>CM044009.1:37779704-38329704 GCA_024085815.1 Flaveria linearis | reverse complement strand
TTGCATTACAATACAAAAACATTAACAAAAGAATGCCATCCCAAAAGAGCTGAGTAGCCGCCTCGTGCCATCCTCAGCAACACTACCTGTCAACTGGAAAATACATAAAAGTCAGCGTTGCTGAGTGAGTTCTAGTTCATACGTTTACTTATTTAAAAGTATCCTTTCGTGCGTTCATACATCATACGTACACAGAGATAATATTCGTTATTATCTTCATCATTCGTTATTCATCATTATCTTTAACTTCTCGTATGGATTCTGTCAGGCTTTACCCACTTCATAGCACTTGGCTATGATTACTGTGGTCGAATGACAAGAATCCCGTTCATACTTACTTGCACGCATTGAAAGGTGAATTGTACCAATACCATATGCTACACCCCGATCGTTGTTAGCTACCGGGCCGTAGTCAACATATGACGGGAAATCGTATGCCACGGTACTAGAGGTAAGCGGTAGAGGTACCATGACCATGGTCAATCACATAGAAGGACCAATCGCGTTATTCAATGCTTGCAAGACATAATTCGTTCATTCATTAATGCATGTATTCATCATCATTCTTCTTTCCGTTCATTCGTTAATACATGCATTCGTCATCATGTTCCTCTTTCATTATCTTTCACTTTACGATACATAATACTTCATTAGTTCATTCTCGTTATTCGTAAAGTTTCAGAAAGATAAACATACACAATTACAAGGAACATACACACACATCATTCATACTCATCATACATTCATCATCATACATTCATCATCATACATTCATCATCATACGTAGCATCATACCATACTTAACATATTTTAATAATATTGTCAACAATAATACACTGATAATAATATCAGTAACAATAAGGGTTAACCATAATCATCATTACATGCATGAAACATCATCATTTGTTAACCCTAGTTAGCCCTGGTCAAAACCTCGAACTTCGGTATTTCAGGGAATTTCTGAAAAATTCTAAGTGTTCTGGGCGTTTTAGCCCTGTTGGGCGTATAAGCCCTCTGGCCGTATAAGCACTATTGGGCGTAAGAACACTGCTGGACTTTTCATCGTACTTAGAAAATTTTCATCTGGTCATACGACCACACTGTTGGCCGCATGAGCACTATTGGTCGTACCATTCCCCAGAGAAACATGTTCTGATCATACGACCACTGTTGGTCGTATGAGTCCTGTGGGTCTCATACTTAGAAAATTTCACATTTGTCATACGACCACTGTTGGTCGTATGAGTCCTATTGGACTCAACACTTAGGAATATAATCTTGGTCATACGACCACACTGTTGGTCGTATGAGTCCTGTTAGACTCATTAGCACTTAGAAAAATATATCTCCTAGTCATACGACCACACTGTTGGTCGTATGAGCACTGCTGACTCATCAACCTGTAATTAATTATTCTAAGTCCCATTTTCAGACATATTTGCAACCTGTTCATGAGTCTAATCCATAATCCAAGTCCCAAACATCATAATGCCTAATTCTAAACATATACACATTATTCTAGGCATAAATCTAGCATAAACATAAACATGCATACATTCAGTTCATACGGGTATCAGCATAAGTTTTATAAAAAAAACATATATATGCATTTCCAGCCCCAAAACGTTTAAAAATCAGTAAAAAGGGGTCTAGAACTCACCTTTGTTGCCTTCTTCAAATGTCACACTCTTCACCTGAGCCTCCTCAATTGTTCTAACACCTAGAACACACACACACCACACCACCCGAACACACAAGTCACATTTATAAGCTCACATACGGTTCTAGAATCATCTAAACCTCAAAAATTCGAGATTTCTTACCAAAAACTTCGAATTCTCCTTCTTTCTCTTTCTAAAACTCGAATTCTGCTTTCTCTCTCTGAAATGTCCGAAGAAGGTAATGATGTGAAACAAGGGTGGGCGGCCATACCACCTTTTTGTGCCAAATAAATATAAACTTTGCATGTTTGGCACTTTTGGCCCCTTCACTTTGGTTGACTTTTGTTTCTATCTCTTTTTCCTTCTTTTTCTTTCTCCTTCTTTTATTTTCTTTTTTTTTTTAAAAGAATATACGGGTGTTACAAGTCCACCCCCTTATATAGGTTTCGTCCCCGAAACCTGTTATTCTTCAAACAGCTGTGGGTAGTGCTGTCTCATCTCTTCTTCAGTCTCCCACGTAGATTCGGATCCCTTCCTGTGCTTCCACTGTACACGCACAAGAGGAACCACTTTATTCCTCAACCTCTTTTCTTTACGGTCAATGATTGCCACTGGTTGCTCCACGTAATTGAGCCGTTCGTCTACTTCAATATCCTCCAATGGAACAATCATGTCTTCATCAGCTAAGCACTTCCTTAGATGAGATACATGGAATGTGGGATGAATTCCACTTAACTCATCTGGCAATTCAAGTCGATAGGCCACCTCTCCTACTCGTGCGATAATCCGGAAAGGTCCTATGTATCTCGGGCTTAGCTTACCTCGTTTCCTGAATCTAATGATCCCTTTCCAGGGCGAGACCTTTAACATGACTCGGTCACCAACCTTGAACTCTATCGGTCTTCGCCTCTTGTCAGCATACGACTTTTGCCTATCTTTCGCCGCCTTCATGAAGGCTTTGATCTTTTCTAACTTCTCAGTCGTAGCTTCGACCACCTCAACACCTCCTAACTCTTTCTGCCCAATGTCTCCCCAGCATACGGGCGTCCTACATCTCCTACCGTATAGCATCTCGTAGGGTGGCATGCCAATGCTGGCATGATAACTGTTGTTGTACGAGAATTCTGCTAACGGCAGGTGATCATTCCAACTTCCTCCAAAATCGATCACGCATGCCCGAAGCATGTCTTCGAGTGTTTGGATCGTCCTCTCAGACTGACCGTCCGTCTGAGGGTGATATGCTGTACTAATGTGTAGTCTCGTCCCCATCGCATCATGAAATCTCTTCCAAAACTTGGAGGTAAACCGGGTGTCACGATCAGACACAATAGACACCGGCACACCATGACGAGCTACAATTTCTTTAATGAACAAATCCGCCAATCTTTCAGATGAGTACGTTTCGCGGATCGGTAGGAAGTGGGCACTCTTCGTCAAACGGTCAACTATCACCCATATGGCATCATACCCTTTTGGGGTACGTGGTAACTTCGTGATGAAATCCATGGTGATATGCTCCCACTTCCACTCGGGTATATCCAACGGTTGGATCTTCCCGTAAGGTTTCTGGTGTTCCGCCTTCACTTGTAAACAAGTCAGGCACTTACTCACGTACTCCACTATGTCACGTTTCATACCCGGCCACCGGTAATCCTTCTTCATATCGTGGTACATTTTGGTAGCACCGGGGTGAATGGAGTATCGGGTCTTATGGGCCTCATCCATAATCTTTTCATGTAGATCCCCGTATCGAGGAATCCACATTCGCCCGAATCGGGTCTTAACACCAAGAGTGTTCTCACCCAATTCCGTAACTAGACCTCTCATCCTTTCAGAGTTAAGACGATCTTCTTTCAAAGCCTCGTCTTGAAACTCCTTAACCTGAGTCATTACATCTGAGGTCATAATTAGCTGGTATGCCTTTACCCGGATCGGCTCAGGCCTTTCCTTTCGGCTAAGGGCATCGGCCACCATGTTGGCCTTGCCCGGATGGTAATGGATTTCGCAGTCATAATCCTTTATGAGCTCCAACCATCGCCTTTGCCTCATGTTTAAATCTTTCTGCTCGAAGAAATACTTCAAGCTTTTGTGGTCTGTGAAGATAGTGCACTTCGTCCCGTATAGATAGTGCCGCCAAATCTTCAACGCAAAAACCACCGCGGCTAATTCTAGATCGTGTGTGGGATAGTTGACTTCGTGGGTCTTCAGCTGTCGAGATGCGTAGGCTATCACCTTTCCACGTTGCATCAACACACAACCTAGCCCAGAATAAGATGCATCCGAATAGACCACTAAGTCTTCACATCCCTCAGGCAAAGTCAAGACAGGAGCTTGTGTTAGTCTTGCCTTCAACTCCTCAAAAGCCGTCTCCTGTTCTCGACCCTACACGAATTTCACGTCCTTACGAGTCAATTTTGTCAAAGGTGAGGCTATCTTTGAAAAGTCTTGAATAAATCTTCTATAATAGCCCGCCAATCCCAAGAAGCTACGAATCTCGGATGGCGTCTTTGGTGATTTCCATTGCATCACAGCCTCAACCTTTGCTGGGTCCACCATTATTCCTTCTGCATTCACTACGTGACCCAGAAATTGCACCTCGCGTAACCAAAAGGCGCACTTGGAGAACTTGGCGTACAATTTCTCCCTTCTCAACGTTTCCAATACTTCCCGAATGTGACCGGCATGCTCTTCTTCGCTTCTCGAATAAATCAGGATGTCATCGATGAACACAATTACTGATTTATCTAACATTGGCCGACACACTCGGTTCATCAAATCCATAAAAGCAGCCGGCGCATTAGTCAACCCAAAAGACATGACAAGAAACTCGTAGTGACCATAGCGCGTACGAAAGGCTATTTTAGGGATATCCTGCTCCTTCACCTTCAGTTGATGGTACCCTGATCGAAGATCTATCCTTGAAAACCAACTGGCACCCTGAAGTTGATCAAACAAGTCATCGATTCTTGGTAAGGGGTATCTGTTCTTTACCGTCAGCTTATTCAGCTCGCGGTAGTCGATGCACATCCTCATACTACCATCCTTCTTCTTTACGAACAGAACCGGAGCACCCCAAGGTGAGATACTCGGTCGGATAAACCCCTTATCCAGCAGCTCCTGCAACTGTTCCATCAACTCTTTCATCTCCGTCGGAGCCAAGCGATACGGTGCTTTTGCGACAGGTTGGGCTCCCGGTATCAGGTCGATCTGGAATTCGATCTCTCGGTCAGGTGGCAATCCCGATAAGTCTTCGGGAAACACGTCTGGAAAGTCACACACCACTGGCACATCGCATAGCTGTGGTGTTGGCATCTCTACATTCTTTACATAACATAAGTAGGCGCTACATTCGCGCCTCATACACTTCCCCGCCACCGCCATCGAGATCACTTTCGGAATCGTCGTAACTCGATCGCCATAAATTGTCACCGGACTTCCGTCGGTCGCCGTCAGTCTAATCATCTTCTTTCGGCACACGATATTCGCTTCATAGGTTGCCAACCAATCCATCCCTAGTACTACATCAAATCCGCCTAGGGGCATCATATGTAATCTAGCAGCAAACCTATGACCTTCTAACTCTATGGTACAGTCCTCTATCACATCAGTAACTCTAGTGGACTTACCAATAGCAGTTTCTACATAAAAAGGCTCACTAATGCATTTACTACTAACAGGCAATTTAGCACAGAAAGTAGTAGAAATAAAACTCCTACTAGCACCAGAATCAAATAACACAGAAGCAAGAGTTTGATGTACTAGAAACGTACCTGACACCACATCGGGGTCCGTCCTAGCCTCTTCCTGCGTCATAGTGAAAGCCCTGGCACTTGCTCTTGGACCTTCACTTCCCGCCTTCTTTACCCCTGAAGCCTCAGCCCTCGGCTTCTTACAGTCCCTGCTCATATGGCCACTTTCTCCACAATTAAAGCACTTGCCCATCCGGCAATCTTTTGATATGTGCCCTGTCCTCCCGCACTTAAAGCAGAGGTTAGATCCCCACTTGCACTCCCCTGAGTGCTCCTTTCCACACTTACCACACTTCCTCACCCCAGCTCCAGACACGACCACTCGGCGGTCATCCACCCTTGCCTTCTTGTTGTTTGTCGAAGTATCACCCCGACCAAATCTCTTCCCCTGCCAGTTCTTCTCTCCACTTCCTTTCTTGCTTCCCTCAGCCTTCACCAAAGCCGCCCGTTCATCAAATAACCTTCCCGCCAGATCTACTGCCGACCTGAAAGTGCTTGGTCGGGCAGAAATCAAGTGCCAACGGATTTCAGCTGGCAGCCCTTGAATATACCGGTTGATCTTTCGAGACACCGCGTCACCTGCTCCGGCACCAACAGCGCCAATTCGTTAAACTTGGTGGTATATTGTTGGTGGGTCATCGTCCCCGCCTCCAACTGCAGGAACTCTCTTTCTATTCTATCCATTTCCCGACGAGGACTGAATTCCTCGATCACCAGCCTTTTCAACTCAGCCCACTTCATCTTCCCTATAGCCCTGCTACCCTCGGCTTGGACTATATTCTTCCACCAGCATAAAGCCGACCCTGTAAAAGAGTGGGTAGCAAACTTCACCTTCTTGTCCTCCTGGCAATCACTAATATCGAGGACAGCTTCCATTTCCATCACCCATTGGTGAGCATCAGTAGCAGTACCAGACCCATCAAAAGTTGGGGGTTTGCACCTCATAAATGCCCCGTAGTTACAACCCCGGGCGGTCTCCCGTAACTGTTCTTCTTCCTCTTCCTCTTCATCATCAGATAGTACCGTCTCTGCTTCCGTCTGTTGTTGTCTTCCTGAGGACCGATTCCTCCCTCGTCTATCGTCTTCACGTACTGCCTTTATCACTTCAGTCACTACAGACGGTAAGATCGTCTGCATGACTTGGTGCACCTCCTCGATCACAGTCTCTTTCACCGAGGCTCTCACATTATCACTCTCATCCACTCCCCCCGAGGGAGTAGTATTAGGTTCTTCGGGAACCTTCTTCTCTTGTCTAGGCCTACCTCTTGTGGCTCGTGGTTCCGCACCACTTCCGCCACTGCCTCCACCAATTGGGGCTTTAGATGATCTACCACCGACCATCTTCTACTACACTGAAAGATTTAAACACCAACACAGTCATTCAAGGAAATAGCTCAGTTTATGTCAAGTACAGTAAGTCCCTAATTACAGTGGCCAGTTGTGATTAGCCACTTATTCTACTCTTCACACCCTGAGCATTACCTGTCCTGACTACATTAGTATCTAACTCTAACAGTACACATAATCACATAACATGCGCACGTAACACTGGTTAACCTTCAAGAAAATACCTGATGGCACGCAGCTACCCAGATGGCATTCTCATTCTCCCTGTCCCATTCTCAGTTTAAGTTTTAGGTTTGTTTTAAAAAAAAATTTACCCATTTCACTTAAACTTTGGCTCTGATACCAACTTGTAAGGCCCCGTTCCCGGGCACCTCACAGTTGGTCGTCATTACCCATAAAACATACATTTAATAAAAAACCATGCAGCGGAAACTTTAAATTTACTATAAATGCTTTTGCAAAGTAATACAACACCCGTTACAAAATATCATTTGTTTGCATTACAATACAAAAACATTAACAAAAGAATGCCATCCCAAAAGAGCTGAGTAGCCGCCTCGTGCCATCCTCAGCAACACTACCTGTCAACTGGAAAATACATAAAAGTCAGCGTTGCTGAGTGAGTTCTAGTTTTGTAATAAAACATACGTTTACTTATTTAAAAGTATCCTTTCGTGCGTTCATACATCATACGTACACAGAGATAATATTCGTTATTATCTTCATCATTCGTTATTCATCGTTATCTTTAACTTCTCGTATGGATTCTGTCAGGCTTTACCCACTTCATAGCACTTGGCTATGATTACTGTGGTCGAATGACAAGAATCCCGTTCATACTTACTTGCACGCATTGAAAGGTGAATTGTACCAATACCATATGCTACACCCCGATCGTTGTTAGCTACCGGGCCGTAGTCAACATATGACGGGAAATCGTATGCCACGGTACTAGAGGTAAGCGGTAGAGGTACCATGACCATGGTCAATCACATAGAAGGACCAATCGCGTTATTCAATGCTTGCAAGACATAATTCGTTCATTCATTAATGCATGTATTCATCATCATTCTTCTTTCCGTTCATTCGTTAATACATGCATTCGTCATCATGTTCCTCTTTCATTATCTTTCACTTTACGATACATAATACTTCATTAGTTCATTCTCGTTATTCGTAAAGTTTCAGAAAGATAAACATACACAATTACAAGGAACATACACACACATCATTCATACTCATCATACATTCATCATCATACATTCATCATCATACATTCATCATCATACGTAGCATCATACCATACTTAACAATATTTTAATAATATTGTCAACAATAATACACTGATAATAATATCAGTAACAATAAGGGTTAACCATAATCATCATTACATGCATGAAACATCATCATTTGTTAACCCTAGTTAGCCCTGGTCAAAACCTCGAACTTCGGTATTTCAGGGAATTTCTGAAAAATTCTAAGTGTTCTGGGCGTTTTAGCCCTGTTGGGCGTATAAGCCCTCTGGCCGTATAAGCACTATTGGGCGTAAGAACACTGCTGGACTTTTCATCGTACTTAGAAAATTTTCATCTGGTCATACGACCACACTGTTGGCCGCATGAGCACTATTGGTCGTACCATTCCCCAGAGAAACATGTTCTGATCATACGACCACTGTTGGTCGTATGAGTCCTGTGGGTCTCATACTTAGAAAATTTCACATTTGTCATACGACCACTGTTGGTCGTATGAGTCCTATTGGACTCAACACTTAGGAATATAATCTTGGTCATACGACCACACTGTTGGTCGTATGAGTCCTGTTAGACTCATTAGCACTTAGAAAAATATATCTCCTAGTCATACGACCACACTGTTGGTCGTATGAGCACTGCTGGACTCATCAACCTGTAATTAATTATTCTAAGTCCCATTTTCAGACATATTTGCAACCTGTTCATGAGTCTAATCCATAATCCAAGTCCCAAACATCATAATGCCTAATTCTAAACATATACACATTATTCTAGGCATAAATCTAGCATAAACATAAACATGCATACATTCAGTTCATACGGGTATCAGCATAAGTTTTATAAAAAAAACATATATATGCATTTCCAGCCCCAAAACGTTTAAAAATCAGTAAAAAGGGGTCTAGAACTCACCTTTGTTGCCTTCTTCAAATGTCACACTCTTCACCTGAGCCTCCTCAACTGTTCTAACACCTAGAACACACACACACCACACCACCCGAACACACAAGTCACATTTATAAGCTCACATACGGTTCTAGAATCATCTAAACTTCAAAAATTCGAGATTTCTTACCAAAAACTTCGAATTCTCCTTCTTTCTCTTTCTAAAACTCGAATTCTGCTTTCTCTCTCTGAAATGTCCGAAGAAGGTAATGATGTGAAACAAATGTGGGCGGCCATACCACCTTTTTGTGCCAAATAAATATAAACTTTGCATGTTTGGCACTTTTGGCCCCTTCACTTTGGTTGACTTTTGTTTCTTTCTCTTTTTCCTTCTTTTTCTTTCTCCTTCTTTTATTTTCTTTTTTTTTTTTTAAAAGAATATACGGGTGTTACACTGGATTTAAAGGTTAAATTATTAGTGAAAAATATACAATCGTGTGACAACAGTAAAAAAATGTATTAAGAAAAATATAACCTTCTCGGACGTGTATCTCCAAACGACAAGCACATGGCAAGCCCATGGATGTGAACAACTGGTGTCCACATGAACCCCCAGACTCCTGAATCATTTCCATTTTCATCAACTCTGATTCAAGAAGGCTAAGGCAAAAAGTTGATACTTTATAATGCAACTTTGAGAACAATGATAGTCAATGGTCTTTTTTAATTTTCACACGGGACATCTCGAATGTTCTACAAATTTCAATCTCCTGGCCGCGCACGAGGACACAAACATATCCGACAAGTGTGTGCAACGTATTGTTGGTCCCTGTGAGGTAACTCTTGAAGTTGGCATGTTGGCCCTCAACCCGATTAGTTGTAAATTCACCAAAGTTAAGGCGGTCGTATATCCAACAAGTAACAATTTTCTCTTTGTACGGAACCAACCAATTATTCCAAATATATTCCCATACCTCTGAAAGAAAATAACAAATTTTAGAAAATGAACAAATAAATTGTTAGAGTAAAAATAAATATGAAATTCTTACCACTTTTACCATCTTCATTTAACTTTTCTTCCATCTTCCTGCAATTGTAATCGTACATTGCCTTTGTGGGAGACGAACACAAGGTCTTCCACCAGTATGAAAAATCCTTCCACATGTCAGTTTTGAAAAGGATATTCCACCGTCTTTTGATATTCTCCCGAACGTGCCACCTGCATAGGTTTTTAGTAGCACTCGGGAACACTGTGTCACACGCACTCATCAGGGCCAGGTCCCTGTCTATGACAATAACGCGGGGCTCCACACACCTATCGAGCATATCTCTGATCTGCTCCAGTACCCATGTGAAGTTGTCTTGCCGTTCTCTCGATATAAATGCATGCGCGATACAAAACGACTTCGACGTCGACGTAACGCCAATAACCTGAACAAACGGAATGTTGTACATGTTGGTCTTGTACGTCGTGTCTATCAACATCACGTGCGGGAATGCGCGTCACATTTTATACGAAGTAGGATGACAAAAGAAAACATCTTCCACCGCCTTAGTAGTTGCATTCGTTCGTGTTTCATACACGAACTCTTTAGATTGTAGCAGGTTTTCAAGTTCCTGCATTGGTGTGATGCCTTCTCTCCCCTCAGCCTTGAACAACACAGACGCTGTGGGGAAACTGCTCCCTTACGGCTGAATGGATATGTCGTGGCCGCACGTGCTGCCTGTGTAATTTCTCGACAAGATCAATTTCTTCGGCGGTCATCTTTCTAAGATGCGCGTGGCCCTCCTCGTACACAACAGGATCGTGGTTGTGCGTCTCGTTTCTCACCTCTAACATCCAACTGTCACTCTTTCCTACGTACTTCCCTACGAGTTTAAAGGGACATCCTTTCTTTATGCTCCCAGTACGTCTACTTGTGCCAGTGAATTTAGGTTCACCACTACGATTGCATATTAGTTCCACATCCTTTTTTAGTGACCGACCCACCACAATGACGCACCCATGCTCGCGTCCTCTCGTTTTAGCCCACTTCTCCAAGGCCTCACGAGAATCAAAATACTGAAAAAATGATAAAGCTAGATATAAAAAAACAATATATAAAACAAATAAAAAATAAAATAAACAAAAGAATAAAAACTCTTCGTACTTGATTGGTTTTATAAGAAACCGTAGCCTTTCTTATCCGATCCTCATCCTCATCATGCTCCGCGGTGTCCCCATGGTTTTCTTTGAGGTGAACCGAACCGTCACTCTCATCTGTGTCATTCCCATTAAAAGTATCTGACACATGTGTAATTTCTAGTTCTGACTGGTACGGGGGATGTCCGTAATCCAGCTCTGTTTGCGAGTTGTACGTGTTCGGGGCATGCCCGTAAGAATTGCAAGGGGGATATCTGTACCCTTCACTGTAACCTGTCGGTCCAAATAAAGAGTTGTACGCCTCTTGAGCAAATGTGTTCGACGGGTTGGTTTCCTCCTCCCCCCACGGAGGGTGACTCCCGTATACGTAATATTCCTAAAAAAGATAATGGTTAGATATTTCAAATAATAAGTTATAATAAAACATATACTAGTTTAACCTGGTTCGAATCTTCGATATGTGGCACCTCATTCAAATCTGGAAGCTTCGGCTTTTGATAATGATCTCCCGAACCCGACATTGTTTTCGAATTTACGCGTTTTTGGAATGACGAAGGCTGAAAAATCTCGAGTGTGGATTACGAAATTGCGAACTTTTAGTTTGGATGCCGATTGTTCAAAGCTGAAATGTATTTAAGGTGAAATTCTGGGGCACAAACCGTCACGGTTTGGCCTCCACGTGACGGTTTGTGCCGGGAATCCCGGCCTTTCGTCAAAATCACGTCTATGTCGTACCTTAAACTGAGACCGTGTACCCTAGAGGTCACCGTTTGGCCTCCACGTGACGGTATGGTGACCAACTTTAACAACCCATTTTGTCATTTTGTCGTTTTGTTGTCAGGAGGTCACGGGGACTACCACCCCGAACCTTGACAGCAAGACCATGCGGTCACGGGGACAAACACCCCAAACCGTGACAGCAAGCCCATGCGGTCACGGTTAGGTGCAAAATGTGACCGCAAGAGCTAACTGTGACACTTTGTTTACAAAACTACTGATGAGCAATCCTTCAGCTATTTAAATAACTACTGATGAGCAATACCCCAAAAGGTCACGGTTAGCCCTAACCGTGACGGTTGAGAAACCCTAACTGTCACGTATTGATCAAACCATGACACTTTGTTTACAAAACTACTGATGAGCAATCCTTCAGCTGTTTATATTATTATTATTATTATTATTATTATTATTATTATTATTATTATTATTATTATTATTATTATTATTATTATTATTATTATTATTATTATTGTTATTATTATTATTATTAATAATAATAATAATAATAATAATAATTATTATTATTATTATTACTACTACTACTAATATTATTACTACTACTAAACATTTATTATTATTATTCGATCGGAGTTTGATTTCGTGTATCTTCCTTAAGCATTAAACATTTATTTTTATTTCCGTAATTTTATCACTGTAAACTTGAGAATGAAAAGGCGGGAAACACCGTTCGATCGGAGTTTGATTTCGTGTATCTTCCTTAAGCGTTAAACATTTATTTTTATTAGTCTGTACAAATGATGATTGATTATCGATTACTAGTTCCACCGTCACATCATTTCTATCTTTTCGTGAATATATAATATAACTATTGTTCTTATGATCTGTATTATTTCATTAGATATTTGAAGAAGCTAAGAAATTCTACTATGAAACTGGTGTGAAAGTTGCTGTTGCATATGGTGGTGCATCGATTTATCCTCAGGTTTATATACTTTTAAAATCATTAACAAACACTATTTTATGGTTTTAATCATTAACAAATATGTAATTCAGTTCATCTTTTTTTTTCTAATCTGCTTAATTAGTCTTTGTAATCTGTTATCTTTAATCCTGATTCAGAACGCGTTGACTTTAATCTTTGTGGAGACAAAACGCAGCGCAGATACAATTAACATTATCACATGGTTAACCTAATCTCCTGCAATTCATGGTCATATTACAAGTAATTTTAAACAAGTTGGTTCTTATTTTATCACATGGTTAACCTAATCGTAAAAATCAGTTGTTATCAAACATATACAATTAACATTATCAACATTGCAAATATAAAGCAAACAAACAAAGAAACACAACCAAACAAACACAACCAAATATACAAATCATCATAACTGAAACTGCACATATATATATACAACGAGTTTTTACATACAAAAAGAAATAAAATACAAACAAAATATCTATCTAATCCATCATCCCCGGATCGCTGCCCTGACCAGACCCGCCCGCGCCAGATGGGCCAGCATTAAACATTTATTTTTATTTCCGTAATTTTATCACTGTAAACTTGAGAATGAAAAGGCGGGAAACACCGTTCGATCGGAGTTTTATTAACGTACTCACTGTAAGCTAAGTTTTGACGTTGATATATACGTACAGGCATGGTTTGAATGCCGGATATGCGTTTGTGAACTTTACAACATCTGAAGCAACTGGGAAGTTTCATACGTCGGTTAAAGGAAAACATTGGGATTTGTTTCAAAGCAAAAAGATTGCGAATGTTAGTCGTGCTAGAATCCAGGTACTTTATTACTTTTAATTTGTTGTTGTTTTGTAGTCGGCAAACTAACGCTGGGTTCGTGTTTGTTAACTTTACAACACCTGAAGCGGCGTTGAGATTTCGAGACACATTTAGTAGAAGTAGTGTGACAAGGATGGTTGGGGGGAGAGGTAGGGTTGTGGCACTAGGATCTTGCACCATGGTCCGGTGGTGTAAAGCCCGAGGCGAACTGCAACCCGAGCGAGTTTTCCACCACTAACATTACGCGCACGGAGTTCAGAGAGTTTACCAGCGTCAATATCGGGGTAAGTCAAGAAGAAAAAGCTTGAGATTGCGAGCCCAAGAGCAGAATCACCGAGGTCACGACATTCAAATCTGGAAGCTTCGGCTTTTGATAATGATCTCCCGAACCCGACATTGTTTTTGAATTAACGCGTTTTTGGAATTACGAAGGCTGAAAAATCTCGAGTGTGGATTATGAAATTGCGAATTTTTAGTTTGGAAATGGATATGCCGATTGTTCGAAGGTGAAATGTATATAAGGTGAAATTCTGGGGCACAAACCGTCACGGTTTGGCCTCCACGTGACGGTTTGTGCCGGGAATCCTGGCCTTTTCTTTGAGGTGAACCGTCATAAGGTACAAATGATGATTGATTATCGATTACTAGTTTCACCGTCACATCATTTCTATCTTTTCGTGAATATATAATATAACTATTGTTCTTATGATCTGTATTATTTCGTTAGATATTTGAAGAAGCTAAGAAATTCTGCTATGAAACTGGTGTGAAAGTTGCTGTTGCATATGGTGGTGCACCGATTTATCCTCAGGTTTATATACTTTTAAAATCATTAACAAACACTATTTTATGGTTTTAATCATTAACAAACGTGCGATTCAGTTCATCTTTTTTTTTTCTAATCTGCTTTATTAGTCTTTGTAATCTGTTATCTTTAATCTTGATTCAGAACGCGTTGACTTTAATCTTTGTGGAGACAAAACGCAGCGCAGATTCTTTGGAAAACTGGTTATGCAGGGTCGGTTTCCTTCTTCCACCGTGCACAACTATCCCTTCTTCTTCCTCAACCGCAATAAGAAACTCCCAAACCTAACAAAATCAAAACACCACCCCCAAATTCAATAGCAATGCATGACGTATAATCGGTACGCCTAATAGGCTAATAGTAAACTCAATTCAAATAGTATGCACTCCTCAAACATCAAAAAACACCAAATCTAATAGCAACACAGAATGTATAATTGGCATGAATATCAGTAGACTTGATAATGTAATACCTTATCACTAAGAACATCAGCTTTGTTGTGACGGATGTACTTGTAAAGACCGAGGCGAACTGCAACCCGAGCGAGTTTTTCACCACTAACATTGCGCGCACGGAGTTCAGAGAGTTTACCAGCGTCGATATCGGGGTAAGTCAAGAAGAAAAAGCATGAGATTGCGAGCCCAAGAGCAGAATCACCGAGGTCATGACATTCAAATCTGGAAGCTTCGGCTTTTGATAATGATCTCCCGACCCCGACATTGTTTTCGAATTAACGCGTTTTTGGAATGACGAAGGCTGAAAAATCTCGAGTGTGGATTATGAAATTGCGAATTTTTAGTTTGGAAATGGATATGCCGATTGTTCGAAGGTGAAATGTATATAAGGTGAAATTCTGGGGCACAAACCGTCACGGTTTGGCCTCCACGTGACGGTTTGTGCCGGGAATCCCGGCCTTTTGTCAAAATCACGTCTACGTCGTACCTTAAACTGAGACCGTGTACCCTGGAGGTCACGGTTTGGCATCCACGTGACGGTTTGGTGACCGCTTTTCAACTTTAACAGCCCATTTTGTCATTTTGTCGTTTTGTTGTCAGGAGGTCATGGGGACTACCACCCCGAACCGTGAAAGCAAGACCATGCTGTCACGGGGACAAACACCCCAAACCGTGACAGCAAGTCCATGCGGTCAGGGTTAGGTGCCAAAATGTGACCGCAAGACCTAACCGTGACCGTTTGAACCGGCCCACCCCCAAAAACCCATCCGATGTCCCCATTAGGACCCTTATGTTATCTTATTTTGTTTATGGTTCCTTGTTTTTTAAATGATTTGCTATTTTGACTATTTATATCAATGAATAGCATTTTTATGCTTACTATTTTAAGATACTATTCTTGTTAATACGAAGGCATGCTGAATGCTTCGTTGCTGTGTGTAGGTATTTACGAAATATTTGTCCGAATATATAATAAATGCTTTCTCTAGTAGGTTGAAAATTCAAATCATAGAGTAGGTTTAGGCGGATTCAAGATTAGATTAGTAGCTTTTAAAAGAAAATATTCGTACACATTCATTTATTTAAGAGTTTCTATATGGATAATAACTATTGTACTTATCTTTATTATATTTAGAAGTTATGATTAAATTGTAATTAATTTTATAGTGTTCTTGTATGTATTTGATTTATAATATATAATTGGTAGGATTATAGGATTTTTTTCCAAAAATAGTGTAAGTTGAAAATTTATTTACCAAATTGATGTACTTAAAAAAATATTTATAAAAGTAGTGTACTTTTGAAGTTTTTTTTGTTTCTCTCTCCATTCTCGTTGGATATTTTGTAAAATACCTTTTAAATATATTTTTTAATTATAACCATTTTAGCTTTCTGGAAAAAAAATAGTTTCTTTCAAGATGTATAGTTAAAATGATTCATTAAATAATTTAATTGTGGTCTTAGACTAAAAAAGTTTTTGATTTCTTTAATTGTGGTTTTAGAAAACACAATTTTTTTTAAATTTCTATTGCTGCTTTAAATGTTTAACCTTGATCTTTCAGTTGCCCCTCATTTTACAAAACAAATTATATTTGTGGTTCTTGTTTTAATTTCAAAATATGATCTTTGTATTGTTTAAAGGAAGGTCTCGTTGGAAACTATAAAAATTGATGAGAGGATATTATTTCATAAAAGAACAAAAAGAATGTTAAATAGCAAGGTATATTTGTGCATTTTAAATAACTGTGAAATATTTTAAAGGTTTTTATAAACTTAATTAAGAACCGACAATTTTATTAATAATAAAAGTTTATGTCAATGTAATATTAGAATTACTTAAGAGTGTATAAAGAGGTTACAAAATTTTAGTAAATTATATGTTAGTTTACATTTTGATATATTATATTATCTGTCAGTGTAAGTTTTGATATATAGAACCTTATGTCAATTATGTCTTTGATACATCAAAGTATATTGCAATGTATTAAAAATGAGATTTTCACTGTGACAATACGTAAGCAAATATTTTTCAATAATATAAATTAACATTAGTTAAGAAATTAATAAATAAACAGGAAAGCAAATAAAAGAATTTATATAATAACTATAAATTAATTATAATAGATACCGCGTGAAATTAAAAAAAATCCGGACAACCAAATAAAAGCTATATTTAGAGAACGTTACTAGAATATTAAAAAAATCATTATAATGTTTTTTTCTTTTTAATATCCAACGAGAAAATGAGAGAGAAACAAAAAAGTTTTAAAAAAACACCATTTTTGTAAATACTTTAAAACTGCACTATTTTGGTAAATAAAATTTTTATATACACTATTTTGATAAAAATCTCCAGACTATAGTGAAAAGAATGTATAATCTAAAAAAATATAAGGTATCATGGTCTTGACACGTGTTTTTCTATTGTTTTAAAAAGAAGTGTATTTTGCTTATTGTGTAAAATACATAGCTCATTGTATTTTGTACATTAATTGTGTCAATTATTAGTTAATTGTGTCTTATATTCGCATAATTCGTTATATGTTGTAAAACCGTGGAAATCTCCCAAGAAACAATCAACACACGATCTCAATCATGTGAATGCGGAATGTAAACATGATTGGATTGAAAGAAGAATCGAATTGATCACAAAATGATATTGTATTGAACAAAAGCAACCTATTACAGGTCTTGTGCGAAATCGCACAGTACAAAAGTGATAAAATGATCAAAAGCTTAACTACAAAACGAAAACTAAACTATTTATACTAAACAAAGAGTTCTCGCGCGACTGGCTTGTCGCGCTGTAATTCCTATCGCGTGGATGAACAATTCGCATGAGAACTTAATTGTCGCGTGAGTGTGTCTTTCGCACAAAGCAGCCTTGCGAATTTGTCTTTATTCAGTCATCAAATGTTTTGCCGAGCCTTGATTAGTCTTCTACAATCTCCCCCTAGGCTCGGTGAAACATCATTAATCAAAATCAACGTTAGCCCTTTTGTAAGATCCTGAATAAGCATACCATTTGTTCCTAAGGATTCGGTCAGTCATCCACACATACTGGCAAGATAGAAAATAAACTGACTCATCAGCTGAAATGGGGCAGTGTAATAGCTTGATTAACTCGTCTTTGCCAAACTTCATTAAGTCAGCTGAATCAATGATTCTAAATGACCTGTCAGTACATCTGATCACAGCATGACCTGAATCCTTCTCACATCTCCATGAAAGTAATTGCTTCAAAGAATTGGGAGGAACTGGAGCATGCACTGGGACTTTTCTGATGAATTTTGGATGTTGATAGACTCTTATTTTCATTGGAGCTTTACTCTTTTCATCTATCCTTGTAGAGTCATCAATCACCTTCGATTTGGCAGTTTTAAAGTCCTTGAAGTTTGTTCGCATCTCCCTTCGTATCATTGATCTTATCAATTCAGCTTCACTGTGGTTACTTTCATTGAAAAACAGAGCTTTGCCCATAGAGTAGAGATCAGCAGCACATAGAGTATGAAAGTCTTGTGTGCTCTTCAAATAATCGATTTCTCCATTCCTTCTTTTTATCACATACAACCTTTTCTCTCCATCATATCCCCAACTGATAACATGAGACATTTGACCATACTTCTGCTTTGGCTTTGAAATAAACAAAAAATGAGCTTCAGTAAGTGGTGGTGGTGCTTTGAACATTAAGCCTCCTCTAGTGTATAATGCAATTTGACCAGTAGAATCTTTCTTGGTTGAAACAGCAGGAGTTGAACCACTCATAGTCTCAGTAGGGATTTCTCCTTCTTCAAGATTAATATCTTTGAATAACTCCTGAAGGTTGTTCCCAAATATATCAGTATATTCATTCTGATCATCCAAATCATCAAACACATCAAATTCTTCTTCGACAACACCTGATGAAGATTATTGAAAAGAATACAATTCCTTTTCATACAAACTTTCAGTAGCAGGGTCAAGTGGTCATATCCTTCCGGATCACTAACACTTGGTCGATTGATATTATCAGTGTTAGTATCACCAGTTGGACTCGAAGATAATCCTGCAGCATCACCTCCATCATCATCATTATTATTTCCATCATCATTTCCTCCATCATTTCCACCATCATCTCCACCATCATCACCATCATCATTGTCATCATCATCCTCATCATCATCATCATCATCATCTCCTGAATCCTCATAGTCAATCAAATCCTCATCCTCTTCTTCATTAACAACAGGTAAAGAAATCATATGTTCTGGCTCAACGAAAGCTGTAGAAGTGAAAGCTTCAGTGATAGGTACTTCAGATGAAATTGGAACATCTTCAGTAATAGTAACACTTGGCTGTTCATTAGTAGTTTGAGCTTCGTTGACCATTTCTCTTTCTGGAACAGTTTCAGCAGGGGATGGGCTTGGAGAACGCCTACTTGACTCTCCAATCACCATAGTAGACCTTATGACAGGTGGTTGATGAAAATAAGTCTCAGATATAAATTCTCCAAGCTTATTCAGCTGTCTCTCCAACCCTGAAGAATAATCAAACAAGCTCTTCATTTGTTGTTCGAGAGAGACTATTCTTGTGTCTTTAATGGCTGAATCAAGATGAATCATGTTAATCAACTTTGTCTTTTCTTCATTTTTCTTTTTCAATTCAGCAATCTGTTTAACATTCTCAAAACTTTCTTTCTCCAAGTTCTTTACTCTTTCTTCTAATGTTATTGAACGAGGAGTACTGGTTGATTCTTCTCTCCCTTGAAAATCTGGAGGAGTATTCAAAAACGTATCAACATCAAACTCCAAATTTTCTTGCCTAGGAGGAGTAGAGAAACCAGACTCAGAAATATTAGCTGATTCAGAAACAGGAACTGTTTCTGTCTCAGGAGCAGAAGTAGTCTCAACAGCAGTCTGCTCTTGTTCAGACTCAGTAATAACTACATGAGTTCGTGTTCTCCTGGGAATAATACCTCGACCTCTTTTTCTTGCCGGGAAACCTCTCCTCTTTGCCATATGTTTTCTCTTCATTGATGTACTAGGAGAATCCTCCGGACATAATCCGTATCCCTGTCTTCAACATTAGGTCTTGAAGAGGTTGGAGTATATAGTGTTTGATCAGTTTGGATCACATAGGGAACATTCCCTATTTGATCACGAGCCGTCTCTGAACTGGAAGCAGAATGAACTATTCCTTCCATTCTTTCTTCATTTACAGGCTCATCCTCAAATAACTTTTCAATCTCCTCGTCTAAATCAACTCTAGCACCAGATGCAGACGTGCCAGTCTGTGCTTCTTCAGATTGAGCAGTTCCTCCTAACCCACCAACATCTTCCTCTATCTCAGAAAATTTTCCAATCTTTGCAAAACTTTCACCAGAGCATTTGTTACCTCTTGCTCCAGTGAGATGGGTAAAAATATCCTTCTTGATCATCTGTACAACATATTTTGGAGATCTCTGAGTGGCAAGCTCAGGATAAGTATCGTTGATCACCAGCTGGACAAGCCGTGGGTACATAATAAACTTCCTTCCTGGATTGGCTGTGGCGTTTTTGACCATCTCCTGGAAGATTACTCCAGAGATACTGAAAGGTAGATCATCAACCAGAGATACTAATAATGAGCCAAAAATAGCACTCAAACTATCCATGCCAGCTTTAAGATTGCTCAAACAATGAATCACCACATGAAAAATATACTTCCAATACGGTGGTAGCCACTTCTTTTCCAAACTGGGATATTTGTACTCGTATCCCATACGAGTCAGACAGTCAATCACTATATCATCATCCAGTCATGTAGGTGCACCCTCTTGATCATCAAACAGAAGAACTTGGTTCAGTATAGATTGGGAAACTGTCACTCTTTTATCCTTGACAGTAGCGGTGATAACTTGATTACCAGCTTGGTCTTTTTCTAGAGTAGCAGTGCTCCAGAAAGAATCTATCAGCTCAGAATATATTGCTGGGTCAGCAGATATGGCATAAACAATGCGAGAATTCTTCAGTCCTTCAATCATCGATGAAAACAGTTCCTTTCCTTCTGGAACATCATCTAAGTATGCAACACAATTATGATTTTTATTGAAAATCATTTATGCCATCTGCATTGTCACAAAAACTCATGATTAGAACACTTCAAATTAACTTAATTATATACCAAAAACATTGTCTACACTTAGACAAAATTACAACATTAAATTGTTCATTCGTACTAAATGTATTAGACACTTGTAAAGATTTATCAATTAAGTTTTATCAAACAAAGACCAAGTTTATGTGATAATACCATTTGTGCAAAACAAAACAATTAGACACTTAGAAAAATTTTTCAAAAATACTCTATCAAGTGAAAGCTTATTCATGCGATAATTCCTTTCACGCGAAAATGAATTCCGTGCGAAAATGACACTTTATGCGAAACACAAGTTTCATGCGAAAAATCCTATCATGCGAAAATAGGTTTCAAGCGAGAACAATTTTCACGCGAGAAAAGGTTTCACGCGAAATCTCACTTTCGCGTCTGTTCAGTATCCTTGTGCGATTCCCACACCCCAACTTCAAATTAACATTTCAAAACACGGTTTTAATCCATGAAATTCATTCCATCACTGTCGCCTAAGTCTATTATGTCGATTTCATCTTTCAATTTCAACATTTTAAGTTTATTTATTAGATTTTATTTCAAATTTGTTAAGTTCCCCTTAGCATTGCATCGCTACAGTAACCATATCAATCATATTATACCTTTAAATCACTCTATGTATGTAATGAAAACAGCGTGATGTTTCAGAATGCTAAACAAGAGTGAAATGATTTCTGTTTTGAAGTATTGAGTGCAAGCGAATTCTGTTTTTGGATAATAAGCGAAAGGGCTTTTCGGATGGAAAGCGAAAGTGTTTTTCGAATGAGGTGTGAGCGAAAAGTGATTTCGTCCAAGTTCCTGTGGTATTTAAATCCTAGGCAGTTCACGCGACAAATCCTTTCGCGAGAGAGGATTTCGCGTGATAACTCCATTTCGCACGAGATGAAACTTTTCAAATTTTAACTTTTAAAATTTTTCGTATTTGTCAAATCTGTCAAACCCTTTTATTCTCAATTATTTATGTCAACATAATTTTTTATTTACCAAGTGATTAATTAATTTAATGAACTTCAATTTTCAAAATTTAGTTTGTTATTTATTTTTTTAAAAGTAAAATACTACAAAAGTAACAATGAAAAACACTTACACACAAAATAACAAAATAATGAAACAATTAAAGAATCAAGATCGGATTTGTTTGTTTTGTAAGAATTTTCATAATGAGATCATCTAGTTCTTTATCAAGTTAAGACTCTGTCCGGCTTTATTTAAAATAACTGGTTAAGTTAATTATCAATATCTTTTGTCCCTTTAAACTTATACTTCAGGTTTTACTCAGAATCATAATGAGTGATATATATCATGTTTCGTGTTGATTTAATATAAGTCAGTGGATCCCACAATCAGAACTTCTGTAATATAATTATTATCCTTCAAGACACTGTCGAGATTTCAAGTCACCCCAATTTGACTTAAACCATGCATTGTTGATCAGTGATACCATTTGTTTATTCCTAAAATATAACTATTTGAGCATAACTAGCCTGAGAAATATTTCTTAACCCGGAATATTAACAAGTTTAAGGACTTACTGACAGCCATCCGGACTTACGTCTGCCCTCTCAAGATGTTTAGGACTTACAAGCCATCCGGTCTTACATGCCCTATCTTTTGATTTTGCCTTCCATGGTCAGAACATATTCTCAAAATAGAAAATATATACCATATAGTATGTATATCTTTTAGACATATCTTTTGATTTGTTGTGCTTCTTGGCATCTTATATCCTATATGGCCTTTGTTGGCATCTTTTTGCTCAATTATTTTCTTTTCATTTTTCTTTCTTTTTGTCTTTTTGTATTTTTATCTTTTATATATATATATATAGTTATGATAATCACTGAATCAAACACATACAGGCTTGAGTATGACAAGATTATATCTCTCAGTCTGTGTTAGAACATTTTTGTCGTTGTCACAGAATCCTGATATGTTCCCCACTAATTCATATCTCTTTAATTCAAGTGTAATCACTCAATTATGATCTTTTTATTTCTGAAAGCAAAGCCTATCAACACATCAATCATAATCCAAGTCTATTCGTATTTAAGCCTTTGAAAGTACTTAGACTCTTTTAGAACTTTGTAATATCATTTCTCATTTAAGTACGAAAATTTCTTCTTTTTATTTTGGCAATCCATTGATCTTAACTCCCCCTAAGACCAAAAATATTTTTCAGAACTTGTTTTTCTAATTTTCTCCCCCTAAAATTGTGATTGTCCTTTTAAGAAAAAGAAACAAATGCAATTTTATTCTTTATTAAAAATGAAAAATCTTTTTATGAAGATTCATTAAACCAATTTATCCAAAGTTAATCATTCCCAATGATTGCACAAGGAAATCAAATCAAGAATGATCAAATGCCTTGGTAAATAAATCAGCAATGTTTTCAGTTAACGGCACTTGTCTTAAATGAATAAGTTTTCGATCAAAACAGTCGCGGATAAAATGGATGCGGATGTCAATGTGTTTAGTTTTGGAGGGTTGAATGGGATTTTTCACGATGTTCAGAACTGCCGTGTTATCACACCAAATGGGTGTGTCATAAATGTTGAGGCCATAATCGAGAAGTTGTTGTTGAATCCAGACAAGCTAGGAACAACAGCTCGATGCAGCCACATATTCAGCTTCGGCAGTGGATGTGGATACAGTGTTCTGCTTTTTACACTGCCAAGAAATGAGTCGGTTGCCTAAGAATTGACATCCTCCTGTGGTCGATTTCCTGTCTAAATTACAACCACCATAATCACTGTCAGTATAAGCAAATAAATTAAAATCGGAATTTCGAGGATACCAAAGACCAAGTTTGGGTTGACCCTTGAGATACTTGAAAATCCGATTGACAGCTTTCATGTGTGATTCCTTTGGATCACTTTTATTGCGGGCCACAGACAAACAGGGAACATGATATCCGGCCTGCTTGCAGTGAGATACATGAGGGAACCAATCATCGGTCTGTACAGATGTTGATCAACTGATTCTCCTAATGGATCTGGAGTAAGAATAGGACGAGAAGCCATTGGAGTTGGAGCTACTTTGGAATCTTGAAACTTGTATTTCTCAATAATAGTCTGAACATACTTTTCTTGATGAATAAGAATACCAGTTTCAGATTGAGTAGCTTGAATACCCAAGAAAAAGGAAATTTCTCCAAGGGAACTCATCTCAAATTTCTTCTTCATTACTGCTTCAAAATCCGTGCACGTACTATCATTGGTAGATCCAAAAATGATATCATCGACATAGATTTGAACCAGAATGATGTCATCACCTGATTTACGAATGAATAAGGTTTGATCAATTGCGCCTCGTGAATAACCATTTGCAAGCAAATGTTCAGTCAGAGTTGCATACCAAGCACGAGGTGCTTGATGTAGACCATATAATGCCTTATCTAACTTGTAGACATAATCAGGATGATCTAGATCTTCAAATCCTGGAGTCTGACAAACATAGGTTTCTTCTTCATTTCTCCGTATAAAAATGCAGTTTTAACATCCATCTGATACACCTTGATGTTCATGTATGAAGCAAAGGCTAAGAATATGTGTATTGCTTCTAGTCTTGAAACTGGAGCATACACTTCTTCATAATCCAATCCTTCAACTTGATAGAATCCCTGCACAACAAGACGTGCTTTGTTTCAAACTATAACACCTTTTTCATCCGTCTTGTTTCTGAATATCCACTTTGTTCCAATCGGAAGCTTATCCTTCGGAAGTGCAACAAGATGCCAAACGTTCAGCTTCTTAAATTGCATCAACTCATCTTGCATTGCTTCTATCCAGCTGTTTTCCTTGAGTGCCATTTCCACATTCTTGGGCACTATTTGTGATAGAAAGCAAGCATAAAGGCATGAGTTGATACACAATTGAGGAATATCATCTGCAACCATCCCATCTTCCAAATTAGTAATGTGTTCAACATTATCAAGAACATCTTCAGATTGTCGAGATTGATACACAATATTTTCTTTAAGTGTGTCATCTGAAATAGGATTTTCAGAGGCAGTAGACACATTTGGAGATTCTGCAAATGGAACTTGAATGACTTCGATCGGTGTATCCATAGTTTCTGAAGAAGATGCAGATAAAGGTGAACTCAATGATTCTTCCAGCTCCTGGTTAGGAACTTGTTCTGAAGGAATATCTAATGACTTAGAACATTTAGATACTTGTACAGAAGCTGTAGGGATATCTTTGGATGATGAAGCAACAGCAGAATCATCAGATATCAAAGATGGAAGTTCCTCAATGATTTTGTTTTCCAATGATATTGCTTGAGAATGAGAATCTGCAGATGAAGGTTTAGAAATTTTAAAATTTATAAACAAAGATTCATAATCATAAACCCATGAAAGAGCTAAACCTGCATCAGTTATGTTAAGCTTGTGCCAATCAATGTTAAATGACTCAATTATTTGTCTAGTTCTTTTATTATAAACTCGATATGCAACCTTATTAGTAGCATATCCCACAAAGTAACATTCATCAGCCTTTTCAGAAAATTTTGAAGGTAATTCAGTTGTATGCAACAAAGTGCAACAACAACCAAAGGCTTTAAAATATTTAACTTTGGGTTTGTGTTTATAAAATATTTCATATGGAGTCTTATTTAATCTTTTGTTGATTAAAACACGATTCTGAACATAACATGCAGTATTTACTACTTCAGCCCAAAAGAACAAAGGTAATTTGGCAGCAGATATCATAGTTCTAGCAGCTTCAATCAATGTTCTATTCCTTCTTTCTGCAACCCCATTATGTTGTGGAGTGCCTGCAGCACTGAATTGTCTAGCAATTCCCTTGGATTCACAAAACTCATTTAGAGTTTGATTGCAAAACTCTATCCCATTGTCACTTCGGATGCATTTTACCTTTGTATCCGTCTGATTCTCCACCAAATTAATGAACTTGATCAAAAGGTGTGGAGTTTCATCCTTAGATGCTAAGAAAAACACCCAAGTAAATCTAGAAAAGTCATCAGTAACAACCAAATAGTAAGATCTTCGACCCAAACTTAAAACACTCACTGGACCAAAAAGATCCATGTGTAAGAGTTGTAAGATTGATTCGATTGAGTTGTGTGCAATTGATTTGTGAGGAAGTTTATGTTGTTTACCCTTTGAACATGACAAACAATGTTCATTTAATTGAAATTCTTTTTCAGGTAAACCAATGACATGATTTCCACGTCCAAGTTTGTTCATGTTTTTAAGATTGACATGTCCTAACCGACGATGCCATAACATGGAATCATTCTCCAAGGCTTTGGACAATAAGCAAGAAGCAGTTATCAAAGAATTTGAACAATGCATATCAAGAAGATATGTATCATTGTCTCTCAGAGTCCTCATCAAAATCCATTCATCTGGAACAACAAAACCCGGTTTTAAGATTAAACATTCTTTGTTAGTAAAGTGTGTAGAATATTGTTTGTCACAAATTTGAGACACACTTAACAGGTTATGTTTTAATTCCTCAACAAAGTTCACATTTTCAAAGCTAAGGACACCATTTGTAACTGTACCACGCTTGGTTATACGTCCTCCTTTGTCTCCTGCGAATATCACTCTTCCACCATTATATGACTGAACATCTTGTAGTAATGATAAATTCCCAGTCATGTGTCTTGAACAACCGCTGTCTACATGCCAAAGACTTTCAATAGTCTTTTGCGGTTGTCCCTGCATAAGTAACAAGATTACTTAGCTTTTGGTACCCAAGTCAAACATGACTTGAGCACATTATGTGTTGCAGCAAGACAAAATGATTTGAGATTATTATATTTGTTGTGCACATCAGTCTTTTCATTTACACTTTTTACCTTGATGTTTTCTTTTAAATCATCATTCAAACTCTTATTCTTTTTGACATTAAAATCATTAGCAACTTTTGATTTCATATGTTTTGAAAATTTTCCACGAGTGAAAAACAATTTTCTATTATGAGCAATAGAATTATGAAATTGTTGTTTGCTTAGTGATTTTTGTCGAAAAGGACAATTATTTGCTAAATGATTTATGTTTCCACACTGATAACATTTCCTTTGTTGTGTGTGGGAAACAAACTGTGGATGACAATTATTGAAATTATCATAAAAACCAAAGTCAGATTGACTTTTTGGTTTAACATTCTGCACAGTCTCTCGAATCCTTGCTTCATTTGATAATTGGTTGTTCATCTTTTGCAAATTCGAGGCAATTGTTGAATTATGACCACTTTTGATATGAGATTTAGCAGCTGTGACTTTTGGAACTGATGTTGCTGGAATAGGACCAGTCTTAGAATTTGCTGGAGTAGGACCAGGCTTTGATATACGAATTGGTGCTGGAGAAGGACCAGACTTTGATATGCGAATTGGTGCTGGAGAAGGACCAGGCTTTTGAATTTTCAGATTGAATGAAGAAAGATCATTTACTTGCAAATTTGGGCTACAAATATCTTGATTCACAAGGTTAGCATTATAATGAAGTTTATTTTTAAAGGATCGAGAATTCGTTTCTTTAAAAATATGCTCTTCATTTTCAATTAAACCTTTAGAAACAAATCTACTTTTAAAGTCCTTTTCATGTTTTTCTTTCTAATTTGCCCTTTGATTTGCATTCAAATTATATTTATTATTTGATTTAATCTCATTCAAATCAACAGTCTTTTCATTTCCTGACAAAGTTTGATTACAACCAGATCTTAAAACATTTACATTCTTATTTTTCAAACTGTCATTCTTATTTTCGTTCTCACTATCACTTTCCCATTCTTCAACCAACCCGTCTACCTTTACATGATCTGCACAAAAATTTTCAGTTGATTGTTTAGGTTTTGTTATTATGATAGGATCAACAGAAAGATTTACATTAACTGAAGGTTTTAATTCTAAGGATGGAGAGAAACCTATCCCATAGCTCATATCAGACTCAGAAATGACATCAGATGAAGGTAAACATGAATAATCATGATTAATTGGAGGAGCAATGTTTGAAAATCCAACACCGCATTTTCCTCCTTTTATCTTCTGTGTCATTTGTGACTTGATAATCCCTTCAACCATAGTTGATGAAAGTTCAAATTTTTCAACAGTCAATTTAGTCGAGGCTAGTTCACTGTTGAGTCTATTAATTTCTAAGGCGAGTTCATTGTTTCTATTAGTCAAATCATTATTTGTGCATTCTTTATCATGAAGATTTAATTGTAAATTGTATACTGTACTATTTAAACCTTCAAGTTTTTCTTTGAAAATCTTTTCATTTGATTTGTGTTTTCGAGTTTGATATTGAAGTTTTTCAACTTCCATTATCAAGTTTTCGTTATGAACTCTATATCTTTGAACTTTCTCAACACATGAATTTGTGCATAAACCATCATATACCTTTGGTTCAGAAGTTTCCCCTTCAGTCTCTTCTACCTTTTTGACCATAAAAGCCTTCATAGCAGCAGCTTGTTCTTCCACTGGAGCAACGTCAACAGTCTTTGGATCATTGCATTGGTATTTGACTAGAGGCTTGACAGTGTACTCTTCAATCACTATCCTTTCCTCAGCAACCTTCTCATCCTGATGTTTCTTCACAACTTTCTCTTTCTCTTCTTCAACTTTCTCCTTCATTTCTTCAACTTTCACCTTCTCTTCTTCAACTTTCTCCTTTTCTTCTTCAACTTCCATCTTCACTTCTTCTTTCTCAGCAAACAAACCTTCCATCAAATCATCAGAAACAAACTCAGCAAACAAATTTTCTTCTTCTTCAGGATCAGTAACAATCTTGGCAATGAATGCAGTAGACAATGTTAGATCAAGAGCTTCCATTTGATCTGACCAGTCATATTCAGCATTAGTTTGTGAAACCAATGCTTTAGTACCACCAGAAGTACTAGCTTTGTCTTTCTTTGACTCAATCTCCACAATCACCATCTTTTTAGGGCCTTCAGTTTGACCAGTCTTGGGTTCAGTACATTCTCTAGCGAAATGACCTGGTTTGTCACAATTGTAACATCGCAGGTTACACTTGTCAAATCCGATTTTGCTAGAATTGTTTACACCAAACATCTTTCTCCCAGTACGTCTAGCAAAGTTCTTTGCCCTGTATACCACCATGGCCATCTGATACTTGATGTCATTTTCCTCAACATCATCAGGATTAACTTGTTGAAGATCATCAACCAAGACATTAGGAGCAGTGAGTCTACCAGCCATGAAAGCTTCATAGCTTGACATGAATGTAGTGAATAGGGCAAGATGTTCCTCAGCAATCTGGACTGTCGGCTTTGAAGGATTTATGGTAGCAACATAAGCATGTTGACCACTTTGAGGAGCTTGAGTTTGAGGGATTTGTTGATGGATGATGGGGGAATAGTGTTGAGTAGCTGGTACTTGAATTTGAGGATTTATTACAGGTTGCATATAAGAAGATGCTGAACTTCCAGTTTGTTGTTGCTGACACATTTGGGTATAACTGACATAGTAATTAGGATTACTAGCCATTTTTGCATAAAGAGCAGTTCCTTCAGCACCCAGAGAACTTAGATGATTAGCAGCTCGCTGCTTATCGTCCATTTCATAAGACTTGATAGTTGAAATGAGATCAGTCAACGGAAGAGTATACAAGTCTTTGGTTCTCTTGATCAGTGTACAGTTGTTGTTCCAACTGTATGGAAGTGAATTTAGCAGCTTCTTGTTCACCGTGATTGGTTCCAGAGTAATACCAGCACTCTTCATTATAGTTACCAGTCTAACAAACCTGGCAATTTGAGCTTCCAACTCTTCACCAACAATATGATTAAACATGTTGAATTCTTGATTCAACATATCCTTTTTGCTTTCCCTCATATCTTTATTACCCATGATCTGAGTTTCAAGTGCATCCCGTAACACCTTTGCACCTCTGAACTCTTTGAACTTATGTGAAATCTCAGTAGTTAATGCCATAGTAATGGCAGCATAAGCTTTGTCATCCAGTTCTAACCTCTTCATGTCATCTTCGTCCCATAAATGTTCTGGTTTCTTGACCAGCTCTCCTTTATCATTCGTGTACATGGGAATATACGGACCATACTGAATCGACCTCCACATCTTAGGTTCCGTGTAAATAACATGATTCTCAAATCGGTAAGCCCAATCAGCATAATCGTCTTCACTGAGAAGTCTCGGTGGCTTGTTACCAGTACCAATTTCAGTATCAAGATTAAGAGAAGCAGTGAGATGCTTTAGATTCGGTGTTGTTGAAGACATATTGATCAGAAAGTCAAAAATCAAACTTTTCATGCGAGAGAAGTTTCGTGCAAAAACCTTTTTCGCGCGGCACAATTTTTCGCGCAAGAATTATGATTCGTGCAAAATTCCAATTTACTTTTCAAGCGAAATCGCATAAAAATTAAAATAACTGTCTGTGCGAAAACTAATACTTTCGCACGCGAAAACTCCCAGTTTCGTGCACAGTCAATTCTCCAACTGTTTGTTCAAGCGAATGTCACCTCCAATTCACTGAATATGTCTGATTATACTCATTTTAGTCCAATTTTAATGAATTTAGTTCAATTTTAAGCTTAATTATGATTAAAATTCAACTAAAGTACACTAAATCAGTCCAAATCAATCCAAATACTCAAAATTTGAGCAGCATAACATCTCCATAGCTGAATCTCGCGTAATCAATGATGAATATCACCAGAAAAGAGTAGAAATCAATCCAAAACTTCTTCAAATCGTGGTTCTAGAGCCTATTGCTCTGATACCAATTGTAAAACCGTGGAAATCTCCCAAGAAACAATCAACACACGATCTCAATCATGTGAATGCGGAATGTAAACATGATTGGATTGAAAGAAGAATCGAATTGATCAAAAAATGATATTGTATTGAACAAAAGCAACCTATTACAGGTCTTGTGCGAAATCACACAGTACAAAAGTGATAAAATGATCAAAAGCTTAATTATAAAACGAAAACTAAGCTATTTATACTAAACAAAGAGTTCTCGCGCGGTAATTCCTATCGCGTGGATGAACAATTCGCATGAGAACTTAATTGTCGCGTGAGTGTGTCTTTCGCACAAAGCAGCCTTGTGAATTTGTCTTTATTAAGTCATCAAATGTTTTGCCGAGCCTTGATTAGTCTTCTACATATGTATTTGTCATTGTCTTTTACCGTTTAGATATCTTGTGTTATTTTTATCATTTTTTTTGTAGATTATATAAACTTGTTATCTACCATTTTTTCAGTAGAAAAACACAATAGTATTCAGAAAAACACAATAACTAACAAAAAATACACAGTGAACTGCACTAAAGACACAATGACAAGATATGAGATTAAACATGTAAACTTTTTTATCTTTTTATATAAAAATATTGTAGTCATTTTAAAAATAAAAACACTTGTTTTTATGGTGTAATTTTTATAAAAAAATATCGTGCATAAATATATGAACATTTAAAGAAAATGGACGATGTTGGTACACATGTCCCCAGTTCTAGTCTAGTGAGCTGAAATGTAATAAACTTCTATCTTGTTACACATATGTAATGTTAAATCAATCTAATGAGAATCTCTTCATTATATGGTTGTTGAGTATTTAATGTTATATCTATTTATTAGTTGTTACACGCTTAATATGACCATGTTATATAGGTTTACAGTTGTGAGACACAGTTCTGAATCATTAAAGGTTCATGAATGTGTTTGACTAAACATCTCTTTCAGTCGCCCGACTGGACTATGCGAATGGTCCATTCGCACGGTTGAACTAAGAGACTGAGTCAATCGGACGGTTGAGTCATCAGTCTGACTCAAGCGTACGAATGAATCAGTCGTATTACTCAATCGCACGACTGAGTCAGTCGCAAGACTCAGTCGCACGAATGAGATCTGTAACCTATAAATACCACTTAATTCGTGGAAAAACGGGAGACTTCGAATACCAGAAACCCTAATCGCCCCAGAACGTGCTGTTCGACCATTCCAACTTCATAGAGCGTTTCAGATCATTCCGAGTCAATTCATAACGTTTTCTAATCGTTAGGATTGATCTTGAATTCGTTCTCACTGATTGGATCGCCAATCAAATAGGATTCCGCACTATTTGATCTGGTACAACGAAGAATCCGTTAGTACTCCGTACGTACACGGTCCTAACAAGTGGTATCAGAGCCTTGGCTCTTGATTCGTCGTTGATTCAATCGTTTTGTGAAAAAGTCTACATTTTTACGCAAAAAGTTTCATTCTTTTGACTAAAAATCGAGTCTTTACGCTTGCATGTTCTGAAAATTAAGTGTTTTTCGAGTTTCAGCCGTCTAGGGTGCAAAGAATTGCGTTCTAGGTCAAAAGTGTTCAAAAAATCACGTTTTCAGCCGACCCAGTCGCACGATTATCTCAATCGTACGACTGAATTCATTCGCCCCGGTCTTTCGCACGTTTGAGTCATTCGCCAGTCCATTCGCCCGGCTGAGTCAATCGCAGTGACAATCGCCCGATTGAGTCAATCTCCCACTCCAGTCGCACATCTGAGTCGTTCGGTCTGTTTAGTCGTCTAAGTCTCTCAGTCGTCTGTTTCATTCGTACGGTTGAGTCCAATCGCATATAGCCCATTCGCACAGCAGTTTAATTCTCAAGTTAACTTAATTCAAAGATGGACTCAGAAAATTATGCCATGTCAGCTGGAAAGGATTCGCGAATTCAGAATTTGTTGTTGCTGGAAAATGAAATAGGGAACCATAACAAGCCACCTAAACTATTGACAATAGAGGACTTTCCACAATGGAGACAACGTTTTGAAATCTATCTTAATGGTGTAGATACTAACTTATGGAACTCTATTGAGGTGGGTTATAAAATACCAGTAGGGGCTGATGGTGTTCCTTTGACTTTGAGTGGACTCTCCGATACACAAAAGGTCGCCTACAATGCAGAGAAGAAGGCTTATGCTATCTTGACTCAGTCCATTCCCAAGCCTATTTTTCATCAATACTCAGAGCACAAACAAAGTAAAAAATTGATGGAAGTCCTTGAAAAGAGGTATGAAGGAAATTCTAACTTAAAGGCACTGAAAGGCAAAGCTTTGAAGAAGGAGTTTGATAACTTCTCGGCAATTGGGAATGAAAGCTTAGATGAGATAATCGATCGTTTCTACCATCTGATGAGTGAACTTAACACTCATGGTGTTAAGACGTCAATGGAAGACAAGGTTTTAAGCTTGAAATTATGTATTCTAGTCTGTTATATATAAAGTTTAGTGGATATAAATCATTTTTGGGTATGTGATGAATGTACACTTACTTGCAATATATTTGATTTTGTAACAGGATCAGCCACACAAGTCGATGAGCATGATGTTATGCCCCTTCGTCAGATTGAAACCAAGTTGACTATGATTCTTGATCTTCAAGGGATAGTGCAACGGTCTGTGGGTTACTCAGCCGAAGAAGGGGAGATCATTCACGACTTGACAGATGAACAGATTGCAGAACTGTTCAGTCTGAATCCGGATGAGTTGGTTAAAGATGCTCCCGCAGTCGATGTAGTCAGTGATGAAGAACTTCAAGATGTCGACGAGGTGGAGATTGAGGACGTAACGGCTGATCATTATCCCCAATACACTAACGTTGAAGGCGAAGTGCTTCCAGATGTGGGGGAAACTTTTGACAGCAATATATTTGATAAATTGGAGGAGATGACAGCAGCTAAGGCAGCTGCAGAAGAGATTCCTCAGGCAGATGAAGCTGATCGTGCAACCAAGAAGGAGGAATGGATTGCCTGCCTTGAGGAAATGAAGAAACAGCGTGAGCCTCCAAAGTCAAATGCCTACACCAAGCTTTACAAGATCAAAAAGCATCAGAAGGTGTCAGGAAAGATAATCAGCTGGGCATACTTTGATGATCTCAAAGTATATGCAGTGAAAAGAGAGAAGGGAATCGAATATTTCAGATTTCCTCATGATTTGAAAACTCTTCCAGGGTTTGAGCTTAATCGTCTAGCCAACTTGAACCTCCTATATGCTGTTCCAGGAAAGATATCAGGATGGTTTGAGCAGGCACTAAAGAAAGAGTACCGTACTAGGTGGGTCAATTTTAAACCTCAACAGCCAAGAAGGTTATTTCATAGAACTGAGGTTGACCCCACCTCAGGAAGACCAAAAGTGGTCTTGAGATGGCACCCTCCGCGCACGATGTCGCGTATTCCATTGAGGGAGATGCCTCAGGATTTTGCACCCCATTTCAAATGGTGGTATTATGACTGGCGAACTGGTGAAGCCGTCATAGTTTTGGAGAAAGAAGGGAAGGTCGAGACAATAAGAGTGTTTGATCCGATGTGGCTAACCAACTTGTCTGAATCTGATGTCTATATCTTATTCAAGTGGCCACTGTTCTTTGATACACAGGATATTGTGCAAGCACTGCAATTTCAACATGTTATACGTATCTGCTTTGCATTAAATATTCATTCTGGGATCTCAAGAGAAGAAAGGGTGAAACGATATGAAGAGTTCAAGAAAGAAGTAAAAGTCTAGATAGAACTAGGTCCAAGGGGGAGTTTGTTGGTACACATGTCCCCAGTTCTAGTCTAGTGAGCTGAAATGTAATAAACTTCTATCTTGTTACACATATGTAATGTTAAATCAATCTAATGAGAATCTCTTCATTATATGGTTGTTGAGTATTTAATGTTATATCTATTTATTAGTTGTTACACGCTTAATATGACCATGTTATATAGGTTTACAGTTGTGAGACACAGTTCTGAATCATTAAAGGTTCATGAATGTGTTTGACTAAACATCTCTTTCAGTCGCCCGACTGGACTATGCGAATGGTCCATTCGCACGGTTGAACTAAGAGACTGAGTCAATCGGACGGTTGAGTCATCAGTCTGACTCAAGCGTACGAATGAATCAGTCGTATTACTCAATCGCACGACTGAGTCAGTCGCAAGACTCAGTCGCACGAATGAGATCTGTAACCTATAAATACCACTTAATTCGTGGAAAAACGGGAGACTTCGAATACCAGAAACCCTAATCGCCCCAGAACGTGCTGTTCGACCGTTCCAACTTCATAGAGCGTTTCAGATCATTCCGAGTCAATTCATAACGTTTTCTAATCGTTAGGATTGATCTTGAATTCGTTCTCACTGATTGGATCGCCAATCAAATAGGATTCCGCACTATTTGATCTGGTACAACGAAGAATCCGTTAGTACTCCGTACGTACACGGTCCTAACAAGTGGTATCAGAGCCTTGGCTCTTGATTCGTCGTTGATTCAATCGTTTTGTGAAAAAGTCTACATTTTTACGCAAAAAGTTTCATTCTTTTGACTAAAAATCGAGTCTTTACGCTTGCATGTTCTGAAAATTAAGTGTTTTTCGAGTTTCAGCCGTCTAGGGTGCAAAGAATTGCGTTCTAGGTCAAAAGTGTTCAAAAAATCACGTTTTCAGCCGACCCAGTCGCACGATTATCTCAATCGTACGACTGAATTCATTCGCCCCGGTCTTTCGCACGTTTGAGTCATTCGCCTGTCCATTCGCCCGGCTGAGTCAATCGCAGTGACAATCGCCCGATTGAGTCAATCGCCCACTCCAGTCGCACATCTGAGTCGTTCGGTCTGTTTAGTCGTCTAAGTCTCTCAGTCGTCTGTTTCATTCGTACGGTTGAGTCCAATCGCATATAGCCCATTCGCACAGCAGTTTAATTCTCAAGTTAACTTAATTCAAAGATGGACTCAGAAAATTATGCCATGTCAGCTGGAAAGGATTCGCGAATTCAGAATTTGTTGTTGCTGGAAAATGAAATAGGGAACCATAACAAGCCACCTAAACTATTGACAATAGAGGACTTTTCACAATGGAGACAACGTTTTGAAATCTATCTTAATGGTGTAGATACTAACTTATGGAACTCTATTGAGGTGGGTTATAAAATACCAGTAGGGGCTGATGGTGTTCCTTTGACTTTGAGTGGACTCTCCGATACACAAAAGGTCGCCTACAATGCAGAGAAGAAGGCTTATGCTATCTTGACTCAGTCCATTCCCAAGCCTATTTTTCATCAATACTCAGAGCACAAACAAAGTAAAAAATTGATGGAAGTCCTTGAAAAGAGGTATGAAGGAAATTCTAACTTAAAGGCACTGAAAGGCAAAGCTTTGAAGAAGGAGTTTGATAACTTCTCGGCAATTGGGAATGAAAGCTTAGATGAGATAATCGATCGTTTCTACCATCTGATGAGTGAACTTAACACTCATGGTGTTAAGACGTCAATGGAAGACAAGGTTTTAAGCTTGGCAGATGGTCTACCTGCAAAATGGGATTCGTTCATCTCTACTCTGCGATACAACTCAGTTTTAGAAACCCTGGATATCAATGACTTTATTCTAAAACTGAAAGAGGAGGAAGTGCGACAAAAATACAAGGCTAAGAAGGGTTCCTATGCTCAAGACCCCTCACTCTACAATGTTGCCTCTACTTCCAACCCTACTGCAAAGTCTTCTGGTGCACCTTTGCAAACAGCCTTCGTGTCCAACGCATCTTCAACTGTTGAACAAGGCTCTTCATCTGCAAATGAGCCTCTTAGTGCATCTGGAGCTAGTCATAGCCCTATTGTTACTCAATCTGCAAAGTTAACAACAGAAAACCTGGGAAAAGTAACAGTGGAGGTTGCTAAAGAGCACATGGATCTTCTGGCTGCTGTTGTGCACTCGTATGATGGTTTGGTGGCGGGGAAGATTGGAAATTGCCACCTTGCCGATGAAGATTATGAACAAGTAGATGAAAATGAGCTGGAAAGAATGGACATCATGTGGGCTCTTGCAAGCGCTGTCCGAAGAGCAAAGAAATTTGTGAAGAAAACAGGGCAGAATCTCGTGGCTACTAAAGATACAACCTTTGGTTTTGACAAGTCTAAAGTCACTTGCTTCAATTGTGGAGAAAAGGGCCATTTTAAAAGGGAGTGTTCTAAGCCTAAGAAGACTGGGAATGGGAATCCTTTTTCTTCGTTCAACAGGCAAGATAGAGACAAGAAACCAGCATCCACGGGAAGTGATTCTAAAGCTATGGTAGCACAAGGGGATGAAGGACAAGACTGGTCCTTTAGATTCGTGTCTGATGAAGCTAACATAGCATCCGTGGAGGACTTGAACGAAGACTCGGCAAGTGAAGGCGAAAGCTCAGCCGAAGTTGATACTGCTGAATTGGAAGAGACGTTTGATGCTGTTGATGAAATAGTCAAGAATGAGTTGAATTCAGAATCTGAAGCTCAAGCTACGTCTCAGAATGCTTTCATGGCTGGAACATCGACATCCACACAGGTAAAATCTAAAGATGAATTATTTGATGAACATGTTTGTGTCGAATGTGATAAATTTAGAGAAAGCATTGATCTAAAGTTTGCTAGGTTATTAGAACACAATAATAACTTAGTAAATGACTTAAAACTGTGCTCAGAAGCTAATCGTATATTAAAACAAAATGAGAGCAGTTATAAGGAGAAGTTAGATGCATTGCAAAAGCAACTAAAAGAAACTGAAGTTGTTGTATTTAACCAAGAAAATGACATTAAATTCTACTTAAAGACCATTGAAGAAACTAAAAAGGAAAAAGCAGTCTTACAGGTAGAAAATGAGTCATTGCAACAAAAACTACATAGTCTTGCGAGTTCTTCGCACATTTTGAAAAACTTGGTTAAAGAACGCAACAATGGGGAGGGTTTGGGTTACAAGGTAGTTCCACCACCACATGAAATCCTTTTGAACACAAAACAACGTCCAATTAATAATAATCAAATCAAGGATCATGTGGTGACAACTCCTTTGGTGAGTGATCCGGACACTGCAGCTCAGTCTGCTTCTTCGGATGATAATCAGAAACCCTCAACATCAAGAACGATAAATGTTGAGAAACGGGTGGAAGAAACTGAACAAACAACTCTTGGTTCAGAATCAAAGTCAAATATTACTCAAACAAAGATTTCAAAATCCACTCAAGCTAAACCAGTGAAAAAGGATAATGTTCAACCTCAACGACAATTTAATCAAAATGTTAAACAAGTTAAATTTGTTAAAGAGGGTACATATTCAAAGATTGAGACCAAAAGACCCATTCCTGAGGTGTACTCACCGCCCCACAAGAGATCTCCTAGTCCTGATGAATGGAGATCCTGCTATACCTGTGGTAAGCGAGGTCATATTTCAACCAATTGTCCACGCTATCAGACACCAAGAATTAAAGTTGAGTTAACCGACAAAGTCAAAGTAGATTCAAAACAGCGATCTAAGACCCCGGTGAGATCGAAAACACCCATTAGGCATAAAACACCTTCTAAGTCGTTTTCGTCCCCTCCTCGTGAAAGACAACACAGACAAGTCCCCGACAGGTCTGTGACACCGGCAAGAAAAACTGTTTTTGAATCTAAACCATATACTCAAACTGTTAATCAGTCTAAAGTTTATCATAAACAATCCTTTCACAGAGATGGTTTATGGAAAGCAAAGACATCTGGTGAATCTGACAGACAGGACAATCTGAAAGTTGACATTCCACCTACTGATAAAGGACAGTGGGTTGAATTCATGATGGTTGATTCCTCTGGGAAACCCAAGCCAGTCAAGGCTTGGGTCCCCCTCCTTAACTGATTGTTTTCAATTATGTGCAGGTTGTCCGCTACAGTGCTTCAACAAATACATGGATTGTAGATAGCGGAGCTTCCAGGCACATGACAGGAAACAAGTCTCTTCTTTTCAATGTCAAACAAATTAAAGGAGGACATGTTTCATTTGCTGGAAATAAAGGAGGATACATTACCGCTCAGGGCGAAGTAGGTAATGAGAAGGTAAAGTTTGATAAAGTAAATTTTGTTCAACAACTGGAAAACAATTTACTTTCAGTGTCTCAGATATGTGACAAGGGCTTCAAAGTTATGTTTGACAACCGAAAATGTTACATACTGAAAAAGGAGATGGAGATTCCAGAGAAGCAGGTTTTGATGTCTGCATCCAGGTACAATGATCTATATGTCTTGGATATGTCTAATGCTTCTACTTCTGAATCTACAGCACAATGTTTCCTCTCAAAAGCTACAGAGAAGGACTCCATCTCATGGCATAGAAGGATGGGACACATAAATCAAAGGAAGATGAATCATCTGATTCACAACAACCTAGTTGAGGGAGTTACAGTCAAGAACTTCCAACTTCCTGATTTTTGTGTCTCTTGCAAGCAGGGAAAGCAGACCAGGAAATCTCACAAGACCAAGCACGTCAACACAATTGAGATGCCCTTGGAGCTGCTACACATGGATCTATTTGGTCCTGTAAGCACGAAGAGTATAGCAGGAGACTGGTACTGCTTTGTAGTCACTGATGACTACTCAAGATTCACCTGGGTGATGTTTCTGAAAGCTAAATCAGAAACGTTTGAATCATTCAAGGTGCTCGTCACGACTTTGGAGTCACTCTACAAACTGAAGGTAAGGAGAATTCGTTCTGACAATGGCACAGAGTTCAAGAATCAGTGGATGGATGCTTTCTGCAAGGAGAAGGGTATTGTTCACCAGTTCACCTCAGCATACACGCCACAGTTGAATGGAGTTGCAGAACGAAAGAATCGTAGCTTAATTGAGACTGCGCGAACCATGTTAGCTGATTCAAAGCTCCCAGTTCAGTTCTGGAATGAGGCAGTTGCAAATGCCTGCTACACACTTAATCGTGTGTTAGTAGTCAAAAGGCATGGTAAGACTTGCTACGAGCTACTTCAGAAAAGAAAGCCAAATTTGGAGTATCTGGAACCGTTTGGAGCTCCATGTACATTGCTAAAGAAGACTCAGGATGGCAAGTTCACCGAAAAGGCCGATCAAGGAATATTCTTAGGATACAGCATCCCAGACAAGCGAGTTTACAATAATTCGACGGGTCAGGTAGAGGTGTGGTGCAATGTGGATGTTCAGAGATTCACCACACCTCCTGCTGGAAAAGGACCATCATCATTCTTTGATTATGATGGCTTTTTCAAATCCTTCAATCTTCCGCAGCTTGATTCAGAGGATGATGCGGCTACCCAGATGATGTATGATGTTCTTAACACACCAAATCTGGATTCAAGCAACATCATACCTACTGCTGGTGCCTCAAGCTCTTCGACTCCTGCTCATGATGAGAGTGATGATTCATCAGATGATGAAGAAGCTCCTGCTTCTAACACTGAGCATACAGCTAATCAACACAGTGAATCATCAGCTGCTATACCAGCTGCAGGAAATCCGGATACTGAACCAGTAGTCACCAATATGGATACTGAGGTTGTGGTTCCTACCACACCAATGACTAGGATCAGTGTGAATCATCCCCCCTCGTCTATCATAGGGGACATTCAATCCGGTGTGCAAACAAGAAATCAGCTGTACTCTGCTGATTATGCTGCAGTCATGGAAAAGGGTTATGTAAATGACGGGGCTTTCTCATGTTTTGTTTCACAAATCGAGCCTAAATATGTCTGCGACGCACTGAAAGATGAGGCCTGGGTAAATGCTATGCAAGAAGAGCTACTCCAGTTCAAGAAACTTGGAGTCTGGACTCTAGTTGACAGGCCGAAAGGAGTTAAGGTGATTGGTACCAAATGGGTACTAAAATGCAAGAAGGATGACCAGGGTGTTGTAATCAGAAACAAGGCACGGTTGGTTGTCCAAGGCTTCAGACAAGTCGAAGGCATCGACTACAATGAAGTCTTTGCTCCCGTGGCTAGAATGGAAGCTATTCGTATCTTTCTAGCCTACGCCTCTTACATGAAAATCAAAGTTTATCAACTGGATGTTAAGAGTGCATTCTTGCATGGGGAAATCCGTGAAGAAGTTTATGTCAGTCAACCCGAAGGATTCGAAGATCCTTATCATCGGGACAGAGTCTACAAGTTAGACAAGGCTCTGTATGGGCTACATCAGGCTCCTCGAGCTTGGTATGAAAAGCTCTCCACCCACCTGCTGACGCATGGTTTTCGCAGGGGTGTGATTGACTGTACATTGTTCATCAAAGAAAAAGATGGTGACTTGCTTCTGGTGCAGATCTATGTGGATGATATAATCTTTGGATCTAGAAATGAAGCGTTATGCAAAGATTTCGAATCTGTGATGAAGACAGAATTTGAAATGAGTGCAATGGGAGAGATGAAGTTCTTCCTGGGATTACAGGTGGATCAAACATCAACTGGCATTTTCTTACATCAGACCAAGTATGTCGGCGACATTCTCAGTCGGTTTGACATGGAAAATACGTCTGTTGCCGGTACCCCTCTCGCCACAAATCATGATGTGGCTCCTGATGAGAATGGGGATTTGGTGGATGCCACTATGTATCGTGGGATGATTGGATCTCTCATGTATCTCACTGCCTCGCGTCCAGATATCATGTATGCAACATGTCTATGTTCTAGATATCAAGCGAAGCCAAAAGTGAATCATCTGATTGGGGTAAAAAGGATTTTCCGTTATCTGAAGGGTACTCCAACACTGGGTTTGTGGTATCCTCATGATGATGACTTCGAGCTTACTGCGTACAGCGATTCAGATTATGGTGGCTGCAAGATGAATTTCAAATCGACGTCAGCAGGGTGTCAGTTCTTTGGAAGACGATTAGTCACGTGGCAATGCAAGAAGCAGACCTCGGTTGCCTTATCAACCTGTGAAGCTGAATACGTTGCTGCTGCAAGTTGCTGCTCTCAAATCATCTGGATTCAACAGCAAATGCGCGACTACGGTTTGAAATTTTCTAACACTCCTATTTATGTTGATAATTCTGCTGCCATAGCTGTCACTAAAAATCCTGTTCAACACCCAAAAACTAAACACATCGGGATTAAATATCATTTCATACGCGATTGCTATGAAAAACAATTAATTGATGTGATTAAAATTAACACGGATTTTCAGCGCGCTGATCTCTACACCAAACCGTTTGATAAACCAAGATTTTTATATCTGTTAGAGGTCAACGGCGTTAAAAAGAAAAGTGATGTAATTGCTGAAGAAGCAGATTCATAGTCCGACTTGTGTCTTTTCTTTATTTCTTTCTTTCTTTTATTTTTATTTTATTTTTTTATTTAATTTCCATGTCATATAAAATCCAAAAACACAAAAAGATTTTCTGTTTTAGAATTTTAGGGGGAGATTCATTTCAGTATTCATTTACTTATTAAAAAAAAAAAAAAAAAAAAAAAAAAAAAAAAAAAAAAAAGGGGAAGAAAAGTTAAGCTGAAAAGGCATAGACAAATAGACTGGAAATGCGACTCGAGAAAACTGGAAAGTGATAGCACACAGGCACCGAGTTACTTGGAATATCAAATTTGGTTTTTCGGTTCTAAACATAAAAATCATAAGTCAGAGAAGTCTAAGTCTAACAAAATGGGAATATGATAGAAGCTTTGACTGGTATTGTAATTACTTGGAGAAAGTAGATCTAGGGCTGTGTAAGTACACAATACGATGTGTCAGTAGATTCAACACAATAGACCAGTAGACATCATCAGTGAACAGGCTTAAACTAAATTTATTCAACCAGTTGTGTGTTCCCATGGTATCCCTGGTCTGCACAATCAATCAATGTCCAATAAGGGGTGAGGAGCAAGCAAATGCCACAAATGTGAGCAAAGACCTGCAAAACAGAGCAAAAGATGACAAATGTCATTGAAATAATGTATATGCAAATATGCTGCTCTAAGAAGATAAATAGGTATTGTGCCTCTCTGCTGTGCGATGGCACTGACCTGAGGCTAAGCATAACCTATTTGTTCTAAGAATTCATTGTTGTTTGCGCCTCTCTGCTGTGCGATGGCACTGACCTGAGGCTTGGCATCTCTTTGACAATTTTTAGAACCAAATCTTCTAAGTCCAAGACCGCTCAAAAATCTCCTGAGGACGATTGATTACCATATACCTGTGGAATACACAAATACGGTTTGACCTAATTCATCAAATTAATCGCTGATGTGTGTCAAACGTCTGTGTATGGATTTAAGTGGACAAACATACTGACAATCGTCGTGGCTGCATCGCCTGATGATCAAAATCAATAAGAATTACATATTAGTTCAAACATGATTCCCAGTTAGATATTAGAAGTCTTCGATAAGTGAAAAAATGTACAATCATATCATGCAAAGTGTAATAAGCACTGGATGTTCCAAGTGATGGTGTATATGCCTGTCTGATTCCACGAGAGTTCATTCCGGATAAACTGTTAATGCTAACAAGCTATACAAGCCTGCCCCAAACAAAAATCACAAAAATAGGTCTTTCTATTCATAGGTTAAGTTTTGTTTAGTCCTAGTATAATGTGTCGTGTCGGACTGTGTATACTGCTATCTGCTAAATGTCACTAAAAGTGCTTAATGTCTATCTAAATAACTTGTTTCTGAAAGGTTAAAAGGATCACGTCTGAGGTGATCAGGTGGATAAATGGATCGCGTCTGAGGTGATCGGGTGGTTAAATGGATCATGTCTGAGATGATCAATCACACATAATGTTTTATTAATTGATTAAGGAAAGCTATGTGTCAGCAAACGAAATGACTAATATGGCACAAGTATAGCCCAAATCGTACTACTTAATCATGAGTATGCTTAGTCATGCGAATGGGCTATACGATTGAACTCAATCGTAAGATTGGACCATAAGTATGAGCCCAATCGGCCGATTGAAAGGGTCGATTAGGTCAAACGTGCGAATGGAGATCAGTTGATCGAATGAAGCAGGTCGATTGAGTGAATCGTACGACCCAGTTCCAATCGATCGAATGAAACAGGCGATTAGACTCGATCGTACGAGTTGATTTTGAATCGACCGAATGAAAGGTACGATTGAGTCAGTCGGCCGATTGAGCTGAGTCTGTCTATAAATAGACCACTCAGTCGATCGCAGACATCATTCGCCCTAAAACACTCCTATTCGCACCGTTACTCTGCAAAATTTTCGTTTGATCTCTAAACCTTTTGATATACACTTTCTGACGATTTGTACTTGTTACACAGGTAATACGCAACACAAGGATGCATCAGAATGTAAAAATTGATGGTTAATCGGTTCACATTTGCCCTAAATGTTGACTCGTAACAAATCGGTCAAATAAACTATTTTAATCACTTGAAATGTTCAAATCATTGATTGAAGTAGTCTAAGTACATGATTGCGAGTCTAACAAGCCTGAACTTAACCTCTAATTTTGAAAAATTATAAAAACCAAGTTTGAAATGGAACAGGGGTCGGCGATACGACTGGTCTCCCCGATGAACTTCAATCGACCGATTGAAAGAGGAGACTCGTTCATTCGGCCGAATGGATGATGCGAATGGATTGAGTCTGCCATACGATTGGTTGCCCCGAATGAAAGTCAATCGCACGATTGAATGAAGTAATTCATTCAATCGGCCGACTAGGTCATTCGAATGAGTTCATTCGATCGGACAACTCAATCGCAGAATTACATCATGTGACTAAACCCAGTCGCACACTTCATTTGCTCGAGTGAACTGCACTGATTTCTGACTTAGTCAAACTCTGTTGTTCAAGTTTCTAACATACATTTGTTATTGTTACAGGAAGATGGCCAACCGGTGGCAAATTAATCCAAAGCACAATATCTGTGCTAATCTGGATTCCACCTCAAGAAATGGTGGTGATTTTGTTGGTATTATTGACTTCCTGAGAAGATCTCGGATCTTCAAGGCCATATCTACTCCATGTACACCATATCAGTCTATCCATCAAGCATTTTGGGCAGGAGCTTCGGTAGACCGATCTGTGGAACCCTACCGTATCCAAAGTACCATCTTTGGTAGGGCAATTGAGATCACAGCTGAAGATATTAGAAGAGTTTTGGAATTTGGAGATGATGATTCACATCCAGTCAGGATTCACCCTCTTACAGTTCGTGGATGCTTTCTGCGAATTGGATACTGTGGAGACATAAGCTCAGGGGTGCTGAACAAGAGCAACCTGAGCCCACAGTACAAATATTTAGCTCATGTGATTCTAAAGTGCATTGCTGCAAGAAGGGGTGGGTTCGATGACTTATCAGACCAAATTCAGAATGCTTATGTGGCATTGGTCCTTAACCATCCCTTCAGCTTTTCAAACATGATCTTCAATTATCTGATTGAGAACTTGGAAGCTAAGGGAAAAGAAGGTTTCTGTATGTATCCACGCTTTCTTCAGCTCATTTTTAATGAGAAACTGCCTGATTTGCCCAAAGAGAGGAGTGATGCAGTGGTGTTAGAGATTATGGATGACACAACTCTGGGAAGAATGAAAGTGTATAGGGGCAAGCAGGTGAAGCCCGTGTTCAAGAGGTTGATAGGGCATCTGGCCCGGGAAGACTACATGGCGCCAAGGAGGCGAAAATGGCGTCATGACGATAGCGATTCTGATACTGAGGTGATTACTGTGTCATTGGGTGACTCAGATGATGATGATGATCTTGATGGAGATAATGTACCAATTTCTTCTGAGGGACCATCTACTTCTACAGCTCAGCCGTTATCATCACACACAGACACGGCAACTGCAGGGTTTGTCCCTGACTTTTGCCCACCCGATGATGAGGAAGAAAGTGATGAAGAAGGTTTGACCAGGAGAGTTGGCAGCAAAGTGGTTGCCACAGAGAAAGGACTGAGAGATGTTGGTGGGCAGTCTGGTACATCAGGGGACACACGCATTGAGACTGATCCCTCGTATGCCCCTGATGATTCTAGCAACAGAGGGGGAGCACCTTTGTCAACGGGCAAAAGGAAGAAAACCATGGCGCGTCCGCATGGTAAGAAAGGCAAGCGACTAAGGTTCACCACATCCACCACCTCTACCACAGCTACCCCAGTCACTACATCCACCTCACATCAAACCACCACCACTACTGCACCTCCTCCTCACACTTACACATCCACTACCACCACCACTGTACCACCATCTACAGCCTTTACCTCTCCTCCCATATTCACCACAGCCACCACAGCCACCACAACCACCACTACTCAACAAACAGGTCCCTCACCTTTCCCATCCAGCTCATTCATCCCACCAATTTCTGTTGTAGAGCAGCTTGCTGCCCTAAACAGCATGGTGGTTAAGCTGATGGCGTCTGATGCGGAGAAAACGGCTCAGTTACAGCAGCTGAGAGAGTTAAGTTCCTCTCAAACTGCTGAGATTCATCAGCTACGCGAGCAGATTTCCTCCCAAGCCCAGGTGATCACCTCTCAGACAGATCAGATCACTGGGTTACTTCAACATGAGGCTGAAACGGATGAGAGAATGGGAAAACTAGAGGCGGCTCATAAGACTCTTGTGCTTAAACTGAAAGGTACTCAAAGTGAGCCCCTCAAGATTGGAGAAGGTGATGGTGATGATGATGGTGATGACAGTGATGATGAAGATAATGATGAGGAAGACGACGATGAAGATGATGAGGATGATGACGATGATGATGATGGTGGTGAAGAAAGTAATGATGATGATGATAAGAAAGAAGATGATGAAGGTGAAGGGGGGGAAACCACCGAAGATCAAAGCGGTAATGCTGCAGGAGAAAGGCGTACTAAACGCCGACATGATAAAGACCCCTCTTCATCTACTACAACTGAAAATCCACCGGAGATACAAGGCAAAGTTCAAGACTAGACGTTTATTTATTTTACTGCAACTTTGTACTTGAAATTATGTATTCTAGTCTGTTATATATAAAGTTTAGTGGATATAAATCATTTTTGGGTATGTGATGAATGTACACTTACTTGCAATATATTTGATTTTGTAACAGGATCAGCCACACAAGTCGATGAGCATGATGTTATGCCCCTTCGTCAGATTGAAACCAAGTTGACTATGATTCTTGATCTTCAAGGGATAGTGCAACGGTCTGTGGGTTACTCAGCCGAAGAAGGGGAGATCATTCACGACTTGACAGATGAACAGATTGCAGAACTGTTCAGTCTGAATCCGGATGAGTTGGTTAAAGATGCTCCCGCAGTCGATGTAGTCAGTGATGAAGAACTTCAAGATGTCGACGAGGTGGAGATTGAGGACGTAACGGCTGATCATTATCCCCAATACACTAACGCTGAAGGCGAAGTGCTTCCAGATGTGGGGGAAACTTTTGACAGCAATATATTTGATAAAGTGGAGGAGATGACCGCAGCTAAGGCAGCTGCAGAAGAGATTCCTCAGGCAGATGAAGCTGATCGTGCAACCAAGAAAGAGGAATGGATTGCCTGCCTTGAGGAAATGAAGAAACAGCGTGAGCCTCCAAAGTCAAATGCCTACACCAAGCTTTACAAGATCAAAAAGCATCAGAAGGTGTCAGGAAAAATAATCAGCTGGGCATACTTTGATGATCTCAAAGTTTATGCAGTGAAAAGAGAGAAGGGAATCGAATATTTCAGATTTCCTCATGATTTGAAAACTCTTCCAGGGTTTGAGCTTAATCGTCTAGCCAACTTGAACCTCCTATATGCTGTTCCAGGAAAGATATCAGGATGGTTTGAGCAGGCACTAAAGAAAGAGTACCGTACTAGGTGGGTCAATTTTAAACCTCAACAGCCAAGAAGGTTATTTCATAGAACTGAGGTTGACCCCACCTCAGGAAGACCAAAAGTGGTCTTGAGATGGCACCCTCCGCGCACGATGTCGCGTATTCCATTGAGGGAGATGCCTCAGGATTTTGCACCCCATTTCAAATGGTGGTATTATGACTGGCGAACTGGTGAAGCCGTCTTAGTTTTGGAGAAAGAAGGGAAGGTCGAGACAATAAGAGTGTTTGATCCGATGTGGCTAACCAACTTGTCTGAATCTGATGTCTATATCTTATTCAAGTGGCCACTGTTCTTTGATACACAGGATATTGTGCAAGCTCTGCAATTTCAACATGTTATACGTATCTGCTTTGCATTAAATATTCATTCTGGGATCTCAAGAGAAGAAAGGGTGAAACGATATGAAGAGTTCAAGAAAGAAGTAAAAGTCTAGATAGAACTAGGTCCAAGGGGGAGTTTGTTGGTACACATGTCCCCAGTTCTAGTCTAGTGAGCTGAAATGTAATAAACTTCTATCTTGTTACACATATGTAATGTTAAATCAATCTAATGAGAATCTCTTCATTATATGGTTGTTGAGTATTTAATGTTATATCTATTTATTAGTTGTTACACGCTTAATATGACCATGTTATATAGGTTTACAGTTGTGAGACACAGTTCTGAATCATTAAAGGTTCATGAATGTGTTTGACTAAACATCTCTTTCAGTCGCCCGACTGGACTATGCGAATGGTCCATTCGCACGGTTGAACTAAGAGACTGAGTCAATCGGACGGTTGAGTCATCAGTCTGACTCAAGCGTACGAATGAATCAGTCGTATTACTCAATCGCACGACTGAGTCAGTCGCAAGACTCAGTCGCACGAATGAGATCTGTAACCTATAAATACCACTTAATTCGTGGAAAAACGGGAGACTTCGAATACCAGAAACCCTAATCGCCCCAGAACGTGCTGTTCGACCATTCCAACTTCATAGAGCGTTTCAGATCATTCCGAGTCAATTCATAACGTTTTCTAATCGTTAGGATTGATCTTGAATTCGTTCTCACTGATTGGATCGCCAATCAAATAGGATTCCGCACTATTTGATCTGGTACAACGAAGAATCCGTTAGTACTCCGTACGTACACGGTCCTAACAGACGAACTTGCAAAAAGTCAATAAAAGTGGCTATTCGTAAATACTCCTCTAACAAACTGTAAAGCTTATACTTAAAGACTGATACAAACAAAGCAACCAAAGAGGTTCCAGCATGCATGCATGAAGTGCAGAGTAGAAGTTACTTTGGAATTTTTACACATTTTGCAGAAAATATTCTAAGTGTAAAATCTTCTGAAGACAAATACCAAATCTTCCAAAACCAAAGATGAAGTCTTTCGAAGCTTTAAATACAAAGTCTTCCGAAGCCAAAAGACTAAAGACTGATTTCTTCCAATGACAGAGAAGACATGCTTTCTCCGATCAACTTTTGCATAAATTTGACCAACTTTCCGCTGCCACTCTGAAGACTCACCAACTTGTATAAGTTGGTGAAAAGGTCCACGCTATAGTAAACTGTAGATTATGGTTTGGAGTGTGTAACTTTCTACTTTGTACCTTTTATCCTTTTTGTAATAGATTAGGATGTGAGCTATGGCATGTCATAGTCACAAGTCAAAAGGAAATATGCCTTTTGACTATAGATTGATCTTGTTATCTAGATTAGTATTTCCAGCTGGCTTTCAAAGTATAGCCGGCTATAGGATGTAGCATAAAGTATATCAGGTTCTTGTATTTATTCTTATGCTTTGTATCACTTGTAATAGAATTTGAGAGTAATATACAACATTCTTGAAAATCATACTTATCTTGTTCTTGTTCTTTCTTATGTCTCGTTACTTACTTGTTCTTAGTATCTTTCATATATACCTGGTTCCCTGTTGATCTGTTAAATGTTCTAACACTCTCCTTATTGTGAGACTGATTGTATTGTTCATTTGTTAACCGGTCCTGCAATTGGTATCAAAGTATTTTAGGCACTTGATTGTAAGATCTTACCATCTTAAATCCTTTCAGTTTCACAAATCACTTCACATCTCAAATGACAGCTCTCGTAAAGGCTGACATGGAAACCAATACTATGACAAAGTCTCCACTGATCATTCCCGATGACTTTGATACTTGGTACCATAGAGTGAAAGGCTTCATCAAGTCTCAAGATAGCCAGATGTGGGGATCTGTTGTCTTTGGACCTCATGTACCATGCACCACTTCAGCTGCTGCTAGAGGTGGCATGATGCTGAAGAAAGTGGTTGACTACTCTAAACAAGACTGGAAGAAGTTAGATGTAGATCAGAAAGGCATGACCGCCCTCCAAACTACTCTTTCAAACTCTATCTACAGAGGCTTCAAGAAGTGCAAAACTGCTAAGCAACTCTAGGATGCACTAAAGCTAATGTATGAGGGTCTCATGAAGCTAAAGAGAACAACATAGACCTCTTGAAGGAGCAGCTTGAGAACTTCACCTTTAAAGTAGGTGAAACCATGACTCAACAATAGTTCAGGTAGGCTGAGATTATGGATACTTTAATGGATGTTAGAGTAAATCTTGAGAACTGGGACATTGTAAGGAAGTTTATGCCTCTATTCCTAGACAATATACACATTATTGTATGGTGATTAAGAGGACTGAAAACCTCAAGACCCTCACTCTTACTGAGTTGTATTATATCCTTAGTGGATACAAGATTAAGATGAACATGAAAAAACCATCTGGCAATTCCAACAATTAATAGAGTTCTACCCTTCATGTAGTTGAAAGGATTGCAAAGAACCACAACATCATCTTATCTACTACACTGACAACTCATAAAAGAGTCCATTCATTACCTTCCCGGAGACACCAAGGGAGAGCTACATCCAATGAAGCCTATTCCAAAAGAAAAGCTCATCATAGGCCCTTGCGTCTGCTAATGAAAGCAGTGGTAACTTCCTCTTCACCCTTAAAGACTTGGACTGCATCCATCCAGATGATCTAGAGTACATGGAGATAGTCCAACAAATGGCTCTTCTCACTCAAAGAACCAAAAAGTTCTACAAGAGGACATGGAGGAAGTTTCCTAGCAATGTATCCAATGGAAAGTTTGGGCTTAACAAAAGCAAGGTGAAGTGTTACAACTGTAACCAAATAGAATACTTTTCCAGGGAGTGCAAGGCACCAAGGACAAATGGTGGCCAAGCACAACCTAGGCCAAACTACACTATGGGAGCTCCAAACACTAAGAAGCCCAAGTAGCAAGCTGTCGTTACTGTTAAAGACTAAGACTTTGATTGGAGTTTCTAGGTTGAAGATGCATCTCCAAACCAAGCACTGATGGTTGATTATGAAGAAGCCAGGGTATTGGAACATCTTTGTACCCCAAAATGCATTACTAAAGTTAACAGATATAATCTTATAATTTAGAGATGAGATATGACATTGAGTCCTTAAACATCTTAAAAGCTGATTTCAAAATAGCTAAAAATGTTTATAAACTTAAAATAGAATATATAAAGAAAACTATTTTAACTCTTAAGTATGAACATACCAACTACAGTACTCAAATCAAAAATCTCATCACTAAGCTAACTGAATGTCAGGCTGAGCTTATGATCAGCAAAGCCAGGGTAGAAAAATGTGTTCTTGAAGAAGATACCTTCAAGAACATAATATCCTCATCCTTACATGCAAAAGTGTGTTATTAGAATAAGCAGGGACTGGGATCTACTGAGATAGTTCCTCTACACACTCTACTATCTGTAAGATCTCTAAGGCATGGAACCTATCAAGATGAGCTTCCCCTCATATACCCTATTAAAGAAGAGGATAAAGAGGAGATAGTAAAGGATGGATCTGAGATGAGTGAAGAAGATCATCCTAAGAAGGATCAATTTTCTCCTAAGGGGAGGAAAGAATCAGGGATGACAAAGTCTAAGAGGAAGAACTTGATCAGAGCAGCCAAGAGAAGATCAAAGAAGGCTCAACAGATCAAGGCCATATTCAATTGAAAGTAGAAACAACTTTTTATCTCTACAGGATTTGAAGTGGTAAAGGCTGAGATTTCAACCAAGAACTCTAATACCAGGAGTTCCAGTTCATGTCCAACTCATCCATATGAAGAAAAGAAGACTTATCAGTTGTCTACCACTACTACACAGCCTGTACCATCTAGCTTCAAGAGCAAGTCTCTCCCTAAGAAGCTTGCTGCATCATTTGAGAAGATGAAGATGGAGATGCAAAGTGATCAAGCTCAGTTTTCTACTAAAAGGAAGACTCTAAGAAGGAAGCCAGTTGATTGTATCAAGTGTGGTAGTACTTCTCATCTTGTTAAGGATTTTGTCGATAATCCTAAAAGTACTATCCACATGACTAAGAAGAAGACTTATGAGATGAAGAAGAAGAAGAAAAAATCTTTGAAAGGAAAGTTTTTTCCTTTTGGAATCTCCAAAGTGGAAATGAGGACAAGTGAAAAGTTGCCCTCGGAAGAAAATTTGGTCTCGGAAGAAAGGAATGCTTCCGAAGCACAGAAGCTTGCTACAGTGAAGGCAAGATCTTCCAATAGCATAGTCTCAAAAACTTTCAAAGTTTTAAAGACTTCTAAAGTGTTAAAAGTCAAGTCTAATATTCTAAAGATGGTGTGAAAGATAAAGGAAAACCATATGGCTGAAAGTTCTTCATCAACAAAAGAAGATGATCCTCAAAGTCTTAACACAGGAGCAATCACTGTTGCCCTTTCTTTAGACCATTTGACAAGCCCAAGACTAATAAGAGTTAGATTTACAAATGTAACTAACCTTTTCTTTTATGCAGGAACAACTAAAGACTAATAAGAGTTAGATTTACAAATGTAACTAACCTTTTCCAGGCACATGATAGGCAATGACTCTTTGCTTCAAAACTTTGAGAAAATTGATGGAGGGACAGTTGCTTTTGGAGGAGATGCAGGTGGTTACATCATAAGAAGGGGAAGTGTCACAAATGGTAAGCTCAGCATTAAAAAGGTAAATTTTATTATGGAGCTTGGGTATACTTTACTGAGTGTATCCCAATTTTGCGATCACAGACACAACATTCTCTTCACTGAGCATGAGTGCATCGTTCTTAAGCCCAGGGTGATCATTCCTCAATACCATATCCTTCTACAGCCCCCAGAAAAGAGAACATGTACAAGATGGATTTGCAAGAAACATCCCCCTCAGGAGAAGTTTTTTGCTTTCTGTTGGACTCAACTAGTGCATTAAAGGAATAATACATAAAAATGATAATGCTTGCCGTAAACAAACATAATGTGTTCTAATATACAAACAATCATTAACTAACATATTTGTATCATTAACAGTCATAACATCCACTAATGTAGTTTAAATTTCTTTTCCAGGTTTGTAGATAAAAGAAATTTTTGACAAGTGTCTGCAGCGGATAAGGTAGCCCACAGCGGATGACTAAGTCTATGCAACGGATGAAGAATATACTCCAAGTGTCTACAGCGGATGAATAATCCATACAGCGAATGAACAATGTCCACAGCTGATGAACTGTCCACAGCGGATGTTCAATTCACAACGGATGAACATTCACAGCGGATAACTAACATAACAAACACACAAGTGTTCATAGCAGACAACATCCAATACATAATGGAAATCTTATTCAACTTCCAGATTGCACGACTTAGCATCCACAACGGACATGTTATCATCCACAGCGGATGACTTAGACATAGGATTTTATGTAATTTTCATTTACATAAGGGTAGTTTAGTAATTGTAAATAGCTTTTATATAAATAGCATTCTACCCTAATCCTTTGTAAGCATTTTAAAATACAAACAAGTAGTTATTATCGGTCAAGCATTCAATCACTAGCAATCACACACACACAATCACACACTGATATCATAGCATTGATCATGGGTTTCTGCACCATGATTAGTGTTTGTTGAATTTGATACAACAAACTGTTGTTGTATCCATTAAGAGATTAGCAAAGATCCTTGGATAAATCATCATTATCAACAACATCATTATTCTTATATGTTGATATTTGTCTTTGATCAATGATTTGATTTCATCAGGTGATATCAGAGCCTTAGCTCAAATCATACACTGATTTTCGATCCTCTCATTCAATAACATGATATTTGTGGTTCATTAGCTTCATAACGTAATTTTGAGCTAAAAATCATCACAACAAACTTCTTCTACTTCAAACAATCAACAAATGTTCAAAACATGATTGAATAACCTATTTTCGTATATTTGTAGAAGATTTTATGTGTTTAAAGCTCAAAACATCATACATTCACTGTTTTCAAACAGAAACATCACAAAACACTCTAAAACCTCATCGATTTCTAAGGGTTTTGGGATAAAACAGTATACGAATATTGTTCTATCAGGTTTTCATCAAATAAACACTCATTTGAATACTTTAAATTCATTCATTGTATTTAAATATCATATTTGAGTTGTTCTATACTCAAATCAAGCAACTTATCATCTTCAATCAACAAACCGATTGGTGTTTTTGTTGAAGTTGTAACAGCTTCCAACAAACCATAGGATAAACCCTAGTTTTTATTCACACATATTCTTCAAAATCTACGGTGATTTTGTTGAATAATCATTCAAAATCAAAGAAGAAACATTTTATTCTTTTAAATTTTTGAAAAAGTTACTTTTTGATCCAAAAAGTAAACTTTTAAAAACATTTTCTATGTTTTTAGCCTTTTTGTCTTTTGTTAACTTATATCATTAAAAGTTGACATTCTTTAACATAATATGTTAGGACCGTGTACGTACGGAGTACTAACTGATAATGCGTGAAACCAGATCAAATAGTGCGGAATCCTATTTGATTGGCAATCCAATCAATGAGAACGTTACTTTGATCGATATTAGAATAGACTATACGTTAAGAATGAGTAAAAATCGATCAAGAACGAACTATGAAGTTGGAATGATGAACAGGGACGCTCTGGACGGATAGGGTACGCAAGTATTTGAAGTGTTTTCAATTGTTACGTTTTTCCACGAATTAAGTGGTATTTATAGGTTTGGAGTTTTCATTCGTGCGACTGAACCATTAGCATGGTTCAGTCGTGCGACTGAACCATTAGCATGATCGCGATTGAGTCATACGCACGATTGAAGGTTCAGTCGTGCAATTGAGTCAGTCTTATGTTTCAATCGTACGACTGATCCAGTCTCCTAGTTCAGTCGTGCGATTGGTCCATAAGTATGATGAATTCATACGTATGGTCCATTAGCATGGGCCATTAGCATGAACTATCAAACAACATCAAACCCATATAGTTAGTTCATACATGTGCAACACATTCAATATATTGATATCATGACATAATCAAAATATAGATCAAACATCACAATGCACTTTATATCATTATTCGAACCATTACATCAATTACACATGTGTAAGACATGAAAGACTTTTACATTTAAGCTCATAAACTAGGTACATCAACATGTATCAACAAACTCCCCCTTGGACCTAGTTTCCTCTATTGTCTAACACTCTTTATATGTTCTTCGAATTTCTTATACTTCTCCTCTTTTATAACTCCTGCATGCATTTCAAATGCAAAGCAGAGTCATATAACGTGTTGAAACAGGAGAGCTTGTACAATGTCTTGTGAGTCATAGAACAGTGGCCACTTGTATAATGTATACACATCGTTAGCTGACAAGTTGGTTAGCCACAAAGGGTCGAATACCCGGATAGTCTCTATCTTTCCTTCTCTATTCAGCACTATGACTGCTTCACCCGTCCTCCAATCATAATACCACCACTTGAAGTGTGGAGTGAAGTCCTGAGGCATTTCCCGCATAGGAATCTTAGACATTGTGCGTGGAGGACTCCACTTCAGCATGATCTTATGCTTTCTAGCTATAGGATCCACTTCAGACGTACGGATGTACCTTGTCGGTTGTTGACGTCTGAAGTTTACCCACCTGGTATGGTATTCTTTCCTTAATGCCGCCTCAAACCAACCTGACATCTTTCTTGGATTAGCATATAATAGATTTAGGCGTTCCAGCTGGTTGAGCTTAAATCCAGGGAGAGTCTTCAGATCATGTGGATATGTGAAGTACTCTATTCCCTTCTCCCTCTTAACTGCATAGACGTTAAGATCCTCAAAATACGCCCACGCAATGATCTTGCCAGACACTTTCTGATGATGTTTGACTCTATAAAGCTTTGTGTAGGCATTCTTCTTTTGAGGCGCGCGCTGGGCTTTCATTTCAGCAAAACAAGCTGCCCATTCAGCCATTTTGGCATCAACACTTTCGTCTGAAGCTTGGGCAGTACTTTATTCTTTCTCCTTTTCTTTCTCCAGTTCATCCAACTTATCAAAAGTACCACTGTCGAAGGTTTCACCCAAATTAGGGATAGCATGTCCTTTCGGATCAGTGTACTGAGGATAGTGATCAGCAGTGACATCCTCTATCTCGATTTCATCAACATCGTGAAGCTCATCGTCACTTGCCACATCAACTGTAGGAGCATCTTTGACCAACTCGTCTGGATTCAGCCTGAAGATCTCAACCAGCTGCTCATCCGACAGGTCGTGGATTATCTCTCCTTCCTCTGGCGTGTAGCTAACAGACCATCTGACTATCCCTTGCAAGTCAAGAATCATTGTTAATTGACTCTTAGCCTGGTGAAGGGGTTGGACATCAAAGTCATCGGTCTGTTTCTTTTCATCTGTTTGATTAAACATTTCAAAACAACACAAGCACATTAGTAATCAAAACATATATATTAATAGACATTGATAAACATTAATTACATAAGTGTAATACATATTTCAAAGTACAAGAGATAATCAAAATTAAAACATCTAAGCATTACTCTTGTCTTGATCACTTTGCTCTTCCGTTTGAGGGGTAGAGGTGGACGGTCCTGATTCTTGACGTCTTTTGGACCTTCGCTCCTTAGCCGATGGATCTGAGGCTGATGCAGATGCATCACCTTCAGGCTCATCCTCGTCTCCCCCTTCCCTATCTTTGCCACTTCATTCTCCTTCAACCGCATCATCATCATCTGACTCATCATCATCATCATCACCATCATCACCATCACCTCTGATCTTAAGAGGTTCACTCTTTGTTCCCTTGAGCTTTAGGCGTAGTTTCTTGTTTGTCCTCTTGACATCGTCAATACGCTTCACCAATGCCTTCAGAATATCATTCTGTGTGGTCAAGGCATGGTGAGCTCGGGTCATAGCTCTCTCAAGTTCAGCTTCCCTCTCAGTCAGCTGTGTAATCTGTTGACTCTGAGCAGTCGTCTTCTCTGTCAATAGGCAGCCATCAACTGATTCATCTAGTTCACTCGTATATCATCGGTCGTAAGCATTTTGAGAACAAGACGGTTGAGGCTGGCAAGCTGTTCCTCTAGCCCAACGTTGGGCAGAGAGGATCTTAGTAGTACTGATGAGGTGGAAGGTCCGGCCTGGGATGTGGTGGGTGTTGTGGTGGATGTGGTCTATATAGGAGTGGTGGTGGTAGTGGTTTGTGGTGGGATGGATGAGACGGGTGGAGGGATGGTAGCTGTAGTGGTGGTAGGTGTAGTGGTGGTGGTTGGTGTAGTGGGTGTAGTAGATGGGGTGGTTGTGGTGGTGGTAGGTGTGGTAGGTGTGGTAGGGGTGGTAGATGTAGTGGCTAAGATGGATGGAGACGTCATCAGCATTACACGTCATCTCTTGACCGTCCTGCCATGTGGCTGAGCCATCCCGCTTAAGCCGAGAGCCCCTTGAGCTCTGTGCTTCCCCTGGGCTTCGCTGAGGAGGAGAGTGTGTAGGGTCAGCAGTGTCTGTTCTCTCTCCCTCAGCCAGCGTCCTCCAACCTCCTCCATGCCCCTCTTTGTAGCCACCACATGACTACCCACAGTCCGTGTGAGCCGGCTCGTCATTCTACTCTTCATCTCCCTTATCATGAAGAAAGTCCCGATGGATGGGCACCAGCTCCAATCCACTGGGAGCTGATGAACTGACATGTGGGGGTGGTGGAGACATAGTATCTATCTCAGTGGCCCTTGGTGCACTCGGGCCTGTATCTCCACCACCCTGATGATCGTCGTCGTCATCATCGTCATCAATAGGAGCGAGTATCGGCTCAACGTCCGAATCACTATCATTGTGACGCCATTTTTTCCTAGCTGGCGCCACGTAATTCTCACGGGCCAGATGCCCAAACAGTCTCCTGACCGGGGGTTTCACCTGCTTCCCCCGGTACACTCTCATCCTGCCCAAGGTGGTATCATCCATCACCTCAAGCACCACAGCATCGTCGTTCTCCTTCGGCAGGGAAGGAAGCTTCTGATCTATGATCATCTGTAGAAATCTTAGGTACATGCAGAACCCTTCCTTCCCCTTGGCCTCTATATTCTCGACCATGTACGAGAAGATCATCTGGGAGAAACTGAATGGGTGGTTTAGCACCAGAGCCACATATGCATTCTGGATTTGATCTGAGAGCTCATCAAATCCCCTCTCCTCGAAGCAATGCACTTCAGAATCACGTGTGCTAAGTACTTGAACTGGGGATATAGGTTGCTTTTGTTGAGCAAACCTGCGTTGATGTCCCCAGAGTACTTCATCCGTAGAAAGCACCCCCTAACCGTCAGAGGGTGAAGCTTGGTTGGGTGATCCTCATCATCACCCAACTCCAGGACTTGCCTGTGATTAGCTGCAGTAATGTTGATCTCCTGTCCGAAGATCGAATTCCGTATACAATATGGCTCAGTGGACCTATCAACGGTGGCCCCTTCCCAGAAGGTATGCTAGAGTGATCTGTATGGAGTACATTGTGTAGATATAGCCCTGAAGATCCTTGATCTCCTCAGAAATGCAATAATACTAGCAAAGTCAGCAGCATTTCGAGTGGTGGCATCCAAGTGAGCACAAACGTTGTGCTTGGTGTTGATGATCCACCAATCTGCCATGTTTCTATAAGACAAGACACATAAACATGAGATTTGTCCATAACAGAGACTGTTGAAATTTAAACTGTTCTGAGATCAGTCTGGTTCAATAGAGCGATTGAGCCATACGACTGAGTTCAGTCATGCGATTGAGCATGCGGCTGAGTTCAACCGGGTGATTGAGCCATACGACTGAGTTCAGTTGTGCGATTGAGCATGCGGTTGAGTTCAACCGGGAGATTTAGCATGCAGCTGAGTTCAATCGTGCGATTGAGCTCATACGCCTTGTTCATTCGGTCGATTGAGTCATTTGCCCAGATCAATCGTGTGATTGAAGTTCATTTGGAGTGTCTATTCGCCTGCCTCTCTGTTCGACACTCTAAACTTGAATCTAGGTCAAAACTTGATGTTAAACGTCGTGTTTAGTCTCGTTAGATTTGCAGGGACCCTAACTATCACTGAAACACCTTTAAACCGACAATCTTGTTCATTTAAGTGGTATATTTTAGGGTTTATCTCTCGGTTATTTGATTTAACAATTTAGGTCACATTAGATTTGTTTTAACTAGTTGTTTGACCTTGAATCGTTGGCAAATTACTTGTAGAAGAGTATAATCAAGGTTAGAGCTCAAATCAGATTGTAATCTCAAAAATTCAAAATTTTGGCAGCATAATAGTGAAAGGCGGTTTTGGAAATTTTTGAAAGTCTGGTGGGGATTCCAACCGACTGAGCCTCTATTTATACTGATTAGGGTTTCAGTTGTGCGACTAGACCCATACGCATGGCTCAATCGTGCGACTGAGGTTCAGTCGTGTGACTGAACCATACTCCCCTTTTCATTCGTACGACTGGCTCAGTCTTGTGGTCCAATCGTATGACAACCTCATACTCATGGTCCAATCGTATGACTGGCCCATTCTCATGGTCCAATCGTACGATTGGCTCATACTAATGATTCAATCGGATGATTGGTTCATACTTATGATCCAATCGTGCGATTGATTCATACTCATGAGTTGACTTCATACTTTTCCAAACGTTCAATTTTCACTTTTGATGGATAAAACATTATGTGCACCGGTCATCTCAGATATGATCCTTTTAACGAAAACCATGTGATCACCTCAGACGTGATCCTTTTAATTAAAACCTTTTGATCACCTCAGACGTGATCCTTTTAACGAAAAACCATGTGATCACCTCAGACGTGATCCTTTTAATATATGATTCATAGAGTTCATCTTGTTACATAGTCCGACATGAAAGACAATAACTAGAAATGGAAAACAACTTGAAACTTAAACAAAACCAAGATATATTTTTGTGTTTTTGTTTGAGGTGGGTTGAAAACTATTAAATTATCATTTAACTGATTTCTCCCCCTGAGCAGAACGGGGATTGATCATCTCTGGAGAGATTCATATGGAATCATACAGGTGTATCATAATCATTTGGGACTCTTGGATATATCTTTAAATTAATGATCCTTATTACTCTCAGAGTCACAAGCGCTCACAGGAAATCATACTAGGGCTGTAAGAGGCACACAATGATTTTGACTGTCAAGAGTTGCAGCCATGACGATTATCAGTATTGTTGTCCACTTAAATCCATACACAAAATTTTGACTCAAATTGGTGATTAGATTGTATTATTTCAACAAGCATTTGTGGATCCCACACTTATATGGTAATCAACATTCCTCGGGATATTTTTGAGCGGTCTACTGGTATTGAGACAAAAATAAACTATTCTAAGAGCTTTCAAAGAGATACAAAGCCTCAGGTCAGTGCCATCGCACAACAGAGAGGCACAAACCACAATGAATTCTAGAATATTTAGGTTGTGCTTATCCTCAGGTTAGTGCCATCGCACAGCAGAGAGGCACACAACCTATCTTCTTATAAGAGCAATTTTTTCTTTTACCCATAACACACCAACAACTTTAGTCATTAGTTTCATTGCATTTATCATTTTTTTTCATGTGCTTTGCTCATTCTTATGGTCATTAGCACATATTTATGGCGTTTATTTGCTCGTCGCCCCTTATTGGAAATGCATTGATTGTGTTAAACAGGGATAAGATGGAAGCCCACAGCCTGTTGAACAATTTAGTTTAAATTGTTTCACCAAAGAAGTCTAGTTGTCTATTGTGTTGAATCTACCGACACACCGTACACTGAAGTAGCAACCTCTAGGCCTACTTTCTCTATGTAACCTCAGTAACAGTCTAGTGTACTATCATTTTTCCTTTATTTTGCTTAGACTTCTCAGACTTGTAATTTTAATCCATGATTTTGAATCCATCTCACAGTTTTGATTTGATTTCTGCCTATCTGCCCCCCCTTTTTTAAGTAAATGAATACTGAATAAATACTAAAACTAGACTAATCTCCCCCTAAAATTCTAAAACGGAAAATCTTTTTGTGTTTTTGGATTTTTTTAAGACAAGAAAAATAAAGAAAAATAAAATAAAATATTAGACAGACGGACTACGAACTCGATTCCTCTGGAATCACATCACTTTTCTTTTTCACGCCATTGACCTCTAACAGATATAAAAACCTCGGTTTATCAAATGCTTTAGTGTAGAGGTCAGCGCATTGAAAGTCCGTATTAATTTTAACAACATCGATTAATTGCTTTTCAAAACAATCACGTATAAAGTGATACTTAATACCGATGTGTTTTGTTTTAGGATGTTGGACTGGATTTTTTGTTACGGCTATTGCATCAGAATTATCAACATAGATAGGAGTGTTAGAGAATTTCAAACCGTAGTCGCGCATTTGCTGTTGAATCTAGATGATTTGTGAACAGTAACTTGCAGCAGCAACGTATTCAGCTTTACACGTTGACAGAGCAACGAAGGTCTGCTTCTTACACTGCCAGGTGACTAACCGTCTACCAAAGAATTGACATCCTGTTGATGTTCACTTGTAATTCATTTTGCATCCGCCATAATCCGAGTCACTATACGCCGTAAGCTCAAAATCATCATCATGAGGATACCACAACCCGAGTGTTGGAGTACCCTTCAGATAGCGAAAAATCCGTTTAACACCAATGAGATTGTTGACTTTCGGTTTCGCCTGATATCTGGAACAGAGACACGTTGCATACATGATATCAGGATGAGATGAGATGCTGTGAGATACATCAGGGGTCCAATCATTCCTCTATACATTGTTGCATCAACCAGATCACCATTTTCGTCAGGTGCTACGTCATGATTCGTGGCAAGTGGAGTTCCAGCTGTTGAAGCATTCTCCATATCAAACCGACTTAGGATATCTCCTACATACTTGGTCTGATGTAGAAAGATTCCCTTTGGTTTCTGATCCACCTATAATCCTAGGAAGAATTTCATCTCCCCCATTGCACTCATCTCAAATTATGCTTTCATGACAGACTCAAATTCTTTACATAACTCTTCGTTTTTGGAACCGAAGATTATGTCATCAACATAAATCTGTACAAGCAGTAAGTCTTAATCCTTTTCTTTGATGAACAGTGTACAGTCAATAACTCCTCTGCGAAAACCGTGTTTCACCAGATGAGTTAAGAGTTTCTCATACCATGATCTCGGGGCTTGATGGAGCCCGTAGAGAGCCCTTATCCAGCTTGTAAACACTGTCCCGATGGTAGGGATCCTCAAATCCTTAGGGTTGACTGACATACACTGTCTCACGAATTTCCCCATGAAGGAATGCACTCTTGACATCTAGTTGATAGACTTTGATCTTCATGTAAGATGCATAGGCTAGGAAGATACGGATTGCTTCCATTCTAGCCACAGGTGCAAACACTTCATTGTAATCGATTCCTTCGACTTGTCTAAAGCCTTGAATGACAAGTCGAGCCTTGTTTCGAATTATGACCCCTTGGTCATCTTTCTTGCATTTAAAGACCCATTTAGTGCCAATGACCTTAGCACCTTTTGGTTTGTCCACAAGGGTCCATACTCCAAATTTCTTAAACTATAGAAGTTCTTCTTGCATTGCACTGACCCATGCCTCATCGTTTAAGGCTTCACTGACATATTTTGGCTCAAATTGAGACACAAAACATCGATACGCACCATCGTGAAGATATCCCTTTTCCATTAGTGAGGCATAATCAGGTGAGTATAGCTGATTTCTGGTCTGTGCTCCCGATCTAATATCTCCAATAACATTGTCCAGAGGATGGTTAACATTTATCCAGGTTCCAGGAGTGGTGGGAACAACTACCTCATTATCCAGATTTGGAATCTCATATGCTGTTGGAGTATGAGGTTCCGACGCTTCGGCAGCTTCTGGTTCAGTTGAAGGTGTACTTGAATTAGCAGGAACCTGTTCTGCCTGTTCCACAATTTCAGTCTCAACTACGTCATCATCAGAATATGAGTCGCTTACATCAAGTGGTCCCCCTAAAGTATTAGAGGAATCATCTAGTGGAATCGATGCTGTTGAGTCTTGTGGTGGTGAGTTGAGAACCTCGTACATCATTTTAGTCGATAACTCATCATCAGTGGGAGAAGACAGTAGATTGAAGGATTTAAAGAATTCATCATAATCAAAGAAAAATGACGGTCCTTTTCCAGCAGGGGGTGGTGAATCTTTGAACATCAACGTTGCACCACACTTCTACCTAACCTGTTGAGTTGTTATAAACTCTCTTATCGGGTATGTTGTATCCAAGAAACATACATTCAACTGCCTTCTCACTAAACTTTCCTATCTGAGTTTTCTTCAACAGCATGCATGGTGCGCCAAACGGTTCTAGATACTCCAGATTGGGTTTACGTCGCTGGAGCAGTTCATAGCATGTTTTCCCATGTCGTTTGACCACTAAGACTCGATTGAGCGTGTAACAAGCATTAGCTATCGCCTCATTCCAAAATTGAATTGGCAGTTTTGAGTTAGCTAGCATTGTTCTGGCGGTCTCTATCAAGCTCTAATTCTTCCTTTCAGCAACGCCATTCATTTGTGGAGTGTAGGCAGAAGTAAATTGATATGCAATTCCTCTTTCTTTACAGTATGTCTCCATCCACTGATTTTTGAACTCAATTGCCATTGTCTGATCGGATCTGTCGTACTTTCAACTTGTAGAGTGATTCCAAGGTAGTAACCAACTGTTTGAATGAGTCAAAGTTTCTGATTTGGCTTTTAGAAACATCACCCAAGAGAACCTTGAGTAATCATCTGTTACTACAAAGCAATACATGTCACCAGCAATGCTCTGTGTACTAACAGGACCAAACAGATCCATGTGTAAAAGCTCAAGTGGAAGATCAATTGAATGAACTTTCTTGGACTTGTGAGCTTTCTTGGTCTGTTTCCCTTTCTTACACGCCACATAAAAATCAGGAAGTTGGAAGTTCTTGACAGTTACTCCATTTACCAAATCATTTTGTACCAAATGATTCATCTTCCTTGGATTAATGTGTCCCATTCTCCTACGCCAGGAGATTGCCTCTTTCTCAGTTGCCTTTGACAAGAAGCATTGAACCGTGTGATCAGTTGTGGATGCTTTTGATAGATCCAAGACATATAAATCGTTGTATCTTGAAGCTGACATAACAACTTTATCCTCCTCAATCACATAGTCCTTTTTCAACATGTAGCACTTCTTATTGTCGAATATAACCTTAAATCCTTTGTCACAGATCTGGGAAACATAATGTAAATTGTTCTATAGTTGCTGAACGTAGTTGACCTTGTCAAACCTAACATTCTCATTTCCTACTTCGCCTTGTGCTGTTATGTAACCTCCTTTGTTCCCAGCAAATGAAACATGTCCCCCTTTAATTTATTTGACGTTGAAAAGGAGAGAAGAGTTCCCTGTCATGTGCCTGGACACCCCACTATCAATAATCCTTGTATTTGTGATAGCACTATAGCGGACACCCTGCACATTCAAAGAAACTTATCAGTTCAGATTTGGGACCCAAGCCTTAACTGGCTTGGGTGTCCCGGAGGAATCACACATCATAAACTCAACCCATTGACCTTCAGAAGATGAGGGAATATCTTTCTTCCTAATTTCCTCAGTATCAGACAAATTACTTGACTTTTCTTTCCATAAGCCAGTTTTGTGTAAGGCCTGTTTGTGATAGACAGACAACTGGCTTATTGTTTGAACTTTAGGTTCACTAATACTTTTTGGTGGAGTAGTAGATCTCCTTTGAGTAAAACTTTGTTTGGTATGATTAAGTTCAATTTTCTTTTTGGGAGTCTGATAGTAAGGACAATTTGATGATATATGTCCTCGTTTTCCACAATTGTAGCAAGATCTTACTTCTACAGATTTAAGAAACTATTTATGAGGGTTTGAGTTTTGCACAAGTGTGACCTTTGTCTATTTGGGTTTAATAACTTCCTTCTTAGATGTTTCAGTCTGATTAACAAAATTAATTGTTTTAAAATTTTTGTACATCTTTAACTTGCATTTTATTTGGACTTTGACGTGGAGCACATGATTGGTTAACTGATTTGGTCGTTTTAGATTCAGAAATAGACGTGTTTGAACCTGAGTTTACATTAACCTTTTCAAATTGTTCATCCAAATTCACAACATGCATTTTACCTTTAGTTTTCAAAGCAGTCTCCTTCTGTTTAGTGATCTTTTGTACATTTTTGACTGTGGAATCGGGATCACTAACCAGAGGAGTGGAGACCACATGATCCTTTACTGTGTTGTCATTTACAGGTCTACACTTTGTATTTAAAAGGATTTCATGTGGTGGTGCTACTGCCTTGTACCCCAAACCTTCCCCATTGTTTTGTTCTTTCACTAAGTTTAGAACTATGTGAGAAGAACTAGCCCAACTATGCAGTTTTTGTTTTAATGAATTTACCTCAACTTCCAAAACTGCTTTTTCCTTTTTGGTCTCTTCTAAAGAATTTAGATAAAACTTTATATCATTTGATTGATTTAATGCCACAACCTCGGTTTCCCTTAGTTGTTCTCCTAAAAGTTCTATTCTTTCTTTAAAACTGCACTCGTTTTGTTATAAAATACGATTAGCCTCAGTGCATAGTTGTAAATCATTTACTAAGTTATCATTGTGTTCTGATAACCTAGCAAATTTCAAGTCAATCTTTCTCTAAACTTATCACAGTCATGACAATCATGTTTATCAAATAACTGGTCTAGAGAACTTACCTGTGATGAATCGGTTGGGTTAGTCATCAAAGCAGATTCAGATCCTTTTGTGACGGAGATTCAGTACTTGTTTCTTTAAGATCTTCTTCAACTAGGTGATTTACCACATTTGCAGCTTCTTTAACATCCAAGATTGCTTGCTCAGCTGCACCCTCACTTTTACTAGTAGACTCATCATCTACTGCTTCAACAAAGGCAACATTTGATTCTCCAGGAGAAACAAACCTAAAGGACCAGTCTTGTCCTTCATCATCTTGAGCTGTAAGAGCTTTTGTATCCTTGCTTGAAGAAGCGGTTCCAATTTGTTCTTTGTCTTGACGGGTGAAGGATGAAAATGGGTTTCCATTACCTATTTTCTTGAGCTTTACACATTCACGTTTAAAATGCCCCCTCTCACCACAGTTGAAGCAGGTTACCTTGGTTTTCTCAAAACCAAACGTCGTGTCCTTTGTGGCTACTAGGTTCTGTCCCGTCTTCTTGACAAACTTTTTAGCTCTTCTGACTGCACTTGCCAAGGCCCTTATAATATCCATTCTTTCTAGCTCATTTTCGTCAACTTGCTCGTAGTCTTCATCTGCAAGGTGACAATTTCCAATCTTCCTAGCAACTAAACCATCATAGGATTGAACAACCGCTGCTAAAAGATCCATGTGCTCCTTTGCAACTTCCATAGAGATATTACCGAGATTCTCGGTCTTCAACTTTGTAGAATTGGCTTCATGCACTATATATTGAGTAGGAGATGACCCTGATGTTTCTGGTACTGAAGCTGTGGATGAGGCAGTAGCAGATGAATTGGACACATAAGTTGTCTATAGAGGTGCTCTTGAAACAGCTGGAGATGAAAATGAGTTGTAGAGTGAAGGATTCTGAAAATAGGATCCTTTCTTTGACTTGTACTTCATCCTCAGCTCTTCTTCTCTTAACTTCAAGATGAAGTCATTTATGTCCAACGTTGCTAAAATGTCATTCTGTCTAAGATTGGACACAAATGAATCACATTTCTCAGGTAACCTATCAGCAAAACTTGAAACTTTATCTTCCATTGATGTAGTTACACCATGAGTGTGCAGTTCACTCATGAGATGATAGAACCTGTCAATTATGTCATCCAGGCTCTCATTCCAAATTGATGAGAAATTATCAAACTCCTTCTTGAGAGCCTTAGCCTTCAGTGCCTTTAACGTTGCATTGCCTTCATACCTCTTTTCTAATGCCTCCCATAGCTTCTTAGACTGCTTATTCTCAGAGAATTAATGAAATATGTCTTTAGGTATTGACTGAGTCAGCAGGGCATAAGCTTTCTTTTCAGCATTGTGCAAAGTCTTTTGTGATTCACTCATACCCCCTAAAGTATGTTTTACCCCATTAGCACTGACTGGTACCACGTAGCCAGTCTCAATAGAAGTCCAAAGATTGGGATCAACCCCATTTATGTAAATCTCAAACCGCTGTTTCCATTATGGATAATCATCTAACGTGATAAGCTTCGGCGGTTTATTGTGATTTCCTATCTCGTTTTCCAGAAGCAGAAGGTTTTGGATGCGTGAGTCCCTCCCAATAGTAAACGCAGCAAACTGATCTTCCATTTTTATAACCTTGAGACTTGGAGAACAGAACAATTTCAATCGTACAAATGGACTATACGAATGGTTCACTCGTGCGAATGAAGGGTGCGAATGAATTCAATCGTACGATTGGATTCAGTCATGCATATGAACTAGACGAATGGACTCAAATGACTGGAGCTGTTCAGTCGTGCGAATGAAGGATGCGACTGAGTTCAGTCGTGCGAATGGAGTGTACGAATGAGTTCAATCGTACGAATGAGCTATTCGTGCGACTGAAGGCTGCTGTTTTGGCAAAATCGATGGTTTTGACACTTTGACACAAAAACACGATTATTCAAGAACCCTAATCTTCCGTATAGTGAACAATCGAAACTTTAAGGTTAGAAAACTTCGAAAACACCTTTTGACTCAAAAAATTTACTCTTTTGAATGAAAACGTTAAGTTTAACGCCAAAAACTAATCGAATCACACGCAAAATCAAGAGCCAAAGCTCTGATACCACTTGTTAGGACCGTGTACATACGGAGTACTAACTGATAATGTGTGAAACCAGATCAAATAGTGCGGAATCCTATTTGATTGGCGATCCAATCAGTGAGAACGTTACTTTGATCGATATTAGAATAGACTATACGTTAAGAATGAGTACAAATCGAACAAGAACGAATTATGAAGTTGGAATGATGAACAAGGACGCTCTGGACGGCTGGGGTACGCAATTATTCGAAGTGTTTTCAATTGTTACGTTTTTCGACGAATTAAGTGGTATTTATAGGTTTGTAGTTTTCATTCGTGCGACTGAACCATTAGCATGGTTCAGTCGTGCGACTGAATCAGGCGATTGAGTCATACGCACGACTGAAGGTTCAGTCATGCGACTAAGTCAGTCTTATGTTTCAATCGTACGACTGATCCAGTCTCCTGGTTTAGTCGTGTGACTGGTCCATAAGTATGATGAATTCATGCGTATGGTCCACTAGCATGGGCCATTAGCATGAACTATCAAACAACATCAAACCTATATAGTTAGTTCATACATGTGCAACACATTCAATATAATGATATCATGACATAATCAAAATATAGATCAAACATCACAATGCACTTTATATCATTCATTCAAACCATTACATCAATTACACATGTGTAAGACATGAAAGACTTTTACATTTAAGCTCATAAACTAGGTACATCAACATGTATCAACAGAATATTCATTTCTTTTCATCGAGATTTGAAAGTGACACAACATAGGACATTAATTAATTTCAATTAATTAATTCCTTTATTCGATAAATAATTAAAAGTGACAAAAAAACACTAACAAACAAATCCTAGTTTCTCTAGGACAAAAACAAATTTAGCACCAAGCTAAATAATCAATCAAATTTGACTTAAAACATTAAGTTAAAATTTACCAAACATGTCTGATGAAATATCTGGATCAAACAGTGGTCTTAAACCACCAAGACTGAAAAACGAATCAGATTTCAAACAATGGAAGTTCATGTTCCAAAGCTGGATTATCTTCCAAGACCCGGACTTATGGACATCCATAACCGAAGAACCATACATTCCAGTGAATCTTGGTCCAGATCACAACACATAAAAACTAGTAAGCTTGAAAAGTGTAGCTGGAGATGAACTCAAGAAAAGTAAAAACAGACATGAAAGCATACAGTATTTTGGCAATGACTTTGCCATTTGAAATCTTAACAAGGGTTTAGAATTTCAAAACAACACATGAGCTGTGGAAGGTTCTTCATACCATGTGTGAAGGAAGTGAAGAGATAAGAGAAATCAAAAAGGAGAAAGTGAGAACCCAATATGAAACCTTCCACCATGTTCAGGGAGAATCAATTCTATAAAAGTGAGAACCCAATATGAAACCTTCCACCATGTTGAGGGAGAATCAATTCTATAAAAGCTTCACGGATTTTTTCAACTTCTAAATGAGATGATTGTTTATGGTCTGAAACACGAATCCGTTGAAATAAACAAAAAGATGTTGCACACACTACCAGGGAGCTGGACTTGGTCAATATCTCTAATGAAAGCAACATTGGATCTTAAAGCATTATCTTTAGATGCTCTAGTGGCTAAGGTGGAAGCACTAGAACTAGATGAAAGATCCAGAAACAACAACACAATCAGACATGTGGAATCATACAAGTTCAAGAAACTTCAACAAACAGACAGTGCATTCTTGACATGCACTGGTGAAGATAAAGATAAAGAATTCCTAGATACCAGCATAACTTCATTCTTCTCTGTTCCTGAATCATCCAACAACAAACAGAAGTCCAAGAAGACTGGTGTTCATGCTTCTCATGAAACAACACCACAAAGTAAATAGAATCAACATCATCATCATGCTTCATGCTCAAGCAAGCAGCAATAGCCAAAGTCTCAAAACATACATAAATTTGATAAACCCATGGATGCTCTCATAATCATTCTACAAAGTGAAGAGCAGAAGGCAGCTTATGCAGCTTTCTCCACAAGCTTTGAAGCTTATCTTAGTGTTAACCTCACACCATCATAGATAATTCAAGACGTGGATGAATTACCACCTGACATAGTTGAAGAAATGGATCTTCAGTGGTCTATGACAATGATTGCATATAGATCAAAAAGGTTTCTACAAAGAAACAGAGGGTTGAGCATGGATAAGAAAATAAAGATTGGTGAGATGCTACAATTGTCAACTATATGGACATTTCAAGAGAATGCCAACAACCAAGAGTTGACAGAATCAACAATCAAACACAAGCATCAAGCAGCTACCATTAACACAGATAGATCCTACCTCCAATCAGTATCCCTGCTGCACCAACCTCACCTCTAGTCACACAATACAACCCAAATCAGCACTCCAAATCATCAGCCATGATTATTAAAAAAGATGATGAGTGTGACTGGAGCATGTATGAAGCTGAAATTCAATCTCTATATCATGCCCACATGGCACACATTGAAGATAAAATTTCAGAAATCTCGAAAGATGTAAAGGAAAACCTCTGCACACAAGCATGCATAGATGAAGTCAATAGATACAGAGAACATGCAGACAAACTTTCAAAGAAAGTAATTGAAACAAACATTTTAAATGAAAGTCTCAAAACAGAACAAAAACAATATGAAATCAAAATTCTTTCATTACAAAATGATTTAGACATGTTGTTGTCTGAAAAATTAAAACTTGTAGCTCAAGTAGATAAACTCTCTACATATTTGACTAAGTCGAAGACATTGCAGGCTGAAACCAAAGTGAAACTTTAGAAGTTTCATGTAAGCAACAAGAACTCTGAAGAACTTCTTGCACAACAAAGGGCTTTTAAAGACCTTTCAGGTTTAGGATATAATAATGTTAATCCACTATACAATGATAAATATATTCCCCTACCTGATTCCATGACTAACAAACAGAGTGAGTCTCTTAAACCACATTACAGAACAGATGATTCAAAACCATCATCATCATTATCAAAGTCATCATTAATGGCAAAAACACCTTTGATAAAATTTTGATAAAAGTCAAGCTCACCACAAATAAATCAACATATTTTTATCAAGGAGAGAACAATGAATTTGATGAACAGACATATGATGAAGATGATGTTGACTTATTAGATGATGAGTCAATTCAACAAATTACTGAAACTCACAATGTTTCAAGTGTGGTTGATGTACCAACCAAACAGACAGAGCAGACTTAAGGATTTGACATCTGCACAGGTGGAAGAAAAGCTGGATCTTCCACTATCCTCCTAAACAAGCAAATAATAGGAAAGGCAAAGCTTAAATTCAGCAAAAACAATCAACTGTAACTTTTGATATCCCTCTAAAATCAAATTTTAAATCAAAAGTTTTAAACAAACAAGGCAATGTGAATTTTCCATACTGTGAATGGTGTGATCAATACACTCACAACACTGACAAATGCAAATATGGTAAATATTGCAAAAACTATCACATGAACAATCACAGTATTGAATCTTGTCATTTTCATAATTATTGTTCAATTTGTAAGAGAAACAATCATAGCATTGCTAACGGTTTCTTCAACAAGAAAAACAAAAAGCAAACCATAGAAGCTCAAGTTGATAAACCAATTGAGAAACAAATAGTTGTTCCTAATAAGAACAAATTAAGAGTACCAAGACAAACTCCTCATCAAAAGCTTGTTTAAAACAATGACAAAACATTCTATAAAACCTTTAAACAATCACACAGGGACACACGTCTCAAAACAGATAACAAACAGACATTAGCACTTATAGGAAAAGAGCTCAAAGTACCTCTCCTGATAGAGCTAAAATCAATAAAAAGAATTCTAGTATACCTAGAATACCTAAACCCTTAGACAATGCTATTTTAGAAGAACTTTGCTTTATGGGAAAAGACAGAAAACCCAAGACCATCTTGGCTAGGGTTTCACCATCTAACTGATTTCTTTGCTCTTCCTGGGACATCAAAGAAGGCCTGACAACATCTGGTATGTTAACAGTGGATGCTCCCGACACATGACAGAAATTGTTCCCTCCTTCGGGATTTCAAGAGCAAACATGGAGGAAACGTAGCCTTTGGAGGTGATAAGACAGGTGGAAAGATAATTGGTGAAGGAACAATATCAAATGGGATGATCAGCTTTGAGAATGTCGACTATTGCTTAAAGCTTCAGTTCAATCTTTTAAGTGTATCCTAAATCTATGATAAGGGATATGCCACCTTATTTGACTCCAACAACTACTACATCCTCAAAACAAGTTTTCAAATACCTAAAGATTGTATCCTTTTAAAACTCCACATCATAACAACATATACATTGTTGATATGAGCACTGTTTCAATATCAAATCCTGAAACATGTTTACTATCAAAAACATTAGAAGATGTTTCCTAATTATGGTACAGACGTTTAGGACATTCTAATTATAACAGAATGAATCAACTTATAAAAGGTGACTTAGTAATAGGTTTACCATAAAAGGAATTCTTCTGTACAGACCACTGCACTGTATGTCTGAAAAGCAAACAACATAGAGTGTCTCATAAGTCTAAATTGGTAAACTCTAATAACACACCACTCAAATTGCTTCACATGAACCTTTTTGGTCCAACAAACATCCTAAGAATAAGAAAGAAGCAATACTCTCTTGTTATAGTAGATGATTACTCAAAATTTACTTGGGTTTTCTTTCTCCTACATAAATTAGAAATTCCTAATATCCTCAAAACATTTATCACTAAGATTGAGAATAAATTAGATCTTAAAATTAAATCTTTAAGAAGTGATAATGGAAATGAATTCAAAAATGACCCTATTACTTCTTTTTGTGCAGAGAAAGGAATCATTCATTAATTCAGTGTAGCAAGAACTCCTCAGCAGAATAGAGTAGCTAAACGGAGGAACAGAACATTGATGGATTGATCTGTGATGATATTGTGATGCAATTCAATCAAAACAAACACAAGTAATCAAATCAATGCAAACATATCAGAAAAAATCATAGTTTTTCATTGATAGTAAGTAGACAATACAAGTGTAGAAAAGCAGTTACTAGTCGTTCAACTGATCTAGAGTCTAGTTTCTAGTCTCTCTAGTCTCTTGTCTGTTTTCTACACAATACATACTATGCTATTTATACTATCAAAGAAAACATAAGGAACATATATTTACAATAAGTCCCTAAACTATGACAAAACTATACAAAAAACTATAAAGACTAAATGTTAATCTTTGAGAGGCTTCTACAATACTCCTCCTAAGATTGATATTGTCTTCAGTCTTCAAAATCTTCAGTCTTTAATCTTCTGTCTTTAAAATTTTTCTATCTTCAGTCTTCTCTTTTTTGTCTTCATACATCAAAGAAGTCTTCTAGTTCTTCTTTTATCTTGAACATTGGTTTCTCCTTGTACATCTCTTGTTCTTTCAAGGCTTTAGCAATTGCAGACTTAAACTTGCTCACTAAAATTCCTAGTTCTGGTTTTGATTCATTTTTTTTATCTCCATTTGATTCATCACCTCCAAAGTTTCCTTTGACAAACCTGCAATATCAATATTAGCATACAATTCAAGTGGTTTAGCATAATCTTTGGAATAAATCTCTAGCACTCCTTTACTCAAAATCCTCATGAATTCTATTGACTTGATATCCTTCTTCACTAAATTAGCATACGCTAAAGCTTTTCTCGTGATATTCTCTCCATAGCGGCATCCATAACTTTGATAATTGACAAGAAATACTTTTTGTCATTCTCAGCAATCTCTTGTACTACTCGGTCAAACTTCTGGATACACAAAAATGAGATGTAACTTGGATGTAAGAGTTTTAATTCGAATACACCAGACAATGAGATCATGTCACGATTCCAATCGTCTAGATCTCGAACTAGCTTCAACTCAAACGTATCAGCATTATAGAACCATCTCAAAATTGGTTTAGACTTTTGAGTTCCATCAATATCTTTCAAGCCAGAATTAGTTACCTTCTCAAAGTATTGATCACTAAACGTATCCAAAACTTTTTCCTCTTTAACTTGTTTATCACCATCTTCTCTTTTCTTTCGCAAATACTGAAAATATTCTTTATGTTCTTGGTCGCATCGTGTTTGAAAAAACAAACTCATTCTGGTTATGCCTCTAATAATTGCATAAAATTTTCCCCTTGACTAGCTCCGTCGGATTAATTAAAGGCAGTTTGCTCAACTCCTTCAAATTTGTGAAATGGCAGCTTTATAATTATCAAGAAAAAATGATATACATCACAGTTAGCATTAACTCTTTTTATCAAAAATGCATCAAATATTTCATCGTATTTTCACGCTACAATCTTTACATTCTTGGTCATGTCAGGAACAATCAATGCATTAAGCAATTCTAAAATTGATTGTCCTTTTTGTAACATATTCCAAACCAAGTCACATGTCATTCGTGCTTATTCCATAATTGCTTCTGCTCCGTGGAAACTTGATAGGCTTGTTTCTCTATTTCTGGAAACATTTCCATTAACTCCTTTCTTCTTTCATACACACTACTTTTCATTGCCATGGATTAAATCTCTTGAGGTTTTAAAATCCTCATTCTCTTTGTTATCTCCAAATATTGGGGATTATCCATGTCAAGCACAATCATCTTATTCATTTGCTTCTCTGTGGCTTGAAAGCTTCTCACCACATTCCTTAAAGATTTTGCTTGTAATCTATTAAGCTTCTTCCTTGGATAATTATGAGATTGTAGCCAAATTCTTAAAGCAGTTACATTCATATCATTAGGATTAGGATTATGTAACTTTGATGTTGAAAGTTCCTTAATATTTACACTTTCTTGAAGAGGATTCCACTCTCCATGCTATACAATTGTCTCATCAGGATCAATAGGATCAATAGATTTAGCAGTTATACACTTCTCAAGTTCTTCATTAATTTAGGAGGCAGTTAAGCCATCAAGAAATACTCGATTATAAAAGCCATCAAGAAATACTCGATTATACTTCATCTTTATCAAATAGTTATACCTGTCTTCAATTTCTATAGGTACATCCTCTTGTATTGCCTCAATTGGTGACAAACTAGTTTTAATATTAGCTTCAACTAAATCTTCATCTTCTAAAACCTCATCGTACAAGTCGTCTGCAAATTCAGCTTCTAGATCATTAAGAGCTTCTATTTTCTCTTGAATATCTGATTCTTCTTCTTCTTGACTTGCAGGTTTATCAACAATCTTTTGAACTTTTGTTGATTTTCCAGTAAAATTGAAACATCTATATCATCAATTTTCCTTTTACCTTTATCTACTTCAGCTATCTTTTCAACATTTGTTGGAGATACTTCATAAATAATCATAACCTCTGGAGACGAAGATTTTTTACTTTCTTTCATTTTCTCTAATTCTTCTTTCAAATTTTCATTATCTTCTGTCAACTTATTGAACTTTTCTTCCATCAGATCATAATCTTTCATCATAACTTCAAAAGTCTTAACATTCTCTTCTTTGTTTTTCTTAAGATCAGCATTTTCTTTATCTTTCTTTTGTATTTCTTCCTTTAACTACTCATTCTCTTGTTTTAATTCCTTTATGATTTCTTCTTGTTCCTTGTTAACTTCTTCAAAGACTCAATCATATCAACATCATGTACTTCTTCAGTTTGAACAGACATATTTTATGTTGTTTGAGGATGAACTTCTTCAAATATCAACACCTCTTGAAAAGCTTGAACTGGTGAATTAACAACAGGTGTAAAACTTTTAAAGATAGGCTCTAGTACTATTTGATAGGATCCGTGATGATATTCTGATGCAATTCAATCAAAACAAACACAAGTAATCAAATCAATGTAAACATATCAGAAAAATTCATAGTTTTTCATTGATAGTAAGCATAGATCATACAAGTGTAGAAAAGCAGTTACAAGTCGTTCAACTGATCTAGAGTCTAGTTTCTAGTCTCTCTAGTATCTTGTCTATTTTCTACACAATACATACTATGTTATTTATACTATCAAGAAAACATAAGGAACATATATTTACAATAAGTCCCTAAACTATGACAAAACTATATAAAAGACTAATAAAGACTAAATATTAATCTTCAAGAGGCTTCTACAAGATCCATGCTTGCTGACTCTCTATTGCCCATATCCTTTTGGGCTGAAGCAATCAATACAGCTTGTTACATTCAAAACAGAACATTAATCATTAAAGAACATCACAAAACTCCATATGAATTAATGTTTAAAAGAAGACCATTCATTGGATTTCATAAAGCATTTGGATGTTCTCCTTTAATATTAAACATCAGAGAACAATTATCAGAATTTGCTCCAAAGACAGACGAAGGATTCTTTGTTGGATACTCTGGAAGCTTAAAAGCTTACAGAGTATATAATCCAAGACTTAATATTATAGAAGAAACATCAAATGTTGTTTTTAATGAACATTCTTTCAAAAAGAAAGTCATTAGATCAGACTGGTTGTTTGATATTGACACTCTAACAAAATCATTTGACATATCTTATTTTGATGTTTCAGGTACAAAAGAAGATATTGAATATCCTATGGTACCTCCTCCAACAACCATTGATGTTCTATTAACTGCTGATCCTCCAAGGAGAACAACCATATCTCCTTCAAGTATCACCGTTACACCTCCTCCAGAACAAACAAAAACATCCAATGGAACAACCACAACCACACCATCTTCATCAACACCTGTGACCACTCAACCACCCAACTAACCACAGTCACTCCAACCAAACACAATTGAAGAAGATGATGATTATCATTCATTACCAAAGACACATCATGAAAATGAAATTTTAGATTTCTTTCATGATTCCTCATAAACATTCAATGAACCCATACCCACAGATAATACCACAACCTCAAACACCCTTGCTCATTCTTCAATACCAGAACAAACAATCATAAAACTTGGTTCAACAATCCCCGTTGATCATTGAAACAACCAGAATACGCAAAGATCATCCCTTAGAAAACATCATAGGTGACCTAAATACCAGACTGACAAGAAGTCAATCAGACACAACACACATTTGCATGAATCCCTGTTTCTTATCCCTAACTATAGATACATTTGCATGAATCCCTGTTTCTTATCCCTAACTATAGATAAAACATCACAAAAGCACTTAAAGACAACAGTTGGATAAAAGTAATGCGGGAGGAACAACAACAATTTAGAAAGCAAGAGGTATGGAAGCTGGTTTAGCATCCTGAAGGTTAATATGCCATAGGCACAAGATGTCTATTCAGAAACAAATCAGATAATAGAGGAATTGTTACTAGAAACAAAGCAAGGGTAATTGCCCATAGATATGCTCAAGACGAAGGCATTGATTATGATGATGTCTTTGTTCCAGTAGCTAGACTAGAAGCCATCCGAGTGTTCCTTGCATATGCCTCATCCAAACACTTCACTGTCTTTCAAATGGATGTAAAATATGCATTCCTATATGGAAAGATAGATGAAGAGGTATATGTTTCTTAACCACTAGGGTTTGAAGATCCAGAATTCCCTCACAGAGTCTACAAGTTAGATAAAGCTCTATATGATCTTCATCAACCACCTAGGAAGTGGTATAAAAGTTTATCTAAGTTTCTACTACAGAATAAGTATACCCAATGGAAAATAGACTATACATTGTTCTTAAAGAGGAAAGAACAAGACTTGTTAATTGTTTAAGTCTATGTGGATGACATCATTTTTGGCTCCATAAATATCCAACTTTGTAGAGAATTTGAAACTTTTATGCAATCAAAGTTCCAAATGAGCTCAATGGGAGAACTTACATTCTTCCTTGGTATTCAAGTTCAACAATCTGCTGAAGGAATTTTCATCAACCAAAGCAAGTATGTTCATCAAATATTAAAGAAATACATGTCTGACTGTACATCAAGCAAAACACCATTTGTAACTGGCTTGAAGTTTGGACTAGATGCAGAAGGAACATCATTAAATCAGAAGCTCTACAGATCCATAATAGGCTCCCTGATGTACCTAATAGCAAGCAAACCAGACATCATGTATGCCGTTTGCATATGTGCAAGATACCAAGCAGATCCAAAAGAATCACACATAAATGCAGTAAAGAGAATCTTTAGATACTTAAAAGGCAAACCAGCACTTGGTTTATGGTATCCTAAAGATGGAGACTTCTCTTTATATGCATACGCATACAATGATTATGGTGGATGTAAGAACAATAGAAAATCCACTACTGGAGGTTGTCAGTTTCTTGGATCTAGATTGATATCCTGGCAGTGCAAGAAACAAACAAATGACTCTGTGTCAACAGCTGAAGCAGAATACATAGCTGCTTCTGCATACTGTTCTTAAGTGCTTTGGATTCAAAACCAAATGCTTGATTATGGCTTTAATTTTCTTAAAACACCCATACACATTGATAATTCTGCTACCATGTTTATCACTAACAATCCAGTTCAACATTCAAAAACAAAAAATATTGATATCAGATATCACATTCTGAGAGATTGCTCAGAAAAGGGTCTGATAAATTTGATCAAAGTCCATACAGACAATCAATTGGCTGACCTCTTTACCAAACCATTTGATTCAACAAGAACGGAATTTCTGGTTCAGTTACTTGGTATGATCAACTATGAATCAAGCAAATAATTTTTTAAAAACCATTCAGTCATACAAGCTTGATTTTGTCAAAGTCCAAGTTTAAATCAAACAAGTATCTTTCAAAATCAAGATATCATACAACCATTCATGTTATTCAATTTACAAACATTTTGGGATCATACATAACCATTTATAAGAAATTGCAGGATCGATGTGGTTCTCTGAACACTAAGTGTTTCTCATAAACTTGTTAAATCTCATTCGTTTAATGAATGCAGAATCAAGAACTCAATTGATAATAATATAATAAGTAAAAGAACACAAGAGTTTTCAAGATACTTGTATATATATCTCTCAACTAAGTATTACAAGACTCATGCAGAAGCATGGATACTAAATTACAATGAGTGACTATATATACTACTATCTACAGCTTGTTAAACGTAGATAACATGCTGGGACTTACTTCTAGACAAATACTACATTGCTAGAGGCAGGGTATCTTAGATAAAGTATTATCTAAGATAAGGTAGTCATGATAGGTCCATGACTTACCTTTTGGTCACCAACTAAAGGTGGCAGCTGTACTAACTCAGGAATGGTGAACATTGTACAAAAGTAAGGTCAACCATATGAACGTGGAAGGTATCTTGCAGAGGATCAGAATAGACAGCAAGTGTTAGTCAGACCATACTTTGTCCACTAGTTCATACTATGTTTCTTCCGAAGGTAAAATGGCTTCGGAAGAATAAGTTCTTCCGAACCATGTTATTCTTCGGAAGACATAGTTTCTTCCAAGGCTTTGTCTTCGGAAGACTTTGTCTTCATTCTTCAAAGTGCTTTACTTTGGAAGGAGATCTTCTAAGTCTCGAAACACTGAGTTTATGCTTCGGAAGCTCTTCGGAAGATCACCATATAAGCTTCGGAAGTTGCAGCATTTTCCTTCGGTAGTTGTAGCATTACCTTCGTAAGACTTCTCTTTGTTTGTACAGATTTCTTCTAAGTGTTGTTTTTGGTTGCATCAGCCTTAACAGTTCCAACAAACTCCCCCTAGACTGATGCTACCCAAACTACACTTCCTTCTTCTTCAACTTTTTAACTGCTCTTCAGTTCTTACTTTTTGTTCAATTTGGCAAGATGAAGGCTGTCAATGAATCTTCTGATGTGAGCAACTATCATGGAGTTAGAGGGATTGATGAATGGTCTCTCTGCTAACTCAGTAATATCAAATCTGCTTAAGTGTAGCAGAGAGGAGGCATTGAACCTGTTTACCACTCCATTCTCCCTCTTCACAACAAAGTTGTGAGAAGGTTCATCAAAGCTCCACTGGACTATTTTGTTTCTAGGAATGAGGGGCAAGTTTGGCAGTCTGTCCTATTCCTAGTGTCCAGCTGGCCCACCAATTTCCTTCTTAGCCTTTTCTCTTCTTCATTTAATGAATCAGAGCTTAAGGCAAGAAGATTGAGTGATTGGTGTAAGGTTTCTCGGGGTAGATCTCAGAAGGCATTTCTTGTGAGAGTGTTTGAGGATCCATCAATGTATTGCAGTGTGATGAATCCTTCCTCATAAGAAATGCTGCTCACCTTTGAGCAGTTGTTGAGCCTTCTCTTGATCTCCCTAATCTCTTCTAAGGTTAGAGTTTTGGATGGTTTAGAGGATGACTTTGGTATTAGTTAGGTTTTGGTTGTGTTTTGGGTTGTAGTATATATAGTGAGCGTGGTTGTTGAGAGGCAGGGAAAGGTTGTGTTGGTAGTGAGGATGTTGTGGTTCAGGGGTGTATGGCTCAGTGATGGGTTCGCTTTTAATGGGGAAGGAAAAGGGGTATAGGCTTAGTGGTGGTTTCGGTGATTGTGGATAGTGTTTTGGGTTCTGGTTTGGGTTTCAACCTCTGTGCCTCTTGAGATACCTACTTCCTTCTTCCTAAGCGAATGTCAGCTTTGATGTCACTGACATGTCGCTGTAGGGTCTTCTTTGAAATAGGCCCAACTTGCCCGCCAGTGAAGCCATGTGCCCTGAGATAAGCCTTCATCCAGGCTTTATCTCCTACCTTCTTGGCGGCTGCAAGTTTAGCCTCTTCTTCTTTCTTCTTTCTCTCCTTCACCTTCTCTCTAGCAGCTCTCTTTCTCTCCTTACTAATTTGTTCCTGCTCTCTGTTGACAAGGAGCAGGATCATCTCATTTTCATGAGGACTTAGTTGCTCCTGAGAGTAACCTCTTGAGCACAGGAAGGCTATCCTCTCCTTCCTCTTCTTTAGCTCAACTTCTTCCTTCATTTTTCTTTCTCTCTCCTCTTTCGCTTTCCTTGCTGCTTCCTCCTTTTCCTTTTGCAGCAAGGCTGCCTCTTCCAGTTTGATATGCTTATCAAGTGGGAGTAGTAGCATTTCTTCATTTGCTACTCCCAAGTTGATGAGTCTATCAATTGCCTTTACTCTTTTCTTTTCATTGATAGACACCCAAGATGTTGCTGCACCTTTGCTACTTGCAGCTAACAACTTTTCAGTAGGGAGTCTAACTTTTCTTCTCAACTTATTTAGCCTCTCATCCTCAAGAAGCTCCTCATCAGTCATCTTCCTCTTACCTTTGTAATCATGAGGAGATGCTTCCTTAGGTGATTCTGGTCTTGAAGTTTGAGGTTGAGAGGGCTGAGGATGAGGTTGAGAAGTTTGTGGTTTCTCTTGAGGCATTTGTGGAAGAACGGGAGTTGTAAAAAAGTCCTCACTGTTCACCTCAGAGGCTAGATAAAAAATGGCCTCTGTGAGAATCAGTTCATCAGACAAGGATGATAGTTCAACAATTACTTCCGCAGCTAAAATTTCTGCTTTGAAAGAAACTGATATTGCACCATCTGTCCTAACTGAGGTAGTTGTTGGGCCATCAGTCCCTATTTCCCCTTCGAAGTGAATCTCAGGTTCCATAGTGACCTTAGGTTGACCAACTTCCACCTGAGTGGTAGGTAGTGCACTGAGCCTTTGAAGCTCTTATGCTCCAAAGTAGATTATGGCAACATCAAGGGATGGTTGTTCAAGTGAGGAGCTCATTAGGAATTGTGTGAAAAATTTGTGAAGACTAATGAGCATCCTTCGATCCACTTGAAAGCTCAAAGGAGGTGGTTGTGGAAAGACAGTGGATGATTGCTTTTTTGTGTAAGGTAAGGGGAGGAAAAAGTTGTAAGAGTCATCAGAGATTGAGGTTCCTCATGGGCTTGTTTCTATATATTCTCCCCTTTTTTGGTACATCATCTTGAGAAGTAGATGAGCTAGAGGAAGAACTTAAAGAAACTTGAATTGGTACATGCCTAACAGACTTCCTAATCTGTGTCTCAGCTAGTTTTGCCTTGAGATCATCAATCTCAAGTTGCTGAGTGGCAGACCTGTTTTCTAGGATCCTAAACTTGGATTCAAGGTTTGAGACCTTAGAAAACAGGTACTCAATTATGAGTTACAGCCTTCCCTTATCTTCATGTGAAGAATCATGGGGAGATGAGACAACATACCTAGTATGTACATCTTCATCACCAGTGGTGGTTTCTTGGCGCCCTGGATACCTTTGCTCAAGGAATTCTCTTTCAGAGATGTCAATGGGTAAAGTTGTCATAGACTCAGTCTCAATGATGTTACCACTGTCCTGAGAGCTCAATGAGAGACTCTTAGTAGTGGCAGCTGAGCCTACATGAGTCCCCTGCACAACGGTGGGACTCACCTCAGTTAATGGTTACTGATATGGGTCAGAGATCAGAGGTTCCCTTTGGCTCTGTTGATATATAGATAGGTGTGGTAGATCAACTTCATAGCTCTGAGGAAACATGAAATCCTCATTAGTTTGGGTTAAAAGGTTAGTGAATGATATGGAAGGTATTTCTAATGACCCGGGACCTTGGTCAACATCTAATGACTCATAGTTGGTGATGTGGCTGTCCCTTTTTGGTTGCTCAGTTGAGTATTGTGACTCATCCTGAGGGCTTGAGGTTTGGGTGATGGGCTCATCAGGTTGAGACTGAGGAGACTCTACACTGATATTAAGGTCAATTGGAGGGGAAGGTCAATTGGAGGGGAAGGTTGGAGCCCAGTGTTCCACTCTAGCCTTTTTGGGCTGAACAGACGGGACTTGTTCAATCAGAGTAGATTGAGTAAGGGTTCGTTTGGGGCGTCTTTGGTAAAAGTGTTTGATAGGTAGGGAGGCTTTTTGGTGTGGAGTAGTGATTGCTGGTGTGGGTTCATCACCTGTTGGTTTAACAGGGATGTCACCAGGAGCCGTGGGCTCAAGCATACCTGGAAGCAGAGTGAACCTTCCAGTGAAGTTGGTAGATATCTTCTTCAGCATTCGGAAGACACCTGGCAGCAGTTGAGGTACTATGAGAATATCCTTGCATTCTAGTTTATCCAGGTCTAACTCACAGTTGATGAAGTGCTGAATGAACCTGGGGTACATGTAGAATGTATTTTTGACAAGATTTCCCCTCAGGTTATTCAGAACAAACCTAGAATAACTAAACCTCAGACCTCTGACCAACCCATGAACTAAACAGCCTAGTTCATAGGAGATTTGTTCCCAATCACCTGATTTGTTGGACAGACTATGAAGGATGATGTGTAATAAGTACTTCCAGTTGTATGTGAAGTTGAATTTTTAGACTGTAGACTTACTAACATCACCTCCATATCCCATTTGAGTATAGGTGTCTTCCAAATCAGGCTTTGGAAATTCAGTTGGACCCCTGCATCATGAAGCTCCAAATGCTCCCTGATAGTGGTTTCACTTATCACTATCTCTTGTCCACAGACTCTCGATCGAATGACCCTCTCATTGTTAATGACTTCAATTTGGCCTTTTGTCCAAAAATCAGACATATGGTTAGAGTAGATTGTAGGGTTTATGGTGAGAGCGGGAAGGTATATGGATTGTGTGAGGAATTGGATGATTTGATCAAAGTCACTATCCATAGATGAATCAAGGATAGCAACTTGGTTATGTTGTGGGTTAAGGGCCATTGTTTTGGAATTGTGAGAAGGAAAAGTTTCAAGCTTGAAGATTACAGTGAAAACAGTATGCTTAGGGTTTTGACAGTGGTAAAGAAAGTATAGAAGAGAGTTGGAGTCCTTTAAATATGGAGTAAAAAATAAACCGATATGGTGAAATGACACTATACGGCTCGATTTGACATAGGCGGTAAGGATGTTTTATTCAAAATACTCGAAGAATCTTCTACAAAATCTTACTTTTTGCAGAGTGGGACCCAAACATTTCCATTACAATTTTTAAAGCATTCTTCTAACAACATCTGATTCCGAGAGAACTTTAAAGTTCTCTCTCCTGACAATCTTCCGAAGCCAAATTTTGCTTCCGAAGCAAAATATGTCATAAAGACTATTTTGCATCCGAAGGTAAAATGTGGTTTCATAGAAGCACCAAAATTTCCTTCGGAAGAATATTGATCCATGATGAAATTTTCTTCCGAGGCATAATTCTTTGTCTGGGTTAGAGGAATTTACCTTCGGAAGAAGAGTAAAACTATCTTCCGAGGGTAAATTTCTCTTCGGAAGAGTTTATTAAAATTTTTGAAGATATACTTTTTGTAACTGGGCTTAAGTTGTAAATAGACACATTTGACTTAACATTTGATGTTAAATAGTTAGTCAAGGTTTATCATCCCAATAGCTATAATTAAATACTTAAATCTTTGTTCATCAAAGGCTTTGGTGAACAAATCAGCATATTGTTCATTTGAGTCAACTTTGACCAATTTGATTAGATTTTTCTCATTAATATCTCTAATGAAATGATACCTGTTGTTGATATGTTTTGTCTTAGAGTGCTTGACTAGATTTTCAGTTATTGAGATAGCACTCTTATTGTCTATGTGAATGGGAGTCTCCATGAAGTTGAAGCCATAGTCTAACATCTGATTTTGAATCCATAGCAGTTGAGCACAGCAGCTGGCTGAAGCAATGTATTCAGCCTTAGCAGTTGATGTAGAGACACATGATTGCTTCTTACATTGCCAGGAGATGATCCTCCCATCAAGAAATTGACAACATGCCTGATGTGGATTTCTTGTTGATGTCACAACCATCATAATCACTGTCGGTATAACCATATAGGTTGAAGTCTTTGTGCTTAGGATGCCAAAGGCCCAGTTTGGGAGCTCCTTTAAGGTATCTAAGTATCCTTTTGACAGCGATGAGGTGAGACATCTTGGGAGCAGTTTGATATCTTGCACATATGCATGTAGCAAACATGATATCAGGTCTGCTTGCAGTGAGATACATTAGAGATCCAATGATTACCCTGTACTAATGCTAATCAGTATCCTCCCCCTCAGAGTCAGGACAGAGATTGTGATTTCTTTGTATAGGTGTCTTAGCTGGCTTGCAGTCTTTCATCTCAAATCTTTCTAGATTGGTGGCACAGGGATACACTCAAGAAGAAGGAATAGATTATGATGAAGTGTTTGCTCCTGTTGCCAGATTAGAAGCCATTATACTTTTCCTTGCATACATAGTATCCATGAAATTCACTCTGTATCAAATGGATGTATAGTGTGCTTTTCTCTATGGAAAAATTTCTGAAGAAGTCTATGTGAGTCAACCTCCAGGCTTTGAAGACCCAGATTTCCCTCACAGGGTATACAAGCTTGATAAAGCTTTGTATGCTCTACATCAAGCCCCACATAAGTGTTATGAGACTCTATCATCTTTTCTTCTTGCACATGAATACGAGAGGGGAAAGATTAATCAGACTCTTTTTAGAAAAAGAAAAGGAAATGAAATGTTGCTAGTCCAGATCTATATGGATGATATCATTTGTGGCTCAACAAACAAGCAACTTTGCAAGGATTTTGAAGACTTTATGGATTCTAAGTTCCAAATGAGTGCAATGCAGGAGCTTACATTCTTCTTAGAGTTTCAAGTACAACAAACAGCAGATGGAATCTTCATAAATCAATCAAAATATGTGGAAACCATGTTGAAGAAATTTCATTTTGCAGATTGTCAGTCCGTTAGAACTCCTGCTGATACAAAGATGAAGATAGGTCCAGATTTAGAAGGAAAATTAGTGGATCAGACTCATTATGAATCTATGATTGGATCACTCATGTATCTAACAGCTAGCAGACCTGACATAATGTTTGGTGTATGTGTTTGTGCTAGATATCAAGCAGATCCCAAGGAATCTCATATGAATGCAGTCAAGAGGATATTTAGATATCTCAAGGGCAAGCCTGCTATTGGGCTATGATATCCAAAGGAAGGAGATTTCAATCTTTATGCATACACAAATAGTGACTACGGGGGATACAACTTTAATCGGAAGTCCACTTCTGGCGGTTGTCAATTTCTTGGTACCAGACTGGTCTCCTAGCGGTGTAAGAAGCAAACTAACGTGTCTGTTTCAATAGCAGAAGCTGAGTACATAGCAGCATCAGCTTGTTGCTCTCAAGTTCTCTGGAATCAAAACCAGATGCTTGATTATGGTTTTAACTTCTTGCGCACACCACTTCACATTGGCAACATAGCTGCAATGTTCATAACAAATATTGATTTTCAAAACTCTAGTTTCAAAACCCTAGTTTCATCGTATGAACTGGGGAACATTGTACTAAAAAAGGTCAAAGTCAAAACTTATGTTTTAGTGGTAAAAGATATTCAAAACAAAAAAGATCATCAAAAACAAAGATAATACACAACAAATTGGTCATTCATTACAAAATCAAGTTAGGTCAAATTTCTATAAAACAGTACCCATGATTTTTCAATTTTACCAAACAAATTCAAAATGAAAATAGTCAACTTGATTTTAACTGTGTAATTTGATGATTGTGATTTAATTACTAACTTATATGTCTTTAATGCAGAGGTCAATGGAAAATCTCACGTGGAGCATACTCCACAATGTTAGTAGGTATCTTGACCCTGATGTACCCAAGGCTGAGGAACTCAAAGATATAATCAGATTCATCTCTACCACTAGAGTTGCTCATGCCATCACAGTTAGACCTGTTATATATGAGAACTTCATAAGGTCTTTCTGGAGTACTATTAAAGTGGCTGAGATTGATGGTGTCAAGACTATGTCTAGAAGAATCTCTGATGATCACACCTTATCTATCACTGAACAAACTCTGAGATAGTGTCTATAGTTTGGTGATGATGCTAATACTCCTCTGGAACTTGAAGATGCTGAGATCATGACTTTCTTTGCAAACATTAGATGTGAAGGAGGATTTGAAGGCAAACAGAAAGGGTTGGTTGATCTACAACGGAGATTTCTGATACACCTATTCCAACATTGTTTATCTAAGAGAAAGACATGCTGGATAGACATCCCTATCTCCACTTCATCTGCTATCTGTGCATTATGTACAAACAGGCCATTTAGTATGCCAGCCTATGTATTTAATGGCCTGGTATCAAATATTCAAGAGCAGAAGAGGCACATGTTTTTATGTACCCGAGATTTCTGCAGTACTTCATCACTTTTCCTTAGTTAGTGCCTGAAGGACCTTGTAGAAGCCTTTTGAAGATTAACATTTAGTCTTTATTAGTCTTTTGTATAGTTTTGTCATAGTTTAGGGACTGTTTGTGTAAATAGATGCCCTTATGTTTTCTTGATAGTATAAATAGCATAGATATGTATTGTGTAGGCAGACTAGAGACTAGAGACTAGAGACAAGAGTCAGTTGAACGAACTTGTAACTGTTTTCTACACTTGTATGTTCTATGCTTACTACAAAGCTATTAATTTTTCTGATATGTTTGCATTTATTTGATTACTTGTGTATGTTTTAATTGAACTGCATTACAATATTATCATAGATCGATCCATTTTGATCCAATCAAATGGTATCAGAGCTGTTAGTTCAGTGATTTGAGTTTGTTCGAACTTTCAAGCTCAAAAATCACTTGAATATGTGATTGATAAGCAATTTGATCAAAGAATTGTTGAATTCAGTTGTGTTTCATCAATAAAACATGAATTGAATCACAATTTGCAGTTCAATTCATTCAAAATCAATGAATTTGTCCAAATTATTGTTCAAACTTGTTCTTCATTCTTCGGACTGAATTTCAATCACTAGATTGAATTGTTGTTATTGTATGATGAAATTGAAGATAAACGACTGTTAATTGATCAAATTACTACCTAATTGGAAGTTTTTAGATCAATTAAACAAGTTTTGAAGAATTTCAGAAGATTTGTGTTCGTTGTGTTCATATGAATCTGTTGAACTTGGCGCATTAGGTTAAAACACTACTGAAAATTGTCTAGGCACTTGACAAATAGTCAAGCGTTTTACCACTACTCAGGCATTTTTGGTTAGGTTTTTGACCACTGTTAAGGTGCATTACACTGTTTGGTCACTTTCAAACTTTTCAGAAACAAAGTAATTCTAGGCGCATTACAACTATTGAGACGCATTTGCACTGTTTGGGCGTTATTACGCCCAGGCGTCTGACATGGATGTTTCACAACTGTCCAGGCGCACTTCAAGTTGGGAGTTTTGAAAATTCTTCCTAAGGCAATCCCTTGGGCATTTCTAAGTCAAAGTCAGAAGTTTCACAACTATTTGGGCGCTTCATCACTGTTTAGGCGTATCATCTAAATACTTAGAAATTTTTTCAAAATTTAAAAATCCAAAAATATTTTCAATTCATTTTTTTAATTTAAAAAATTCAAACAACAAAAACAATTTTTTCTTAAAATCAAAAATATAAAATGGTGAAGTCTAAAGATTCAGAGAATAGAGTTCCTAAGCTGAAGAACAGATCTGATTTTAAAAACTGGTCTCTCAAATTGAAACATCATCTTAATTCTATTGACACTGACTTGTGGAAGTCAATAGAAAAAGGACCTCACATTCCTATTAGTTCAGATGGTCCTGATAGAGGGTTTGTTTACACTAAAGACTCTACAAAACCATATCCTAAAGATGGATTACAAGGTGATGATCTCAAGAAAGTGAAGAAGACATTAAAGCCTATTCCTTGATGTGTAAAGGTTTACCACTTGAAGTCTTGACTAAACTTGATGGATATCAAACAGGATATACCATGTATAAAGCTTTGAAGATAATATGTGAAGGTGGTAAGGAGATCCAAGATCTCAAAAAGCAAAAACTGAAGAGGCAGTTAGAGTTGTTTCAGTATTTATCTTATGAAACAATAAACCAAATGATGAAGAGATTCGTGCAACTTACAATTGAGATGTTAGTTGTTGGCATTAAAAATGATCTTGAAGATCTAAATCTTAGACTTCTCAATGCTCTTCCATCTTCTTGGAAGCAAACAGTAACACTGTTGAACCATACTGAGAAATTTCCTATAAATCTTGATTTATTAGTTGCCAAAATTGAGTCAGTTGAGATTGATGAAAGCTCAAGAAACAATGATAGAGCAGTCTCAATGTCTTAGTATCAATATGTTGCATCTCCAGCTAATATAGTGGAGAATGCCGTTATGGCAAAGAATGAGAATTTACTAGAAGAAGAGGGTGACTTGTTTGTTGGAGCAGGGTTCTTTACAGATTCTTCATATATAAGTGCTCCTGCTTATGCATCTCAACCTCAGTCTCCTCATAAACCTCAAATCTCTAAACCTCAAATTGAGACATGATCTGTTAACTCTGCTAACACTAGCAAAGTTAAGGATGTCATTAACATCCTACTACAGGATGAAAAGTCCAAAACTACTTTTACTGCATTTATGGCTAGTTTTCAAGCCTATCAGGGTAGTCATTTGACTCAATTAGATCTTCTTTTGCAGGACTTGTTCGAGATGGAACCATATGATATGGAGGAAATGGATCTAAACTGGCAAATGGTGATGATTGCATACAGGACTAAAAAATAATCATATGTCAACAGAAACTACAAGCCAAGTGCTAACAAGTCTGTTGGATTCGACAAGTCTAAATCAAGGTGTTTTAACTGTAATAGCTATGGACACTTCTCTTGGGAATGAAAAGCTCCCAGAAACAAATGAGGAAATGGCCAAGCTAGTTCAAGCAATCAGAGGTTTCAACAATCATCTTAGAAGACTTTCCAAAAGCCATACCAAAGTCTACCAATGCCTGAATTTAAAGATGAATCTTAGTCATCTGAAAAGCCAAAGAAAGCTCTAGTTGTTAGCACTAAGGATGAACATGATTGGAGTGCTTATGCAGATCAATTTACTACTGATCTAACCTCTAGTTTATCTCTTATTACAGAAGTTCAAGGAGAAGATTGGTCAAATGTAAGGCCCCGATCCCGGGCACCTCATAGTTGGTCATTCATCGCACTACAACATATACTTTACATATACTAAGTAAAATAACGCAGCGGAATTGATAAGAAATACATTCTCATTTCATCATAAAAGCTTTTACAATACATTACATCGTTGACTTGAATACAAAATACAAGCTTTCTTTACATTGCCTAACTTTACTACGATTGCTGCGGAAGCATATGAAACCGGGGATTTCTTAAGTAATCCCTTTTATTTGAATCCTCAGCAATCATAGGGTCATATACAGTGACCTCTAGTATAGAAATATAAAAATTTTCATCATAAAGAAGATTCCTTAGGTAATCCCGTTTATCGAGATTACTCAAGGAATCTTGCACTTGCATGCCACATAATGTGTGGCAGCATTATCAAAAGAAGAATGCCATCCCAAAAGAGCTGAGTAGCCGCCTCGTGCCATCCTCAGTAACACTACCTGTCAACTGGAAACACATAAAAAGTCAGCGTTGCTGAGTGAGTTCTAGTTTATAATAAAACATACTTTCATTCGTTAAAACCGTTCTTACATTCATGCGATCATACAACATACGTACACGTAGATAATATTATTATTATCTTTATCATTCGTTTATTAGCATTCATTCGTGTACCATTCATCATCATCATTCACGTTCGTTCATACATTCTTTACATTCCTTCGTACGTTCATTACATTCGGTGACATGTACAATACCCCAAACATCATGCCATACTGCTGGTGCTGGACCTGTGGTAATCAACCACGAACGTTGTGCACAAATGCTGATCCAGTCACCTGCGGTAGGTACATGCACCATTTATCATAAAATCGTACGTTAGCCAAGTCTGTTGCAGCACACGACTGCTCACCTCAGTGGCAATCTCATGATTGCCTGCTAACCGAGTCTGTTGCAACACAAGGTTGCTCACCTCATTATCAATCTCAATGATCGACCCTGTATGCATCCTTCGGGGTAGCTAACCCACATCACAGTTGAGCTAACACCTGCCAGGGGTGTGCACCTCCATTCATTTGCTTGCAAGACTTTCTTACATTCATTCGTTCATTCATTAATGCATGCATTCATTCATCATGTTCCTCTTGCATTATCTTTCACTTTACATTATTTATTACCTTCCATTCATTCATATACAATGCGCGTAAAGCTACGGAAAGATAAACATATATCGACACAAGGAACACCGATATTTACAAATCATCAGTCATTACCATTATATAAGGCTACATCATACTTATCATACATACATCCTACATACACATCTCTCTTCATTCACATCAGCCCTATTTGGGCGATTGAACATACTTCAGTCGCATGGCCTCCATGCGACTGGATCATGCGATTGGGCAGCTAGGCGAATGGGCATACAGTCGTGCGAATGAACCCTATACGAATGGGCTTCTATGCGACTAACCCTCAGTCGTGCGACTGAACTACTATGCGAATGGACCTATGCGACTGAACCCTCAATCGCATGGCCTGTCGTGCGACTGAGCCCCAGCCGTGTGACTGAGCCTCAATCATACGATTGAACATCTGCCGTTCCTCAGTCGTGCGACTGGCCTTTCAGTCGCCTAACCCTAACTGGGCAGTGACTGGAGTTCATCCCAAACAGCAGCCGCGACCTACGACCTTCAAACCCTTCCAAACTCATTTCAAGACTAAATTAGCCCTCCCAAACCTTAGGGATTCATACTAGGACATCATATAAGCATATACAAGTCCTAAAACGTACCTTAAACACATTACCCAAGATTTCACTCAAGTGGGTCAAACATACACTTTTTCAAAAAGGGGTTTGAATGTGTTCCAGCCCTAAAATCGTATGAAAACAAGTAAATGAGGGGTTCTAGAACTCACATAAACGAGGAGAAGATGAAGAGCACCGTTTGGACTAGTAAATCTACAAATCTCGAGCCCGAATCACCACTTTCTCTCTTTCTTTCTCTTCTTTCTCTGTTCTCTCTCTCTGCTCTTTCTTCCCGACTGAATGTGTAAGTGTGGGGAAGAAGAGGGCTGCCCCTCCTTTATAGCTACAGCTCAGTCGCCCGAGGTCCAGGCGACTGGACCTTCAGTCGCATGAACACCATGCGACTGGACCTCCAGTCGCATGAGTTCCATGCGATTGAACCTTCAGTCGTGCGATTGAGCTCCAGTCATGCGGTTGAGCTTCAATCGTCCTTCAGTCGTTCAAGCATCATGCGAGTGGACCTCCAGTCGCATGATTTCCATGCGACTGAGCCTCCAGTCGCATGACACTTCAAAAAGTCAAACTTTCGGGAGTTACAAGTCCACCCCCTTATTTGGGTTTCGTCCCCGAAACCTGTTATTCCTCAAACAATCGTGGGTAATGCTGCCTCATTTCTTCTTCAGTTTCCCACGTTGACTCGGATCCCTTCCTGTGCCGCCACTGTACACGCACAAGAGGAACCGTTTCATTCCTTAGCCTTTTCTCCTTTCGATCGATGATCGCCACTGGTTGCTCTACATAGTTGAGCCGTTCATCTACCTCAATATCTCCTAGTGGGATGATCATATCCTCGTCCGCCAAACACTTCCTCAAATGACATACGTGGAAGGTCGGGTGAATTCCACTTAACTCATCTAGTAGATCCAACCTATAGGCCACCTCTCCTACTCGAGCAATGATTCGGAAAGGGCCTATATACCGCGGACTCAACTTACCCCGCTTCCGGAACCGAATGATACCCTTCCAAGGTGAGACCTTTAACATTACCCGATCTCCCTCCTGGAACTCAATCGGCCCGCGTCGTTTGTCAGCATACGACTTCTGTCTGTCTTTAGCTGCCTTCATGTAGGCCTTGATCCTTTCGAGTTTTTCAGTCGTAGCCTCAATCACTTCAACGCTCCCCAATTCCTTCTGACCAATATCACCCCAACAAATGGGTGTCCTGCATCTCCTGCCGTATAGCATCTCATAGGGTGGCATGCCAATACTGGCATTGATAGCTGTTATTGTATGAGAATTCGGCTAACGGCAAGTGGTCATCCCAACTTCCCCCAAAGTCAATAACACATGCCCGAAGCATATCCTCCAAAGTCTGAATGGTCCTTTCCGACTGACCATCAGTTTGAGGATGATAAGCCGTGCTAATATGTAACCTCGTCCCCATAGCATCGTGGAATTTCTTCCAGAATTTGGATGTAAACCGGGTGTCGCGATCAGACACAATCGACACCGGTACACCATGACGAGTCACAATCTCCTTGATGAAAAGATCGGCCAACCTTTCGGATGAATATGTCTCGTGCATCGGTAGGAAGTGAGCACTCTTCGTCAGACGATCCACAATCACCCATATAGTATCATACCCTTTCGGGGTACGCGGCAGCTTTGTGATAAAATCCATGGTGATGTGCTCCCACTTCCATTCCGGTATATCCAAAGGTTGAATCTTTCCATACAGCTTCTGGTGCTCGGCCTTCACTTGCAGACAAGTAAGGCACTTACTCACATACTCCACCACATCACGTTTCATACCCGGCCACCAATAATCTTTCTTCATGTCTTGGTACATCTTGGTAGCACCGGGATGAATGGAGTATCGAGTCTTGTGGGCTTCATCCATGATCTTTTCCCGTAGATCCCCAAAACGAGGAATCCACATACGTCCAAACCGCGTTCTAACACCGATCGTGTTTTCACCCAACTCCGCGACCAGACCTCTCATCCTTTCAGAGTTAAGATGATCTTCTTTCAGTGCCTCATCTTGGAACTCCTTGACTTGTTTCATCACGTCTGAGGTCATAATTAGTTGGTACGCCTTCACCCGAATCAGCTCGGGCCTTTCTTTTCGGCTAAGGGCATCCGCCACCACGTTGGCTTTGCCCGGATGGTAATGGATTTCACAATCATAATCTTTTATAAGCTCCAACCATCGCCTCTGCCTCATGTTCAAATCCTTCTGCTCGAAGAAGTACTTCAAGCTCTTGTGATCGGTGAAGATGGTGCACTTTGTACCATAGAGATAGTGCCTCCAAATCTTTAAAGGAAAGACCACAGCTGCTAGCTCCAGGTCATGAGTAGGATAGTTAACTTCATGAACCTTCAACTGCCGGGATGCATAGGCTATAACTTTTCCCCTATGCATTAACACACACCCCAACCCCGAATAGGAAGCATCGAAATATACCACTAGATCTTCACTTCCTTCGGGTAATGACAGAACAGGAGCTTGGGTCAATCTCGCCTTCAATTCTTCAAACACCTTTTCCTGAGCTTGACCCCATACAAACTTCACATCCTTACGGGTCAACTTGGTTAGTGGAGAAGCGATTTTGGAAAAGTCTTGGATAAACCTTCGGTAGTAGCCCGCCAAACCCAAGAAACTTCGGATCTCAGATCGCGTCTTTGGAGACTTCCATTGCATCACCGCTTCCACCTTCGCCGGATCAACCGTAATCCCATCCGGATTTACCACGTGACCCAAGAATTGAACTTCACGCAACCAGAATGCGCACTTAGAGAATTTAGCATACAACTTCTCCCTTCTCAACGTCTCCAGAACTTCTCGAATGTGACCAGCATGCTCAGTCTCACTCTTCGAATAAATCAAAATATCATCGATGAATACAATCACTGATTTATCCAACATCGGCCGACACACCCTGTTCATCAGATCCATAAAAGCAGCTGGCGCATTGGTCAAACCAAAAGACATGACAAGGAACTCGTAGTGACCGTAGCGCGTGCGAAAAGCTGTTTTAGGGATATCCTGCACTTTCACTTTCAGTTGATGGTAGCCTGATCGAAGATCTATCCTTGAAAACCAACTGGCACCCTGAAGTTGATCAAACAAGTCATCGATCCTCGGCAAGGGATATCTGTTCTTTACCGTTAGCTTGTTTAACTCACGGTAATCTATACACATTCTCATGCTACCGTCTTTCTTCTTCACAAACAGGACCGGAGCACCCCAAGGTGAGATACTCGGTCTAATAAACCCTTATCCAACAACTCTTGTAACTGCTCCATCAACTCTTTCATTTCCGTCGGAGCCAATCGATACGGTGCTTTGGCGACAGGTTGGGCGCCTGGTATCAGATCAATCTAGAACTCGATCTGTCGGTCAGGTGGCACTCCCGATAAGTCTTCGGGAAACACATCTGGAAAATCACACACCACTGGAACATCGGATAGTTGTGGTGTTGGCGTTTCTACATCCTTTACATAACATAAGAAGGTGCTACATCCACGCCTCATACATTTTCCCGCCACCGCCATTGAGATCACCTTCGGAATCGTCGTGACCCGATCCCCATAAACAGTTACCGAACTTCCGTCAGGCGCTTTCAAACAAATCATCTTCCTTCGACACACTATATTCGCCTCGAAGTCCGCCAACCAATCCATCCCAAGCACCAAATCAAAACCACCCAAAGTCATCGCAAATGGTCTTACCGGAAATTTGTGGCCCTCTAATTCCACGTCACAACCCTCTATCACTTTGGAAATCCTGGTAGGTTTACCTATCGCAGTTTCTACGTCAAACGATACGTCCACACGTCTACTACTAACAGGAAATTTGGCACATAAAGCAGCAGAAATAAAACTCCTACTAGCACCCGAATCAAATAATACAGAGGATAAAGTATGGTTCACCAGAAACGTACCGGACACCACATCAGGGTCTGTCCTAGCCTCTTCCTGCGTCATCGTGAATGCCCTGGCGCTTGCCTTCGATCCCTCATACCCCGTCTTCTTCACGCCGGAACTTTCAAACCTCGGCTTCTTGCAATCTTTATTCATATGGCCACTCTCCCCACAGTTGAAGCACCTCATGCTCTTACACTACCTAGCCATATGACCGGGCTTTCCATACTTGAAAAAACATTCAGCCCCAGTCTGCACTCCCCACCATGCTCCCTTCCACATTTACCACACCTCCTCAGTCCCGTACCCGGTGTGGCCACACGACGATCGTCCACCCGGACCTTCTTATTGCTCGTCGAAGCATCACCCCGACCAAACCTCTTCCCGTTCCAATTCCTGTCACCACCCTTCCGATTACCATCAGCCACCGCCACCATTGCCCGTTCATCATACAGTCTCCTCGCCAAGTCCACCGCCGACCTAAAGGTGGTTGGTCGAGCGGCGATCATATGCCTGTGGACATCCGCCGGCAAGCCCTGAATATACCTCCTGATCTTTCGCGTCAGAGGTGTCACCTGGTTCGGCACCAAACGTGCCATTTCGTTGAATTTTGTGGTGTACTGTTGATGGGTCATCGTCCCCGCCTCCAGCTGCAGGAACTCTCTCTCAACTTTATCCATTTCCCGATGAGGACAGAACTCCTCGATCACCAACCTCTTTAACTCGGACCACTTCATTTTTCCAATGGCTTTGCTACCCTCGGCTTGGACCACGTTATCCCACCAGCATAGAGCCGAATCCGTAAAAGAATGGCTAGCGAACTTCACTTTTTGGTCCTCCCGGCATTCGCTGATATCGAGGACACCCTCCATCTCTCTCACCCACCGATGAGCAGCAGCAACATTGCCATTACCATCAAAAGTAGGGGGCTTGCATCTCATAAACGCCCCATAATTACAGCCTCGTGCTGTTTCATGCACAGGCTCCTCCTCCTCTTCCTCTTCTTTATCAGAAAGAACCGTTTCCGGTCCTGATTGCTCCTGCCTTCCTGAGGACCTGTTCCTCTCTTTTCTTTCACCTTCCCTGACAGCCTTAATCACCTCGGTCACCATAGACGGTAAGATCGTCTGCATGACCTGATGCACCTCTTCGACTACTGCCTCTTTTACCGAGGCTCTCAGATTGGCGCTCTCATCGACTCCCTCCTGATGAGGGGTCTCGTTTTCCTCATGAACTACTTTCTCTACCCTAGGTCTTCCTCTTGTGGCCCGCGGTTCAGTACCACGTCCGCCACCACCTCCACCCCGAGAAGCTTTGGAAGATCTACCCCCAGCCATTCTCTATCACACTGAAAGATTCAAACACCAACACGGTCATTCAAGGAAATAGCTTAGTTTATGTCAAGTATAGCAAGTCCCTAATTACAGTGGCCAGTTTTGATTAGCCACCTACTTTACTCTTCGTACCCCGAGCATTACCTGTCCTGACTACATTAACATCTAAATCTAACAGTAACACATAAACACATAACATGCGCACATAAATTCTGGTTAACATTACGAAAATACCTGATGGCACGTAGCTACTCAGATTGGCATTCCTTCCCTTTCCATCCCATTCTCAGTTTAAGTTAAGGTTTATTTTGAAAATTTACCCGTTTCACTTAAGCTTTGGCTCTGATACCAACTTGTAAGGCCCCGATCCCGGGCACCTCACAGTTGGTCATTCATCGCACTACAACATATACTTTACATATACTAAGTAAAATAACACAGCAGAATTGATAAGAAATACATTCTCATTTCATCATAAAAGCTTTTACAATAATTACATCATTGACTTGAATACAAAATACAAGCTTTCTTTACATTGCCTAACTTTACTACGATTGCTGCGGAAGCATATTAAACCGGGGATTTCTTAAGTAATCCATTTTATTTGAATCCTCAGCAATCATAGGGTCATATACAGTGACCTCTAGTATAGAAATATAAAAAATTTCATCATAAAGAAGATTCCTTAAGTAATCCTGTTTGTCGAGATTACTCAAGGAATCTTGCACTTGCATGCCACATAATGTGTGGCAGCATTATCAAAAGGAGAATGCCATCCCAAAAGAGCTGAGTAGCCGCCTCGTGCCATCCTCAGCAACACTACCTGTCAACTGGAAACACATAAAAAGTCAGCGTTACTGAGTGAGTTGTAGTTTATAATAAAACATACTTTCATTAGTTAAAACCGTTCTTACATACATGCGATCGTACAACATACGTACACGTAGATAATATTATTATTATCTTTATCATTCGTTTATTAGCATTCATTCGTGTACCATTCATCGTCATCATTCACGTTCGTTCATACATTCTTTACATTCCTTCGTACGTTCAATACATTCGGTGACATGTACAATACCCCAAACATCATGCCATACTGCTGGTGCTGGACCTGTGGTAATTAACCACGAACGTTGTGCACAAATGCTGATCCAGTCTCTGGGGTAGGTACATGCACCATTTATCATTCAATCGTACGTTAGCCAAGTCTGTTGCAGCACACGGCTGCTCACCTCAGTGGCAATCTCATGATTGCCTGCTAACCGAGTCTGTTGCAACACAAGGTTGCTCACCTCATTATCAATCTCAATGATCAACCCTGTGTGCATCCTTCGGGGTAGCTAACCCGCATCACAGTTGAGTTAACACCTGCCAGGGGTATGCACCTCCATTCGTTTGCTTGCAAGACTTTCTTACATTCATTCGTTCATTCATTAATGCATGCATTTATTCATCATGTTCCTCTTGCATTATCTTTCACTTTACGTTATTTATTACCTTCCATTCATTCATATACAATGCGCGTAAAGCTACGGAAAGATAAACATATATCGACACAAGGAACACCGATATTTACAAATCATCAGTCATTACCATTATATAAGGCTACATCATACTTATCATACATACATCCTACATACACATCTCTCCTCATTCACATCAGCCCTATTTGGGCGATTGAACATACTTCAGTCGCATGGCCTCCATGCGACTGGATCATGCGATTGGGCAGCTAGGCGAATGGGCAGCTAGGCGAATGGGCATATAGTCGTGCGAATGAACCCTATACGAATGGGCTTCTATGCGACTAACCCTCAGTCGTGCGACTGAACTACTATGCGAATGGACCTATGCGACTGAACCCTCAATCGCACAGCCTGTCGTGCGACTGAGCCCCAGCCGTGCGACTGAGCCTCAATCGTACGATTGAACATCAGCCGTTCCTCAGTCGTGCAACTGGCCCTTCAGTCGCCTAACCCTAACTGGGCAGTGACTGGAGTTCATCCCGAACAGCAGCCGCGACCTACGGCCTTCAAACCCTTCCAAACTCATTTCAAGCCTAAATTAGTCCTCCCAAACCTTAGGGATTCATACTAGGACATCATACAAGCATATACAAGTCCTAAAACGTACCTTAAACACATTACCCAAGATTTCACTCAAGTGGGTCAAACATACACTTTTTCAAAAACAGGTTTGAATGTATTCCAGCCCCAAAATCGTATGAAAACAAGTAAATGAGCGGTTCTAGAACTCACATAATCGAGGAGAAGATGAAGAGCTCCGTTTGGACTAGTAAATCGACAAATCTCGAGCCCGAATCACCACTTTCTCTCTTTCTTTCTCTTCTTTCTCTGTTCTCTCTCTCTCTGCTCTTTCTTCCTGACTCAATGTGTAAGTGTGGGGAAGAAGAGGGCTGCCCCTCCTTTATAGCTACAGCCCAGTCGCCCGAGGTCCAGGCGACTGGACCTTCAGTCGCATGAACACCATGCGACTGGACCTCCAGTCGCATGAGTTCTATGCGGTTGAACCTTCAGTCATGCGATTGAGCTCCAGTCGTGCGGTTGAGCTTCAATCATCCTTCAGTCGTTCGAGCATCATGCGAGTGGACCTCCAGTCGCATGATTTCCATGCGACTGAGCATCCAGTCGCATGACACTTCAAAAAATCAAACTTCCTGGTGTTACATCAAAGGGTTGTGATCCTAAAGCTTACGGTAATTCTAAGAATGAAGAGGAAGAATATGACTAGAGTGATAAATATGATCCTAAAGAGGATTGAGAAGAAGTTGCTTTGATGGCACAGTCAGATCAACCAAAGGTAGAAAATTTATCTTCTAACTCTGAGACTTCTTCACCTAAATATCCTGAAATACCAGCTGAAGTTAGAGAGAAACTATGCAATAAATCTTGCTTTGAACATGTAGAATATCATCGAACGTACTCATACAAAATCTGTGAAAAACTCAAGCAAGAGGAATTAATGCATAACAAATGAAAACTAATCACAAAATATCAGATGAAAAGATCATTTCTCTACAAATTTCATGGAACAAAACTTTGAAAGAACTAGAAACTATTTCCAAACAACTTGAAGAAATGATAAAGAACTTGGAATAGGAGAAAATAGCAGATGTTGCTACACAAGTTGATCTTGCTAAAGTAAAAAGTTCCAAAACAATTATGGAACAACTGGTAAGTGAACGAAAGGATAAATAAAAAGAAGGTTTAGGTTTCACACACGAACCAATGCCTGAATCTATAACTAATACTTTACCAGAAAATTTCAATACGCATGATCACTCTCCTAAAAACAAGGCTAAACTTAAAGCGTTCCAAAACAAAAACAAGATTTCTGATAGTGAAGAAGAGAAAACAAATGTATAAATCTTTGAATAAAAAGATGCTGAAAAGATCAAAAATAGTCATCCGATAAAATTTAAATCATATGAGCCAAAACAGAAAAGTAAGAAAACTTTTGTTCCAAAAGAATCTGTGTTGGAAGAAATGATGATCAAAAACAAAGATAAAGTAAAACAAGAAGAAGGGACATCAGAGGATTCAAACTCTTTTGATCTAAAAGAGAAACTAAATGAAAAAGAATCTTTACCTGAAGATGTTCAATCTCAAATAAAATCAAGTTCTACAAAATCAAGGAACCAAAGAAGAAGAAGAAAATTGACTAAAGCTAAAACTAATCAAAATAAAAGTCAAGAAAATCTGACAAATCAAGCAACAAAATTTAAATCAATAAAATTTGTGTCTATTGGTATGTTAAACATGAACTCAATTCAAAAAGTTAAACAAACTCCTAAGAACAAATCGAACTCTGATCTGAAAACAGGTTCATATTCGAAGTCTTCCGCTATCGTTAAACGATTTGTGTCTAAGGAATAAAAGAATGAAGTTCATGTACAAAAGCCAAAAAGTAATATGCAAAAGAACAAATTGTCAAATCAAAAACAAAATTTGTTAAATCAAAAACAACAGATTAACTTTTTGACGCCTCAATCTAAACAAGGATCATATGTTGCGTCAACATCAAAAGTTAATAAACAGTCGTGTAAAACACCATAGAGGTACCGTGAAATCTGTGACATGTATAATCATAACACTACTGATTGCTTTTTCAACAAGTTCTTTCACATATGTGATATGAGAAATCACTCAACAGCAGAATTTTATTTTAATAAGTACTGTACCTTCTATGATGAAAGAACTCACAATACGGAAAATTATTACTTTAGAAAGAGTTTACCAAGGATAGGATTTACCAATACACAATTGAGAAAAGGTTATGTTAATCCTCAGTTTCAAAGAAATCAAACTGTTGGGTTTCAAAGATTAACTAACCAACCTTCCCTAGGTTTGAGATCTTTTAGAAGAAATGATTTTGTAAGACCAAAACAATACATTCAAGATCAATTCATTCCAAGGTTTGTGGGAATGAATAAAAATGTTATAAATAAACATTTTTCAAAAATTGGTCATTCAAACGGTATGAATTTTGTTAATATTAATCAAAAGTTTGTGCATAACAGAATTGTTAAATTCATTAAAAATAAGCCTGATGTGAATAAACTCCATTTTAAGCAATTTACCATCGTTGATAAGTTTGGAAAACCCAAGACCATCTCGGCTTGGGTGGATAACTCAACTTAATTTCTTTGTTTTGTAGGTACGCCCGAGAAGGCCTATAAATACATGGTATGTGGATAGCGGGTGTAGCCGGTACATGGCGGGCAATCATGCCTTGCTACAAGATTTTAAGTTAAAAGATGGTACACATGTTCTTTTTGGTGGTGATCAGGAGGAAAAATCACAGGAGAGGGAACAGTATCCAACGGGATAATAAGCTTTGATAAAGTCAACTACTACTCACAGTTGAACTTTAATTTCCTAAGTGTTTCCCAAATTTGTGATAAATCCTATTCTATTCCGTTTGATGATTCTTTTTGTTATGTTTTGAAGCTAGGTTTTTAGATTAGCAAAGACTGGGTGATTGATAAAGTTGTGTGAATCCAAGGATCTCAATTCAGTAATTATCAGTATTAAAACAAAAACAAGTTAATGATCATGGAATAATCATTAATTGCTGTTTAATTGTGTTAATGGTTAATTGAAGAACACAAACACAATGTCACAGTAAATACGAACACAATAATTGATTCAAAAGTATTGCACTAATTATTGAGTAATGATTACAAAAGAATAATTATAAATACTATGAACATTTATTTCTTCAATCGAATGAATGTTGTTGTTGATGTGACGGCGGCTAGGGTTGCACAATGATGTAATGGTTGACAGCCGTAATATTGCTAAATTGTGTTTTTCAATTGTGAAACTTAGAACTTATATTTATAGACAATTATGAGTCTGCTAAAGAAACACTGGATCTCTTGGGATTTGAAATTGACTTGTTGACTTGTTGACTTGTTGAAATCATACAAGTGTTCTGGACTTCCGCAGGAGTCTTGTCTTTGGCAGGAGTCTTGTTCTTCCGTAGGAAACTTGTCTTCAGCAAAAGTCTTCACTTCATCATGCAACTTCCGTAGGAGTCTTGTTTTTCCATAGGAGTCTTCACTTAGATCCTTGGGTGATGTTCAACCGAAGACAAAGGGTCTTGTAAGAAACATATCTACGGATTAACATTATTGTTCATCCGTAGATGTTTCTTACACTTGGCTGATTTCAGAAATCCTACCAAGTATATTGTTTTAACCTGTCATCATGTACATCATATAACACATATGGGTTAACCTATACATTCAATGCATACATAATGATAATCAGTTACAAATATTTATTACAAGTATTGATTAAAGTTCTAAGCCTATATAAAATGATCTAGACCTATTCTTTCTGGATCTAACAATACTCCCCCTTAGGCTTAGATCCTTGTAATCAATCCTTCAAACCTGAAAGTTCCTTGACTCTGGCAATCATTTTGTTGTATAAGTAAGACATAGCAGTCTTCTGATCATCATATTTGTAGTTAATCTTCATCTTGCTGAGCTTCTTTAGAGTTTCAAAACTAAGACCCAAAACATCTTCTTCAGTGGTGAGTGTGTCTAACACTTTGTTGTTATACACCACCTCTAGCACATCCTGTTCTGATATTCTGAGTTCTGAGACTTCATCAAAATTTGTTCCCTTCAGCAGTCCAACATTATGTCTTCTTCTCTTGTAAGCTTTTGCGTGAAGTTTGTCAATTACCTGAATCACATGGACATGCAGGAACATATCATTTTGAGCTCTTTCATCAGTCAGCTTGGGAAAGAATTTGTCATATAAGTATGAAGTGTAGCCAGGATGGAGTAACTTGATTTCCACAGGGTCAAAGATCCTGATTCGTTCAGCTTTCTTGTTCTCAGCATTCCTTAGCAGCACTAATTCCTTTGTTTTCTCAACATATCTCCATTCAGTTATGGGATATATGTATTGATTCCCTTCAATTGACTTGATGGCTGCTGTATATCTGTTGTTGTATCCAATCCTCCTCAAGAATTCATCATCTACTGATTCTGAGGCATTGGATTTAAACCTTCTAAGGCCCTTAATTCTTCTGTTGTGCTCAGCATCTTCTCTTTTAGCCTCAGCAAGAACATCATCCTTGAATTTTTTCTTCAGTTTACCACCAGTATTGAGAAATCTCTTCCTCTTGGGTGTATAGGGTAATTAGAGATGATCAGACTTTGTAAGTCTTTGAGATCACTCTCAGGTAAGCATAACACTGAAAACACATCCTGGAAGTATTCCACTCTTCCAGATGTTCTCTTAATTAATGCACAATCCCAGTCTGGATCATATTTCCAGGCCATGATCCTGTTCTCTTCCACATAACTGGGAGTTATGAGATGATCAATCAGCTGTATTAAAGTTGACTTTTGTTGAGTAATTTCTCTGACAGTGGTTCCAAGTGGCCAAACTTTTCCTGGTATGACATCTCTTGGTTCTCTTATCAGTTTGTCTTTCCCTTTGTGTTGACTTTTGCTTTCTACAACAACTGGTTTAGCAGGTGTCTTGTTATGATGCTCTACAGCCGGATTTGGAGCTTCAGTCCTAAATCTCACACCAATGTCAAGCTCAACATTCATAACATGCTCCATCATCCTTCTCAGTTCTCCAACCGTTCTTCCCTTAAGCACATGCAACTTGTAATTATGACTTTGTAACCAACAGGTCATATTGTATTTGTTCAACTTTGTTGTATCACAGTGACCTAGGTCCTTCTTGATTTTCTAAATTGTTTAAAAGGTTGAGAAAGCTTCAAAATCACAGTTTGGGATCATAAATCTAGCAAACTCAAACTCTTTTAGTAAATCCTTCATCTCAGATAAGTTCATCCTCTCAACCATGTCATAAGGAAAACCGTGGTTTATGAGGGTCATAAACATAGTTGACTCAGGCCTCTCTTCCATAATATCTTCAGTTGTCAGCAGATTATCAACCTTTGAGTCTTTATGGCCAGTTGGTGAGTCCATCTTGATCAGCTCATTCCACTCTTCATCACTGTCGCCATCATTAGTGGATGTCAACTTCACAGTAGATACATCTACTGAAGGAGTATGCTCAGGAGATGTGGGCTTTTGCTTTTGGGGGGAACCTTCATCTTCATTCTTCTTCTTGATGGAGCCCAAGTATTGTCTCTTCCGTGAATACAAAATAAGTTTCTTTGAAGCTTTAGTAGATTGTTTTGATTGTTTAACACTTGGGGCATCCTTTGATTCCAAAGCACAAATCTTCATCTTCAACTATTCAATCTCTTAATCTTTCTACTTTATCAGTTCAGCTTTTGCAGACACATCATTAGTGATTTGCTCTCCTTTAGAGATCACCTATTCCTTTTCATCTTTCTCATATCTCACAGCTTCTTGCAGTTCTTGTTCATGTTTGAGCAAAGCATCAATCACTTCATTGTTACTTTGTGCATCTTCTCTTAGCCTTTTCAGTCTGGCTTCTTGCTTGATTAGCTCTTCATCCTTCTCTTTGATAATCCCTTTCAGTTCTTGAATTCTTTGCTTTCTTTTATTTGATTTAAGTACCAACTTATTGTACTCAGCAACCAAATAACTCTTGCTTACAGGGATGTCTTTATCACTTAGGTCATCTTCATCGTAAGCAATCACATCCACTTCATTCTCTTTTTCTTCCTTTTCAGCATCAGACTCGATCTTGTTTTCTTTAGTAGTAGCTATATTAGCTGAACTGGAACAGTGTTCACTTACTTCTTCTTCATGGTGTTTAAGTTGTTGCTGATCCATGTGTTACTGATCTGTAATTAGAGACACTGGAGCAGTGTGATCAGACAGCAGTTGGTTCTCAGAATTGGTGACTGAAATAGAAATAGTACTTGCTTGAGACATCAACTCAGTCTCTCATGTGTGAACAGAGTTTTGAGACAGAGTTATGTGAACAGGCTCAGTGTTAGCACTTTCCAGGGATGTAAGTTTAGGTGTTGGTGGGAGTGGATGAATAGGGGATATTGTTTGGAAGGGTGAGAATGGTTGTGTGTTTTGTGAGGCTAGGAGAGAAACTAATGGGGATTTTTGTTGTTCAAGTGAGATAGGCTAGGTGTTTTGAGAGGAAGAGGACAGCTGTTGTGGTGACACATGTTATTGAATGGGTGAGATGGGATCAGTGTTTATGCTGACTGGTGATTGATGTTGATGAGGGGATGCTTGGTTTGGTAAGTTTGAGGCTTGATCAGATTTAGCAGATGATTCTTCTTCATGATCTACCCATACCAGTGCTTGTGGAATGTTGGCATCATAGGCATGTCTGTTAGGACCGTGTACGTACGGAGTACTAACTGACTCTTCGTTATACCGGATCAAATAATGCGGAATCCTATTTGATTGTTGATCCAATCAGGGAGAACGTGATCAGGATCAAACCTAACGATTAGAAAACGTTAAGAATGGATTAGGAATGATCGCAGACGTTCTATGAACTTGGAATGAACGAACAGGACGTTCTGGGTCGACTAGGGTTTCAAGTATTCGAAGTGTTACGTTTTTCCACGAATTAAGTGGTATTTATAGGTTACGGCTCTCATTCGTACGACTGAGCCAAGCGACTGGCTTAGTCGTGCGACTGAATCATACGATTGGTTCATTCGTACGATTGAGTCAGTCTTATAACTCAACCGTGCGATTGACTCAATCACCTGGTTCAGTCGTGCGATTGGACCATTCGCATGGTCCAGTCGTGCGACAGAATCAGGATACTTAGTTAAACACATTCTTAAACCTTTAATGATTCAGAACTATGTCTAACAACTGTAAACTATATAACATGGTCATATATACGTGTAACAATAAATAATATAAATAGATATAACACTACACAACCAACAAACATGTATAGAAGAGATTCTCATTATATTGATCAACATTACATATGTGTTACAAGAAGAAGTTCTATTACATTTAAGCTCACTAGGCTAGAACTGGGGACATGTTTACCAACAAACTCCCCCTTGGACCTAGTTCTATCTAGACTTTGACTTCTTTCTTGAACTCTTCAAATCTCTTAACCCTTTCTTCTCGTGAAACCCCAGCATGAATATCAAGTGCAAAGCATAAACGTATAACGTGTTGAAACTGAAGTGCTTGCACGATATCCTGAGTGTTGAAAAATAGTGGCCACTTATACAAGATGTAGACATCTGAAGCAGACAAGTTTGTTAGCCACATAGGGTCGTATATCCTAATCGTCTCTATCATCCCTTCTTTATCCAAAACTATGACGGCCTCACCAGCGCGCCAGTCATAATACCACCATTTAAAATGGGATGCAAAATCTTGTGGCATTTCCCTCAGTGGAATCCGCGACATTGTGTGCGGAGGGTGCCATCTCAAAATCACCTTTGGCCTTCCGGAGGTGGGGTCAACCTTGGTCTTATGAATCAACCTTTTGGGCTGTTGAGGTTTAAAATTGACCCACCTCGTAAGGTACTCCTTCTTCAGAGCTTTTTCGAACCATCCAGATATCTTCCCGGGGACAGCATATAGGAGGCTCAAGTTAGCTAGTCGATTTAGCTCGAATCCAGGGAGAGTTTTCAGACCATGTGGGAATCTAAAATACTCTATTCCCTTCCCTCTCTTCACAGCATATACTTTAAGATCCTTAAAGTATGCCCAGCTGATGATCTTGCCTGACACCTTCTGATGTTTCTTAATCTTGTAGAGCTTGGTGTAGGCGTTTGTCTTTGTAGGCGCTCTTTGCTTTTTCATTTCCTCCAGGCAGGCTGGCCATTCAGCCTTTTTAGATGCAAGATTAGCATCATCTGCCTGAGGATCCTCTGCTGTAGTCTCTTTAGCAGCAGACATTTTCTCAACCTTATCGAACGTACTGCTGTCAAATGCATCTCCCAGATCTGGTAGCATTTCGCCTTCGGCATTAGTGTACTGGGGATAATGATCAGTAGTCACATCCTCTATCTCCACCTCATCGACATCCTGTAGTTCTTCATCACTGACTACGTCGACCTCGAGCGCATCCTTTACCAGCTCATCAGGGTTTAGACTGAATAGTTCAGCAATCTGCTCATCAGTTAGATCGTGTATGATCTCGCCCTCTTCAGGTGTGTAACTAACAGAGTGATGTACTATTCCTTGCAAATCGAGAATCATTGTCAATTTAGTCTCGATTTGTCGAAGGGGTACCACATCGTGCTCGTCAATCTGCTTGGATGAACCTGTATAATAGTTTACCAAACACAGTGCAAGTTAGTATACATTAAGCACATAACCAATATCAATTTAAATTTTCATTCATTTGCTTTAAACACATTTGTTAGGACTGTGTACATACGGACTACTAACTGATTCTTCGTTATACCGGATCAAATAGTGTGGAATCCTATTTGATTGGTGATCCAATCAGGAAGAACGTGATCAGGATCAAACCTAATGATTAGAAAACGTTAAGAATGGATTAGGAATGATCTCAAACGTTCTATGAACTTGGAATGAACGAACAGGACGTTCTGGGTCGACTAGGGTTTCAAGTATTCGAAGTGTTACGTTTTTCCACGAATTAAGTGGTATTTATAGGTTACAGCTCTCATTCGTACGACTGAGCCAAGCGACTGGCTCAGTTGTGCAACTGAATCATACGATTGGTTCATTCGTACGATTGAGTCAGTCTTATGACTCAACCGTGCGATTGACTCAATCACCTGGTTTTGTCGTGCGATTGGACCATTCGCATGGTCCAGTCGTGCGACTGAATCAGGATACTTAGTTAAACACATTCTTAAACTTTAATGATTCAGAACTATGTCTAACAACTGTAAACCTATATAACATGGTCATATATGCGTGTAACAATAAATAATATAAATAGATATAACACTACATAACCAACAAACATATAAAGAGGAGATTCTCATTATATTGATCAGCATTACATATGTGTTACAAGAAGAAGTTCTATTACATTTAAGCTCACTAGACTAGAACTGGGGACATGTGTACCAACAATGTCCTCACCTTGGTATTTTCCACTGATCTTATTCAGTACAGACCTTCCCAAGTAAGATTGTATGAACACCTCTCCTTCCCTTGCAATCCTTGGAAGTTCAGCATTGATAATCAGTTGCAAAAACCTTGGGAACATATACATCTTGTCGGTCCTTTGCAATTTCACTTGATCGCATAGACAGTTGAGAATGTACTTAGAGTAATTGTAGGTTCTTCCCTCAAAGATCCCAATAATTCCTGAGGAGATGTGTCTTGAGAACCTATCAAGTCCTAACTTCATGTTTGAGATGCACTTCAGATAAGTGTGACACAGGAATCGATAGGGCTTGCATAACCTCCCCTTCTTGATCTCACCCTTGTCGAAATCACCATCATAACCCATCAGGTGAAAAACCTTTTCTATGTATTCGTTTTCGAACACATCTGGGTGTCCCACCTCGCGTTCGCCCAATTCAAGTGATCGTTTGATCATTTGTTCATTGATCCTTATTCTCTCAGTCAAGATTTCAGCGGCGGTCACTTCATCGTCTGCATCTTGTTCTACTCGAGCCGTATTCCAGAAATCGACAATGTGAGCTTGATGAATCACAGGCTCTGCCGTCAGGGCATAGAATATCCTGGATCGTCGAAGATATCTGATGATATCTCGACATCCTTCGGAAGCAGGATCATCCGCATTCAGGAATGCGCATACATTGTGCTCTTTCGCAAATCTATTTGACATCTGAAAATAAGAACGAAGATTATGTTAGCATTAGAGTAACTCACATGAATACGAATTGTTTTTAATGACAACCAAAGATTAACCAGTTCAGTACTGATGATTAGAACATGATTTACCTTTGCGACACTGATATTCGATCACTATGTAATGATTTTTACGATTTCTTAGGATGGATTTTTGAAAGTTTGAAGAAGGGGGGAAGTGTGTGCTTTCTAGGTTAGAAAAGTGAAAAGTGTTCTGAAAAGTGATTAATGAATTCTTAAAGTCAAAACCTCATTTATAAGCCGGACACATTAATTTCTTTTATTAAATATGTTGGGCCCACTTCCCATTTATCCCTTTCCGTATACTTAATTTATTCTGGATGAATCACGGCTTCCACAGAACATCTACGGAACCTTAACATCTGCGGATGCCATAACATCTGCAGATGCCTTAGTTGAAAATCAAATGCAACATTACTTGTGAGTACATCTTATTCATAGATTACTATTCTATGGACATGAATTATACTCTTAATGTTACTTGCACATCTGTAGTTTACCAATTCTACGATTATGCAATTAATTATACTGTTCCTTTTGCTGATGCAGAAATTTCACTGTTACTTCTGCGGATACAGAAATTTTACTGAAACTTCTGCGGAAATTAAAGTTTTGTTGAAACTTTAAGTTCCAATTCCTTCAAAGGTGTTTTTGATAGCTTTGTATTGATTTTCATGCATAACTTACTCCCCCTAAATTTGTGATTAATGTAAAGCTATTTCATTCATCAGAAATTTATGTTTGAGAGAAGCATGAAAGGCATATGATTGTCCAAAAGAAATGTAAACATTGAAGAACATAAATTAAACAAATTGACAAACTATTCAAGCATGCATATGTATATAGGGATCATACTATAACACAAGGCTTCATCTGATTTTGATTCTATGAATGAGAAATGATCTGATATAGCACCTGATTGCAAGTATACAGATCCACTTAAATTCATACAGGAGTAATGTATCAACTAGGTGTGACATCCGTCACCAAAGGTCCGTCTATCGACGTAATCTGTTAGTTTTGTTGTCGGTCATCCCTCACCTTCATAGCCCATCTATATGGATATTATGCCTGTTTAGTTGCTTAGTTAACCTTATGCGTGTGCTATCGTAGCTTAAATCACCGTCGTCTTGAAATCTTAACTGAGATTTGCCCCGTTAACACTAAACGCGTCATTTTTATATTAAAATAATTGTCACGAATAAAATCTTTTTTTAGTTTATAAATAACATTAACGACGTACTATAATTGATAAAAACAAGACTAATAAATAACATTTTCAACCGAAACAAAATTTGAGAACCTGGGGGCAAAGAGCGGGGACTAAACTTGACATTTTGAGAAACTAGGCTGGGTATAAATACCCATTTCCCAGCCATTCTTCACACCATCTTCATCTTCATCGCTTCTTCTTCTTCATCTTCATTCTCTCTCGAACTAGCACCGAAATCGGGTCCGTTTGTCGCGTTTCCACCGTCAAATCTTGGTTATCATCGTGAATACTCACTCCTAGCAGGTAGATAACCTCGTTTGACCCGTTTTTAGCTCGATTTAGCTGCTGTGTTTTCTAGGGTTTCGGGTGCTCGGGTTCATCCGAGCACAAGAGGTCGTGTGGGCTTGCATGTCGTGTTTTTGAGTGTGCTTCTTGTCTAGACATGTTAGGATATGAGTTCTGGAAGTTCTTGGCGCGTGAAACCCATGCTCGGAGCAGCTGGACGTTGCTCGATGGTCTGTGCAGTCGCGACCTGCTGTGCAGGGCGACTGGGCCTTCCGGCCGACTGAGCCGTGCGACTGGGCCTTCCGGCCGACTGAGCCGTGCGACTGGGGTGAGTCGTGCGACTGGGTTAAGCGTATGAGTGTGTCGTGCGACTGAGCTGTGCGGTTGGGCAAATCGCACGACTGAGTCATGCGAATGAGTCTATGCGAATGGATGTGTGTGCGAATGAGTCTGTGCGATTGAATGTGTGTGCGAATGAGTCTGTGCGAACGAATGTGTGTGCGAATGAGTCTGTGCGGACGAATGAGTCATGCGAATGAGTCGGTGGGAATGAGATTGTGTGCGATTGTGCGTGAGTCGTACGACTGAAAGTCCAATCGCACGAATGAATGTTCAATCGCACGAATGAAGCTGATTCGTGCGAATGAAGGTCCAATCGTGTGTATGGAGGTTGGGTCGTATGACTGAGTCTTGCATGGTACGACTGAGTGCTTAGTCGCACGAATGAAGGTTCAACCGTACGAAAGTAGCTAATTCGTACGACTGAAAGTCCACTCGTGCGAATGGAGTGTCAGTCGTGCGTCCGGTCCTATTGTATGACTAATGATGTGTGTGTGAATGGATCCCCTCTTCGGAGATCTCACGACGATAATGAAATATTAATAAAGTTTCATTGCTTGACCATAAAGATTAAAGTCAACGCTATCAACAGGCACATACTATTTAAAATAATCTAGTCTAAGATGTGTGTGACTGCTTGTGTGTGTACTACCCACGACCGAACCGAAACTGCCTGAGCCTATTGATATCATCTTATGCTTTAAAATCATTGTTAATGCTTGTCAGTAACTGTCAGTAGGTGTTTGACGGTTCATAGCATCTAACCCTTGGGATACTTCATCGTTGTGCTTATCATCTATTCAGTGAGTTTCGTGGCCCCTTTTTCTCTTATAAAACCCTTTTTTTTAAATGATTTCAACTTGGGGGAAAAGAAAGCTCACCTATATAACTTGATTTCAGGCACCTTCCCTAGTGGAAGATGGCTACTATTTCTATGAGTATCTTAACTTGCTTATCTTGTGATTGCTGCTATGTGAACTTGAACTATGTGCTATGTTACCCCTGTGTATGACGTAGTGTTATCACCCTACTATGCACTACTACTTGATGTTATGTGTTGATTGATGCTATATGTGGATGCCATTGACCTTGGATGCTCTTGGCTGTGTGGCTCTTCTGTGTGGTTCTTCTGTGTGGTTCTTCTAAGCCGATCACCCACTACAACCAATAATCCCAGAAATTGGGACCTAAGGATTGGTTTGGTTGTAACCTAAGCGTATGCGCTGTGTGGATCTTCCTACGTCACCTTAAACTTATTATGCTATGGAAAACCTTTTCATATAACCATTAATCCCGATAATTGGACCTAAGGATTGGCTTGGTTATAAACTATACGTACGCGCTGTGTGGATCATGCTACGTCTTAATAAACTATTTAAACTTTGGGAATGTTTCTTTACAGCCATCAATTCCCGTGAGGAACCGAACATTAGGTTTGGCTGTAGCTATTTATAACTAGTAAAACCGCCTATACATAAGTGTAGTCGCGGTAACTTTTATTAAACTTACTCACTGTTTTCATCTTAACATCTTTTATTACTTAAAACCTGCGAAGCTCACCAACAATTATGTTGACCTTTTTGAGCATTTCTTTTCAGGTGATCAGGGTAATTGAAGATCTAGGAGTGCTGCCTTTTAGAGGAGACCCTAGGATGCATTTTGTAATTATTACCCTTGTAAAGCTTGAACATGACTTTTTGTATACTTGTTCCCGAGTTGTGGGAATCTACTTTACAAGTTATCACCAATGTTTATGTGATCATTTATGTTGCGCTTAAGACTATGCTGTCGTGAACATTGATTATACACGACACAAGTCTCCATTTGTGTTCGGGTGTCGTCATGACACGCTTGTCATCCTATTTTTATTGCTACTCTATCATATACCATGTGTTATGACGATCCCGTCTAGCTCACATTCCGTGTGTTTCCGCTATCAGTGGGGGGTGTGACAGACTGGTATCAGAGCCATTGGTTATAGAGAATTAGGCAATTACACTTGACCTAGACTATAACCTAGGAACCTTCATGTAGATTTACATGCTTAAGCTTGCGTGCATTTATATATCTCGTGTATGTGTTCCTCCTTACGTGTTTGGTTATCCTTCTGTTATGTGATCTTCTACTTTATGCTTGAGCCTTTGTGCTTGACCCCTATGGAGTGCTTCCTATTGGATCTTTCGTTCCCTCTGTGCGCCAAGTTATCATAGCCAAAATTCGGGTATTGAGACCCGAAGAGATCTTCACAGATCATACATCACGCTTGACCTCATATATTGAGAGACCGACCCGAGGAGGCCATGTCTGAGTCCTCCCAAGGACGCGAGATAGACAACCTCCGCTAGACTATACGTGATTACATGTTTGGCTCTCAGTTGACTGATGGATTATTATGGATATGATGTGAAGGAAGGTCGGATGTCATGTAACCGGATTAGGCATCATTCTCGGTACATCGTGGGTGTGGTGGGAACGCTGCGGGGAACCCTATATATAAACACCACCGGTATACCGAGAATATGCTTAAAATGGGCTGCATGGTGGTCTTGACCAACTGGAACACGAAACATTGGAATTTGATAAGTAAAGTACTTGTGCATCTTAAGGTGACTAAAGCTTATATGTTGCCTCTTGTATGAATAGAACATGCCGCCTCGAAGATCTACCCGCAGCAATAGTAGCGGAAGTGAAGCCCCGAGGGGCAGAGGCAGAGGCAGGGGTAGACCTCCAATAGAAAACGAAGGCCCTTCTGGCAATACCCAAGGGACTGGAAATGCTGAAATGGAAGCCTTAATTGCTCAACAATTGACTGCCCTGATTCCAACTATTGTAGCTCAGGTGAGCGACGCTCTTCAACAGCAAAACCACCCCCACGGGGACGGTGGTAATGAGAACGAGGAAAATGGGAACCCGACTGGGAATGAAGGCAACCAAGAGACTGGAAATGTTGGTACAGCCGGTAACGAAACTGGGGTTGCTAACGCCAAACGGGGCTGTTCATACAAGGAGTTTGTGGCCTGTAAGCCCTGGGATTTTGATGGTAAAGGTGGGGCGATAGCCCTGATTAGATGGCTCGAGAAAATGGAGGCTGTGATCGACATCAGCGAATGCCTCGACAGCCAGCGCATCAAGTATGTTACATGCTCACTGCAGGGCAGAGCACTAACCTTGTGGAACACCCAGGTTCAAGCTAGGGGAAGGGAATCTGCGATGCAGATGACCTGGGATGAATTCAAAGCTTTGATTACCGAGGAATACTGCCCTCTCAAAGAGATGCAGAAGCTTGAGCATGAGTTCTGGAATCATGCTATGGTGGGGGCAGGGCACGCAGCTTATACTAACCGATTCCATGAGCTGGCTAGACTAGTTCCACACTTAGTCACTCCGGAATCTAAGAGGATAGAAAGATACATTTAGGGACTCGCTCCTCAAATCCGGGCAATGGTAACTGCAGCTGCTCCTCCTACAATCCAGAGCGCTATTCTAAAAGCGGGCGCTCTCACTGACGAGATGATAAGAACAGGAGTATTGGGTAGGGGAGCGGAGAAAAGGAAGGAGACTGGGGAAACAAGTCGGTCTGGCACTGGAAAGTCTGATAAGAGGGCCAAAACGACCAGAAACTTTGTGGCCGTGACTCAAGGGAAGAAGGAATATGCTGGGCCGCACCCGAAATGTGACAGGTGTAATCTTCATCATCCTCCAGCAACACCGTGTCGGGTGTGTTTGAACGCAGACGCCCGGGGCATCAAGCAAGAGACTGTAGAGTAGCGCCAAACCTGGTGGCACCCATCAACGCGGATAACCCCGCCGGGAATGCCAGGGCTTGTTACGAGTGTGGAGGCCTCGACCACTTCAGAAATATGTGCCCCCGACTAAACAGGGCACCGGGTCAGCAGGGAAACAACTAGCAGCAGATAATGGCCATAGCGGGTGCGCAAGGCCAAGGAAACCAAGGAAATGCTGCACGGGGTCGTGCCTTCATCATTGGAGCGAATGATGCCCGTCAAGATCCAAACGTTGTCACGGGTACGCACTTACTCAATAACCACTTCGCATCTGTACTGTTTGATACTGGGGCAGATAATAGTTTTATATCATCTGAGTTTGTCAAGAAGAAGGATGGGTCATTCACCGTGGGGAGCACCGGTGTTATTTGTCAAGAAGAAGGATGGGTCGTTCCGTATGTGTATCGACTACAGGGAATTGAACAAATTGACCGTGAAGAATCGGTATCCTCTTCCTAGAATCAACGACATGTTTGATCAGTTGCAAGGAGCCTCGTATTTCTCTAAGATCGACCTTCGATCTGGATATCATCAGCTAAGGGTGTTCGAGGGCGATATTCCAAAAACAGCATTTAGAACTCGTTACGGGCACTATGAGTTCTTGGTCATGCCATTCGGATTGACCAACGCACCAGCTGTCTTTATGGATCTGATGAATCGGGTGTGTAAGCCTTATCTTGATAAGTTCGTCATCGTTTTCATAGACGACATACTTATCTACTCCCGTTCAAAAGAGGACCACGAAGAACACCTTCGAGCAATTCTGGAACTGTTGCGGGAAGAGAAATTTTTTGCCAAATTCTCAAAGTGTGAATTCTGGCTTCGAGAAGTGAGGTTTTTGGGTCATGTGGTTAACAAAGATGGAATACATGTGGATCCCGGAAAGATTGAAGCTGTGAAGAAATAGGATACACCCCAGACACCTTCTTCATTGCGAATTTCTCAAAGATTGCCCAACCGTTAACTTTGTTGACTCAGAAAGACAAGAAGTTCGATTGGGGGAAAGCACAAGAACAGGCGTTCCAAACATTGAAGGAGAAGTTGTGCAACGCACCGATACTATCCCTCCCGGACGGAACTGATGATTTCGTGGTATACTGCGATGCTTCACATCAAGGGTTGGGATGTGTGCTAATGCAAAGAGATATGGTAATTGCCTATGCATCGCGACAACTAAAGGTGCATGAAAAGAACTACACAACTCATGACTTGGAGTTGGGCGCTGTTGTATTTGCACTCAAGATATGGAGGCATTATCTATATGGAACCAAATGCATCATCTACACAGACCATAAGAGCCTTTAACACATCATGAATCAGAAAGAACTTAACATGCGACAGCGACACTGGGTAGAGCTACTTAGCGACTACGATTGTGAAATCCGGTATCATCTGGGGAAAGCTAAAGTGGTGGCTGATGCTTTAAGCCGCAAAGAACGTGTGAAACCATTACGTGCTCGAGCGCTAGGTTTGACTATTCAAACTAATCTAAAGGCTCAGATTCAAATTGCATAAAACGAGGCATTGAAAGAAGAAAACCTTACGGGGGAAGAATTACGAGGGTTGGATAAACAAATGACTCGCAAGGATGACGGCGTGCATTACTTCGTGGATCGTATATGGGTCCCCAGGTGGGGAGGTGTACGTACACTAGTCTTGGATGAAGCACACAAGACTCGATACTCTGTTCATCCTGGTGCAGACAAGATGTACCATGATGTGAAAGAGTTGTACTGGTGGTCAGGTATGAAGAAAGATATTGCTTTATATGTGAGCAAGTGCTTGACATGTTCAAAGGTCAAGGCTGAACACCAGAAACCATCGGGATTATTGCAACAACCTGAAATCCACGAGTGGAAATGGGAGAACATCACTATGGATTTCATTACCAAACTCCCGAGAACGCCAAGCGGACATGACACGATATGGGTCGTGGTGGATCGAATGACAAAATCCGCTCACTTCTTGCCTATCCGGGAAGACTACAAGATGGATAAGCTGGCAAGAGTGTACATCAAAGAGGTCAAGACACGGCACGGGGTGCCAGTGTCAATCATATCTGACCGAGACAGTCGATTCACTTCACGATTTTGGCAGACGTTACAGAAAGCGATGGGCACTCGATTAGACATGAGTACTCCCTATCACCCACAAACAGATAGCCAAAGTGAACGAACTATACAAACATTGGAAGACATGCTTAGAGCTTGCGTAATCAAGTTTGGTGGTAGCTGGGACACTTATTTACCGTTGATTGAGTTCTCTTACAACAACAGCTACCATACCAGCATTGGATGCGCTCCATTTGAAGCATTGTATGGATGGAAATGTAGATCGCCTGTATGTTGGGCCGAGGTTGGTGAAAGCCAGCTAACAGGTCCCGAAATCATTCAAGAAACCACCGACAAGATCTTCCAAATCAAAGACAGACTCAAAGCTTCTAGAGACCGCCAAAAGAGCTATGCCGACAACCGTCGGAAGCCACTAGAGTTTAACGTTGGGGATCGAGTGCTGCTTAAGGTCTCTCCGTGGAAAGGGGTAGTACGGTTTGGAAAGAAAGGGAAGTTGGCCCCAAGATATGTTGGACCATTCGAGATCACAGAAAGAATCGGTCCGGTGGCGTACCGATTACGGTTGCCACAAGAGCTTAACAGTGTACATGATACTTTCCATGTATCGAACCTCAAGAAGTGTTTAGCAGACGAATCACTTCGCGTACCTATTGAGGACATCAAGATTGATGAAAGCCTCCATTTTGTGGAGGAACCTATCGAGGTCATGGACCGAAAGGTCAAAAGGTTGAGGTGCAGCAAGATACCTATTGTTCGCATAAGATGGAATTCCAAACGAGGGCCAGAGTTTACATGGGAATGTGAAGATCAGATGAGACTCAAATATCCACGCCTGTTCGAGGATGACGCCCTTGGACCTAGCACCAGTTGCATTTCGGGACGAAATTCCCTCAACTGGGGGATACTGTGACATCCGTCACCAAAGGTCCGTCTATCGACGTAATCTGTTAGTTTTGTTGTCGGTCATCCCTCACCTTCATAGCCCATCTATGTGGATATTATGCCTGTTTAGTTGCTTAGTTAACCTTATGCGTGTGCTATCGTAGCTTAAATCACCGTCGTCTTGAAATCTTAACTGAGATTTGCCTCGTTAACACTAAACGCGTCATTTTTATATTAAAATAATTGTCACGAATAAAATCATTTTTAGTTTATAAATAACATTAACGACGTACTATAATTGATAAAACAAGACTAATAAATAACGTTTTCAACCGAAACAAAATTTGGGAACCCGGGGGCAAAGTGCGGGGACTAAACTTGACATTTTGAGAAACTAGGCTGGGTATAAATACCTATTTCCCAGCCATTCTTCACACCATCTTCATCTTCATCGCTTCTTCTTCTTCATCTTCATCGCTTCTTCTTCTTCATCTTCACTCTCTCTCGAACTAGCACCGAAATCGGGTCCGTTTGTCGCGTTTCCACCGTCAAATCTTGGTTATCATCGTGAATACTCACTCCTAGCAGGTAGATAACCTCGTTTGACCCGTTTTTAGCTCAATTTAGTTGGTGCGTTTTCTAGGGTTTCGGGGTGCTCGGGTTCATCCGAGCACAAGAGGTCGTGTGGGCTTGCATGTCGTGTTTTTGAGTGTGCTTCTTGTCTAGACATGTTAGGATATGAGTTCTGGAAGTTCTTGGTGCGTGAAACCCATGCTCGGAGCAGCTGGACGCTGCTTGATGGTCTGTGCAGTCGCGACCTGCTGTGCAGGGCGACTGGGCCTTCCGGCCGACTGAGCCGTGTGACTGGGCCTTCCGGCCGACTGAGCCGTGCGACTGGGGTGACTCGTGCGACTAGGTTAAGCGTATGAGTGCGTCGTGCGACTGAGCCGTGCGGTTGGGCAAATCGCATGACTGAGTCATGCGAATGAGTCTGTGCGAATCAATGTGTGTGCGAATGAGTCTGTACGAATGAATGTGTGTGCGAATGAGTCTGTGCGAACGAATGTGTGTACGAATGAGTCTGTGCGAACGAATGAGTCATGCGAATGAGTCGGTGCGAATGAGATTGTGTGCGATTGTGCGTGAGTCGTACGACTGAAAGTCCAATCGCACGAATGAATGTTCAATCGCACGAATGAAGCTGATTCGTGCGAATGAAGGTCCAATCATGTGTATGGAGGTTGGGTCGTATGACTGAGTCTTGCATGGTACGACTGAGTGCTTAGTCGCACGAATGAAGGTTCAATCGTACGAAAGTAGCTAATTCGTACGACTGAAAGTCCACTCGTGCGAATGGAGTGTCAGTCGTGCGTCCGGTCCTATTGTATGACTAATGATGTGTGTGTGTGTGTATGGATCCCCTCTTCGGAGATCTCACGACGATAATGTAATATTAATAAAGTGTCATAGCTTGACCACAAAGATTAAAGTCAACGCTATCAACAGGCACATACTATTTAAAATAATCTAGTCTAAGATGTGTGTGACTGCTTGTGTGTGTACTACCCACGACCGAACCGAAACTGCCCGAGCCTATTGATATCATCTTATGCTTTATGATCATTGTTAATGCTTGTCGGTAACTGTCAATAGGTGTTTGACGGTTCATAGCATCTAACCCTTGGGATACTTCATCGTTGTGCTTATCATCTATTCAGTGAGTTTCGTGGCCCCTTTTTCTCTTATAAAACCCTTTTTTTTAAATGATTTCAACTTGGGGGAAAAGAATGCTCACCTATATAACTTGATTTCAGGCACCTTCCCTAATAAAAGATGGCTACTATTTCTATGAGTATCTTAACTTGCTTATCTTGTGATTGCTGCTATGTGAACTTGAACTATGTGCTATGTTACCCCTATGTATGACATAGTGGTATCACCCTACTATGCACTACTACTTGATGTTATGTGTTGATTGATGCTATATGTGGATGCCATTGACCTTGGATGCTCTCGGCTGTGTGGTTCTTCTGTGTGGTTCTTCTGTGTGGTTCTTCTAAGTCGATCACCCACTACAACCATTAATCCCAGAAATTGGGACCTAGGGATTGGTTTGGTTGTAACCTAAACATATGCGCTGTGTGGATCTTGCTACGTCACCTTAAACTTATTATGCTATGGAAAACCTTTTCATATAACCATTAATCCCGATAATGGGACCTAAGGATTGGCTTGGTTATAAACTATACGTACGCGCTGTGTGGATCTTGCTACGTCTTAATAAACTATTTAAACTTTGGGAATGTTTCTTTATAGCCATCAATTCCCGTGAGGAACCGAACATTAGGTTTGGTTGTAGCTATTTATAACTAGTAAAACCGCCTATACATAAGTGTAGTCGCGGTAACTTTTATTAAACTTACTCACTGTTTTCATCTTAACATCTTTTATTACTTAAAACCTGCGAAGCTCACCAACAATTATGTTGACCTTTTTGAGCATTTCTTTTCAGGTGATCATGGTAATTGAAGATCTAGGAGTGCTGCCTTTTAGAGGAGACCCTAGGATGCATTTTGTAATTATTACCCTTGTAAAGCTTGAACATGACTTTTTGTATACTTGTTCCCGAGTTGTGGGAATCTACTTTACAAGTTATCACCAATGTTTATGTGATCATTTATGTTGTGCTTATGACTATGCTGTCATGAACATTGATTATACACAACACAAGTCTCCATTTGTGTTCGGGTGTCGTCATGACACGCTTGTCATCCTATTTTTATTGCTACTCTATCATATACCATGTGTTATGACGATCCCGTCTAGCTCACATTCCTCGTGTTTCCGCTATCAGCTGGGGGTGTGACACTAGGCATGCAGTTTATCATGTTTTGATGTTTGTTGATCAGTAACTATCATGTGCTCCACATTCAATTGTCATTAGATTTTGTCCTCCATAGGTGAGTCAAATCATCACTTTTTCACACTTATTGACTATGTACATTAAGTCATAAGTTCTATCTTGAGACATACTTGTAGTCTCATTAATGCTTTTATGATTAAGCTCTTTGAGACAATATACAGTGGATCACAAAGGATTCTTTTATGAGCTGAATATGATCCGCATAAAGTCACCAGGTCATTACTTACGTAAAACAAAGGTGCTATCATCCCAGGTCTTTGTTTACACAAAACAGAGGGATAATGAGGATCATACTCTTTAATCATATACCCAGGTCTTTGTTCACACAAAACAGAGGGAATATGATTTTGCAAAGATAGAAGATTATAAAGTGTTTTACACAGTGTGCTTGGGTCAGAGATTTGGTCACATCAGGATAAGACTTACTTGCATGAACCTCAAAATGGAGTTCCCATAGACAGTTGCCTATTTCTTTATGTTTAGCATGCTCTAAGTGTAGTTTCCACTCAAGATGAATCTACTTACATATCAAAGTGTTTTGAATCAGTTTGAAGGGTAATTATGCTGATGAAGTAAGCCAAGGCATAGTGTACTACCATTTCCCAAAGACACATCATGCAGAAAGTAGTCACAGAAATGCAAATATACAATTTTTTTATTTTTTATTTTTTTATTATTATGTTTTTTTTATTAATTAAAGAAGATAAACTCTATGTACAAGGATAGTCACATGCTTTTATTTATTGAAGAAAGGTTAATCTAAGTTAATCATACCCAAAGACTCAATTAGAAAATTAAATCTAACTGAATCAAAGGCTTTAGTGAATAAATCAGCAAGCTGATTTGTTGTATTCACTTTGATTAGCTTGATCAATCCCTTTTTTGAGCAATCCCGCAGAAAATGATATCTGATTTCAATATGCTTTGTTTTGCTATATTGAACTGGGTTAGCAGTTATAAACATAGCAACTGAATTATCAATATGAATTGGTGTTTGAAGGAAATTGTAACCATAGTCAAGTAATTGGTTTTGCAACCAAAGTACTTGAGAGCAACCAGCTGAAGCAGCTATGTACTCAGCTTCAGCTGTTGATACAGACATATTGGTTTGCTTCTTGCACTGCCATGAAACAAGCCTTGGTCCTAGAAACTGACATCCACCAGTTGTGGATTTTCTATTGTTGTTGCATCCTCCATAATGACTATCTGAGTATGAATAAAGACTGAAGTCACCATCTTTTGGATACCACAGTCCTAGAGCTGGTTTGCCTTTCAGATATCTGAAGATTCTCTTCACAGCATTCAGATGAGATTCCTTTGGATCAGATTGATACCTAGCACAAACACAAACAACAAACATTATGTCAGGCCTACTGGCAGTTAAATACATTAAAGATCCAATCATAGATCTATACAATCTCTGATCAACAGATTTTCCAGCAGTGTCAGGCACAGTCTTGTCTATTATTGAAGCAGGAGTTTTGCATGATGAGGTATCAGCAAGATTGTACTTCTTCAAAATCTAATGAATGTACTTTTCTTGATTGATAAAAATTCCATCAGATTTCTGATGAACTTGCAGGCCAAGGAAGAAAGTCAATTCTCCTATTGAAACTCAGATTTCATTAACTCCTCAAAGTTCTGACACAACCTCTTGTTGGTTGATCCAAAAATGATGTCATTAACATATATTTGGACTACCAACAGATCTTGATGTTCTTGTTTAAGAAAGAGAGTCTGATCTATAGTTCCTCTTTTATAGTCATGCTTTGGCAAGAAAGAGGACAATGTTTCATACCACTTTCTTGGTGCCTGATGAAGTCCATACAAGGCTTTATCTAACTTGTAGACTCTGTGTGGGTAGTCTGGATCCTCAAATCCAGGTGGTTGTACCACATATACTTCTTCATCAATTTTTCCATAAAGAAAGGCACACTTGACATCCATTTGGTACACAGTGAACTTCTTGAAAGAAGCATAAGCTAGAAAGACCCTGATTGCTTCAATTCTTGCAACTGGAGCAAAGACTTCATCATAGTCTATCCCTTCTTCTTGGGTATATCCTTGAGCAATCAGTCTAGCTTTGTTTCTCATGATTATACCTCTATCATCCAGCTTGTTTTTGAAGAGCCACCTTGTTCCAATTGGATGCTGACCTTGAGGCAAGTCTACAAGATTCCATACCTTTTGTTTTCTGAATTGTTGTAGTTCTTCTTGCATAGCTTCAATCCAGCTATTGTCCTTTAGAGCAGTGTAATGTTTGCAGGAACTATCTGAGATAAGAAGCAGGTGAATAGGTAAATGTTTGCCACTCCCCTTTGCTTCTGGTAGTTCTTGCATTTAGGTCTCCTATGATATTATCTGATGGATGACACTTATGAATTCTTCTTGTTGAAATAGTATCAACTGGAATGGTTGACTCTAAGTTTGTGAAATCCATTGGAGTAGATGGATTCAGCTATGATGTTGAGTCTATGAAGTAGTTAAAGGGTTCAAGTTCAACAAGATCAGTTTGAACTTCAGTTGCATTATGGTTTTCTTTCGCAGGAATTTCTACGAAGGCATTTTGTTCTTCCGTAGGAGTAACAGCAACATCTACGGAGGCATTTTGTTCTTCCGTAGGAGTTACAGCAACCTCTACGGATTGATATTGTTGATCTGCTGACAAGTTTTGTTGATTCAAAACATCCTCTCCACCCCTAGGAGCATCGGTTGAAGCATTATTTACATCTACGGATGACGGATGGTCATCTGCGGATGTATGTGCATGAACTACGGATGAAGGATTTGCTTCTTCGGATGTATCTTCATTCTGCTGACTTGCATTATTTGAATCTTGATGTAGTATAGTTGAAGGTTGTGACCTTGGAGGATCAGCTGATAGTGGCACTTCATTCAAACTTGGGGGAACAAATGGATAGCATGTATCAGCAGAACCTGTATTGATTAAATATCCAGTGTTAAATGACTCTGTTAATGCATCTATATCAAATAACCAAGATGATCCTTTTATAGTTGTTGTAAACATGGATTCATCAAAAGAAACATTAGGAGTCTCTTCAACAATTTTATGTTCTGGAATGTAAACCCTATATGATTTAGATGTGGATGAATATCCAACAAAGAAACCATCATAGGCTTTTTCAGAAAATTTTCCCAATTGTTCTTTAGTATTTAACACAGATACATGACACCCAAAAGCTCTAAGATATCCTATAAAAGGATTCCTTTTGAATAAGAGCTCATAAGGAGTTTTATTATGTTCTTTGACAATTAAAGTCCTATTTTGAACATTGCATGCTGTATTCACAGCTTCTGCCCAGAATGTGATGGGCAACTGAGAGTCAGCTAGCATTGTCCTGGCTGCTTCTATGAGAGTTCTATTTCTTCTTTCAGCAACTCCATTTTGTTGTGGAGTTCTTGGTGCACTGAATTGCCTTGCTATGCCTTTATTCCATCAAAAAGAATCTAAATCGGCATTAACAAATTCAGTCCCATTATCACTCCTGAAAATTTTAACTTTTAAATCAAGTTGATTCTCAATCATGATCACAAAGTCCATTAATGTTTCAGATGTTTCACTCTTTTGTTTTAGGAAAAAGACCCAGGTGAATCTAGTGAAATCATTCATTATCACTAAGCAATATTGCCTTATTCCAATGCTCAACACATTGGTTGGACCAAAAAGGTTCATGTGAAGCAATTTGATTGGTGTAGTGTTATTATTGATTAATTTGGATTTATGAGACACTCTATGTTGTTTTCCTTTATAACATGAAGAACAATGATTTGAACAATAAAACCCTTTCTTTGGTAGTCCAATGACCATCATTTTTCACCAATTTGTTCATATTCTTCATGTTGGAATGAACAAGCCTTCTATGCCACAATTGTGATTCATCTTCTGAGTACTTAGATAACAGGCATGTCTCATGGCTTGTGAGTGTTGTGTTGTTCATATCCAAAACATATGTGTTTCCTTTTCTTGATGCTTTAAGAAGGATCCATTCTGCTGGAACTGAAAAACCTGGCTTAAGAATGTAACACTAGTGTTATCAAATAATGTTGTATAGTTTTGATCACAAATTTGAGATACACTAAGTAAATTGTACTGCAAATTTTCACAGTAATTCACTTTTTCAAATGTGAGCACACCATTTGTTACCATTCCTTCACCAACTATTTTACCTCCCTTCTTATCCCCACCAAATGCCACATATGAGGCATGTTTATGTTTGAAGTCATGGGGAAGAGAACAGTTTCCTGTCATATGTCTGGAACAACCACTGTCAACATACCACTTGTTGTCAGCTCTCCATGATTGTTCCTGCACAAAATAAGAGATCAATTAGAATTGACAACCCAAGCCTTAATTATCTTGGGTTTGCCAGACTTGTCTACAATAGTTACTCCTTCATGAATTAATCTTGAAGTTTCAGTATTAATTGATTCTTTGTGATTTGATGGTGGTGAGGATGATTCTGTTGAAGATGAGTCAGATTTTTGGATGTCTTCTTTCTGGTCTGATTCTATCTTCATCTTGTCTTTCTTTGGTTGATATTTTGATTTTGAGGTTTGTAGGATTCGATCTGCCCAAGATACATATTAAATTGATATGGCTAGTGTGATATGATCCAAGTCGGGTCATACCCAATAACAGGCTAGACAAACACCTACAATATTTATTTATTGATTTGATCAGTTAAATAAATAACAACACCAAGAACATTTAGAAAATTGGTTTTCTAAATTATATGCACATAAGAAATTAATAAATAACTTGGGTTTATTTTTTTTGAGAGAGATTATTTTGTAATTGTTATTTTATGGTTAATTAACATTTATAAAATAAACTATAACATGGCATGTAAGGTGTTACAAATTAATTAAATTGGGTTTTAATTAACGTCATTTAGAGTTAGTTGAGTGTACAAAATAAAATGTAAGTGTTACAAATTTATTTTGGGGTTTAGTTAAATAAATTGAATGAAAAACAAAAGCTAGACCACCCATTGGTGGCAGCCATTGCCTCGGCCCAAGAGGCTGAAAAGGGGGGCCATCTAATTGATTTAAAGATGCCTTTTGCACCCACAAGTCATCCACATGCAAATACACTTCAATCTCTCAAGCATTAGTTGAATAATCCTCTCTTCTCTCCTCTTCTTGTCCTCGGCAGCTAGCAGGGAAAAGGGGCTGGAATTTTCACTTTTAAAGTGTTTCAAAAGTGGAACTTGGTGTTGTGAAATCCTAGCATTAAAGGGGTCTTTGTTGGTAGCTTGGGGTATAACTCTCTTGAGGTCTTCTTGCTTGAAGATTCAGCCACAAACTTCATCATCTACACCTCCATAATCTCGGTTTCTAACAACAAGAAAGGTTGTCTTCTAAACATCATATGGTTGTCTTTATTGTATGCATTTCGTATATGGATCCATGGTTTGGGTTTTGATTATCAAATGGGTTTAATAATCAACTTATCAACAAGTTTTTAAACTTATAATCCGCTGCATTTTCATATAAACAAGCTTATATGAACTTTGATAAACTTGTTAAAACCCTTCAATGGCATCAAGAGCCACTTATACGAATGCATACATGTATAGATTATACAATTTCAGGGTTTTGTGGTGTGTAACACCATATGGCCGAGACTTTTAGGGCTGAAATGTTACCCTTTTGTTTTTTTAAAGATTATACTTTACATGCATGTGGTAATCTTTAAAAATCAAGTAACATTGATGGATTGTTTTGTTTTGTTTGGACAAAACCCAAAATTTTCAGTTTGTTTAACCTTGGCCGAAAATTTAGGATTCAAAAGGGAACCATTTTAACTTGAAATGCTTGCATATTTGGATGTGTATTTGAATGTTCATAACCTAGCCAATACCTTGTGTTTGGATGTATGTTTGGATGCATTTTGTGTTATGATATTGTTTGATCACTAAAATTGGGTTGTAATATTTATTTATTTGGGTTTGTAATCTATTTATTATTTATGTTGGTTTGTAATAATAAGTAGATTAGTTGTATTTCTTTTACTAGTAAAAATGTACTAGGATATATTTTGTAAAAGAAGTTCAACAAGACTTGGGTTTTTGGTTTGGGCCATTTTAGGCCCAAATGGGCCTCATAGCCCAAGATTGGTTTTAAGCCCAATTGAAGGGTTTGTTAGAACACAAAACCGTAGTTTAACCGATTAAACTTTTTGAAAAACGCAGCGGAAGTTTGACGGGTTTGCTAGAACACAAAATCCATGTTTAACCATTTAAACTTTCAGAAAACGCAGCGGATATGTAGCTTTTAAAACCGATTTTAAAGGCTGAAAATTTCATGTTCTTAGTGATGTTTTAAGATGGAAAACAAACCCAAATCAAAAGGATCATTATATGTGAACAATCAAGCTATGAACAATATGTTAATGAGCATAAAATCACAGCTACATAGAGCTGTGAACAACTACCTTTCTGCAGCAAAAAAAACGACTAAGGAAAGGTTGAATGATGCTCCAAAACGACCAAGACTTCAAGTAAGAAATCCTCAAGTGTTTATACCCCAAGCCTTGAAGCAAAAACCCATCTTGTTAGGGAGAAATAACACCAAAGTCAGCTCCAAAAACCCTCTTTTCTGGGCTGTTGTTTCCGTAAACAAGAGAGAAAAGTAGAGAGTGTTTTTTTCAAGTTTGCATGTCTTGGGATGGAGAGAAAGAAAGAGTGTGTGTCTAGTTAACGTTGTGTTATGTCCAAGACATAAAAGGTCCAATAAAAAAACAAGGGAGAGGGCGGCCAAAATGGATTCAAAAGGAGTTTCCCTCCTTGCAATTTTTAACACACAACTCTTTTAACTAGTCATATATCACATAATAAAAGGTCATCATCTAGACTTGTTTTATAAATGTGACATATATGTTCTTTAATTAAACAATTTAATTAAAGTACACTCATATGTTATCAGTGTTATTTAAACCCCTTTTAAATGACAAGAATAACAATAAACTCATCAACAAATTATCCTTATAATTTGTTCCATCTCATATGCGATTTATTTAGAAAACCCATTTTCTAAATTCGGTGTAAATATTTAATTGTATGATCATATCATCAATTAAATATCAATTGGTATTTGCTAAGCTTGTTATTGGGTATAACCCGACTTGGATCATAACGTACTAACCGCATCAATATTCTACGTGTCTTGGGCACATAGAATCCTACAATCTCCCACTTGCCCAAGATTCATAGAAGATTGATGCAAGCAGTAAATACCGCCTAACAACGGTTTACTAACCTTAATACGCATGACTTATAGTCATTCAATAACATCATCCCATTCAAGTACCCTACTTGAAATGATTTAGGTGAATCAATCATCTATCCTTTTGTTACAGATGTCATGTTAAATCCAAGGACACAGAATGATCATTCCTTGTTGATTTAACTTAATCAGGCCTTAGACATCTAACTCTCAACGAATAAGAGGAACAAATTCCTTCTTGACTACATACGTTTCTCACAAACACCTCGCGTTATATCTGAACATACCCTTATGTACTGTCCACTATTTCAGGACAGTGAAGAATTAGCTCAAGGTATAATACTTGGTGAATATCAAAACCCAATATGTATCTCAGGTCGGAGGATACCAAATGATATTCACCTTTACTCAAATTTACTTATGATCAATCAATAAGATTCCATGTAGTAAAATTTGAGATGCGGGTTAGTCCAATATTTGTATCCCACAAATATCTATGAAACTTGGTAGCAACCCATTGCTCTATATTCATCGTTATGAATATCAACCAATCCAAGTTCACAATAATCTTACCTTCATACTTGTTCTCATAAGTCTGAAAGACTACGGACATTTAGAGTAAACATTTTACTCATGGATTAAACATGCTAAATTGGAACATTAATTGAAACGTTATAACCAAATAATTTTATTCAAATAATAAAGAGTTCCACATATCCAAATACAAAATTCACAGATCAAATCTAATCACTAGAATATCAAAGTCCCTTGGCACAAGTATGACCTTCATGCTTTGCCTTTTCAAGGAGCTTCGTGAGAGGATCCGTAATGTTTTGATCCATGTGAACTTTGCGAATACATATCTTTCCCTTTTCAACTTCATCTCGTATGTAGTTGAATCTCCGCTCAATGTGCCTAGTCTTTTGATGAGCACGGGGTTCCTTGATTTGAGCAATTTCGCACCCACGTTATCACAAAAGATCTCTAGGGGGTCCTGAATTGTAGGGACAACCCCTAGATCGGCAATGAATTTCTTCAACCATGCAGCTTCTTGAGCTGCCAATGAGGCGGCGACGTATTCTGATTCTGTAGTTGATAGAGCCACCACATCCTGCTTGGAGCTCTTCCAAGAGACCGCTCCTCCATTTAGAATGAAAATGTATCCCGATTGTGACCGTGAATCATCACGATCAGTTTGGAAACTCGCATCCGTGTAACCTTTTACAACGAGTTCCTCATCACCTGATCCATAGATTAGAACATATCTCTTATCCTCCTTAGGTACTTGAGTATGTTCTTAACAACCATCCAATGACCGTTTCCAGGATTTTGCTGGTATCGGCTTATTATGCTTAAGGCACATGACACGTCCGGTCTAGTGCATATCATTTCATACATGATGGATCCAATAGCAGATGCGTATGGGATTGCCTTCATTTTATTTTGCTCATCCTTTGAGCTTGGACATTGAGTCGTACTCAATATCGTTCCTCTTTGAATAGGTACAGTACCTTTCTTAGAGTTTTCCATCTTGAACCTTTTCAAGATATTATCAATATATGCACTTTGATTCAAACCAATCAACCACCTTGATCTATCCATATAGATCTTTATTCCCAGAATATAGGCGGCTTTACCAAGATCCTTAATGGAAAAGCAACTTCCAAGCCAGGTTTTACACCTTCCAAGCTTGGAATGTCATTTCCAAATAGTAGTATGTCATCAACATACAATATTAGGAAAGTTATTGTGCTCCCACTATCCTTCTTATACACACAAGCCTCATCAGCGTTTTTGATGAAGCCAAATTTCTTTACTTCTTCATCAAAACAGTGATTCCAGCTTCTAGATGCTTGTTTCAATCCATAGATTGATTTCTTTAACTTGCATACTTTATTAGGATGTTTTGGCTTGACAAAACCTTTAGGCTGAACCATATAGACATCTTCCTCAAGATATCCATTTAGGAAAGCGGTTTTGACATCCATTTGCCGAATCTCATAATCATAATGAGCAGCTATGGCAAACAATATCCTTATAGACTTTAGCATCGCAACAGGTGAGAAGGTTTCATCATAATCAACCCCTTGAGTCTGAGTGAAACCCTTTGCTACAAGTCTAGCTTTATAAGTATGCAAGTTTCCATGCATATCGGTTTTCTTCTTGAAAACCCACTTATTTCCAACTACCTTGGAATTAAGAGGTGGTACAACACGTTCCCAAACTTGGTTGTCATACATGGATTGCATCTCAACGTTCATGGCTTCTAGCCATTTGTCACAATCCGAATTGGACATTGCATTATGGTATGTGGTCGGTTTATCTGAATCTACCACATAGCATCCATCCACGAAAAATCCATATCTTTCAGGTGGATTACTAGTTCTACCACTTCTGCGAACATCTTGTGTGTATTGATCAACCCCTTGATCATCCTCAACATCCTCATGTTGAGTGCTAGTTTCAACCAAATGTGCATTGGGTTGTGGTTCTTGATCCTCTTCAAGATCCACTGTTCTACTGCCAGCTCCTTCCATAAGGAACTTTCTTTCTAAGAACTCACCCTTTCTGGCAACAAACACCTTTTGTTCCAGTGGATCATAGAAATAATATCCCATAGAATCTCTAGGATATCCAACAAAGATACACTTGGAGGATCGGACTTCCAATTTGTTTGGGGTGGGAGTCTTAACATAAGCCTCACATCCCCAAACCCTTAAGTATGATAGGGATGGAACTCTTCCATGCCATATCTCAAAAGGTGTCCTTTCCACCTTTTTGGTTCGGGCCATATTTAGAATACGGGCCGCGGAGAGCAAAGCGAAACCCCAAAATGATAGAGGTAATGTGCTTCTAGCCATCATAGATCGGACCATATCCAATAAGGTTCGATTCCTCCTCTCAGACACACCATTATGTTGTGGTGTTCCAGGTGGAGTGAGTTGTGAGACAATCCCACAACTCCTAAGATGATCTTGAAAAACATCACTTAGGTATTCACCTCCTCTATCGGTACGGAGAATTTTAATTGACTTATTGAGTTGATTTTCTACTTCATTCTTGAAGATTTTGAACATTTCAAAAGCTTCATCTTTGTGCCTTAACAAGTACACATACCCATAGCGACTATAGTCGTCGGTAAAGGTAATGAAGTATCTTTCACAATTCCTAGTCATTGGCTTAAATGGACCACATACATCCGAATGTATGATTCCTAATAAATCTTTTGCCCTTTCGGTAGTTCCACTAAAGGGTGCCTTAGTCATCTTACCTTGTAAACAAGATTCACAAACATCAAATGAATCACATTCATTTGTTTTTAAAAGACCATTCTTTTGAAGTGTTTGTAAACGTTTCTTGTTTATATGACCAAGACGACAATGCCAAAGATAGGTATCACTCAAGTCCAACTTGAGTTTCTTGTTGTTAGTTTGGTACAATGAACTATTTAAAGTATTTTCATGAACCAATTCATAAATACCATTAATGGGAATAGCTTTAAAATAGAACATACCATTCAAAGAAATATGAATATCATTTTCATTAAAGGATAATACATAATCATAATGTCTTAATTGGGATACGGAAATAATGTTCCTAGTCAAACTAGGAGCATACAAAACGTTCTTCAAATTAACTTCCAAGCCACTTGGAAGTCTTAGGATGTAGTCCCCACGAGCTTCAACTAAGACTTTAGTTCCATTGCCCATGAAGAGGCTAACATCCCCTTGTTTGAAGTCCCTACTTCTTGTGAACCCCTGCAACAAATTGCAAATATGAGTTCCACATCCAGTATCCAAAACCCATGTGTTAGAAGATTTAACATTAAGATCAATATGAATCATGTATATTGTACCTGAGGTCTGTCCGGCATCCCTCTTTGCTTTCAACTCTTGGAGATGGACAGGACAATTCCTTGCCCAATGTCCTATCTCCCCACACTTGAAGCATGGGTCATTAGTAGCAACCTTTGGCTTCTTCTCTTGTGGTTTGGGTGGTACCCTTACCACCCCTTTCCCTTTTCCCCAAACGGGTCCCTTACCCTTGGCAACCTTTGCCTTGGGTGCGGGATGAGGCCTTTTGTTGTCCCACCGTCATTCATCATGAGAACGAGTAAAACCCTTTTACCTGTGGCCGCCTCGGCCGTTTTGAGCATTGAGTGAAGCTCACCAATGCTTTTGTCCCATGCATTCATGTTGTAGTTCAACACGAATGTCTCGAACTTCTTGGTTAGGCCATTTAGGATCAAATCTGTGGCCAATTCCTTCGAGACGGGACAATTTAGCCTCTCGAGGCGGTCAATATGACTTTTCATCTTAAGTACATAAGATGAAACAGATTGGTTGTCGTCCATACGACATGCATGGAGTGCTCGAACCGTTTCGAAGCGCTCAACCCTTGCTTGCTGTTGGAACGTTTCCTTCAGCTGGGTTATCATGTCGTAAGCTCCGTGATGTTCATACTCCTTTTGGAGATCCGGAGTCATGCTCGCTAGAATGAGACAAGACACTTGGACGGAGTCCTCAGTGTATTTCAGCCAATCTTTATAGGCCTCCTCATCATCCTCGGTAGGTTGATCGGGGATAGGGTCGTCTAAAACATATGATCTTCTCTCTTGCTTGAGAACGATTCTCAAGTTTCGATACCAATCAATAAAGTTGTTATGATTTAGACGTTCCTTTTGGAGGATCGCTCGTAATGATTGGTTGGACGCGGATGAGTTATCGTGATTTTCATTATTGGTGGCCATCTACAAAATTTAACAAAGATCTATTTTAGTATTTTCGATATTACTATTTTTAATAATTAATTCCTTTTAAGGTCATTTTTATGTTAAAATCTAGAACCCAACATTACATTTAAATTGTGGTTAGGTGACCTTTATCCCACGATTTAAATTAATAAGGTGGTCAACGATTGACGGTTGCAACCATTTGCAACTTCTAGAGGTATGGGATCGACTTTAAACATCATATGTAAAGTTGGCATGTTAATCCCATCAACACCATTTGGAAACCATATTGTAGGTGATCCATTTAACATGGTTTGCAAATCAAGACATCCTACTTACACACATGTGTGAGTTTGCCAAAATGAGTGGTTAGGGGACCTTTATCCCATGAATTTTGCATTCTCACCTTAAGTCATAAGTTTCCTCAAAATGGTTAGGTGACTTTTATCCCACTAAGAGTTCCCAAGTGACTTAAGTGTTGTGTAAAAGGACGGTGTTGATCTTGTTTTTCAAATGTTAGAGATTTCATAATTCTAGTTTTGAAAACTCTATGTACTTGTATTTGCATGCTTTCAAATACAAGGTACCCTATGGTCCTTTGATTAAAACCTATTTTAATCTTTAAAATCATTAAATCATTTTAATAACCTTTTATTAACTTTTAATGATTACGAACCATCATTTTTAGCTTGTTAAGTTGGTTAATTAGTTTGTAACGCATGTCAAAATATCAACCTACATTCAAACAACACACATTCAACCAAGCATAAACATTAACAACCATATGTGCATAACCATAGCCCTTATGTTGACCACACTTGTTTGCCATCACAAGTGTTGTCATTTGGTCTTTTCTAAGGTTACAACAAGAGAACACATAGAAAGCTTCCAAAAGCCTCCCACTTGAAACCGCATCCAAAATGCTCCATGTTTCTTTTGTGTCTTCCTTTGTGCTTCCAAGGCATATGTCTTCATATTACAAGATATAAAGTCCTAATACATGATATCTAGTAAAATGAAAAATACACCTAATCCATTTATTACAACCCAATAATAAAAAAATTACACCTTTTATACAAAGCACAAATAAAATAATATACAACCTATTGAATAAGCCAAAACAACCAATGCATTCATCCAAAAAACAGAAGGCCAAATGCTAGGTTATGCACATAAACAACCAATGATCATATCATCCAAAAGTATAATGAAAACCCCACTTAAAACCACGAAATTTCAGCCAACATAAACTGAAATTTCGGGTTTTATTTTGTCCAAACAAAACAAACAATAAACATGTATATCTTTCAAAGTTTAATCACAAGCATGTGTGATATGACTTTGAAAGATTGGGGTTTCATATCATATGAACTTAGCAGCCCAAAATCAGCCTATACTAAGTTTATTATCATCCTTTAAAACCAATTTTAAGGACAAAACAAGCAAGTCATCCACATAACCGGCTCTTGATGCCATTGACGGGTTTGCTAGAACACAAAATCCATGTTTAACCATTTAAACTTTTAGAAAACGCAGCAGATATGTAGCTTTTAAAACCGATTTTAAAGGCTGAAAATTTCATGTTCTTAGTGATGTTTTAAGATGGAAAACAAACCCAAATCAAAAGGATCATTATATGTGAACAATCAAGCTATGAACAATATGTTAATGAGCATAAAATCACAGCTACATAGAGCTGTGAACAACTACCTTTCTGCAGCAAAAAAACGACTAAGGAAAGGTTGAATGATGCTCCAAAACGACCAAGACTTAAAGTAAGAAATCCTCAAGTGTTTATACCCCAAGCCTTGAAGCAAAAACCCTTCTTGTTAGGGAGAAATAAAACCAAAGTCAGCTCCAAAAACCCTCTTTTCTGGGCTGTTGTTTCCGTAAACAAGAGAGAAGAGTAGAGAGTGTTTTTTTCAAGTTTGCATGTCATGGGATGGAGAGAAAGAAAGAGTGTGTGTCTAGTTAATGTTGTGTTATGTCCAAGACATAAAAGGTCCAATAAAAAACAAGGGAGGGGGCGGCCAAAATGGATTCAAAAGGAGTTTCCCTCCTTGCAATTTTTAACACACAACTCTTTTAACTAGTCATATATCACATAATAAAAGGTCATCATCTAGACTTGTTTTATAAATGTGACATATATGTTCTTTAATTAAACAATTTAATTAAAGTACACTCATATGTTATTAGTGTTATTTAAACCCCTTTTAAATGACAAGAATAACAATAAACTCATCAACAAATTATCCTTATAATTTGTTCCATCTCATATGCAATTTATTTAGAAAACCCATTTTCTAAATTTGGTGTAAATATTTAATTGTATGATCATATCATCAATTAAATATCAATTGGTGTTTTCTAAGCTTGTTATTGGGTATAACCCGACTTGGATCATAACGTACTAACCGCATCAGTATTCTACGTGTCTTGGGCACATAGAATCCTACAAAGTTTAGCATTATAACATGTTTATAAGCTGAAAATTTCATGTTCTAAATGATGTTTTAAGATGGAAAACAAACCCAAATCAAAAGGATCTTTAATATGTGAATAAACAAGCTATTAACATATGTAAAACTACATAAAATCACAGCTTCAATGAGCTGTGGTATCTACCTTTTTCAGCAGCAAAAACGACCAAAGAAAAAGGATTTTGGATGCTTAGATCGGCCAAGACTTCAAGTGTAGAGGTCCTCAAGTTTGTATACCCCAAGCCTAGTTGCAATCACCTTCTTGTTAGGAAGAATGAACACCAAAATCAACTCCAAAAACCCTCAATTTTCTGCTGCTATTTCCGTAAAAATGGAGGAGAGAAAGAGAGAGCTTTTTGTGTTTTGCATGTAATGTGTATGGATGGTAGAGAGTCTTGCACTCCCTTTCAAAGAGTGTGTGTTACCAAGAGAAAAAGAAGGAACCCCATTGGTCCATGGGGTGGCCGAATTTTTTAAAAAAAAATGGCTGGGATTCCCTCTCCTTTTAACTCTTGTTGACACATTAAAAGTTCATAGACCCTCTTGGATTTTTAATGTGTGACAAGTGCAAGAACTATACTATGACAACCGGTCCCAAGTTCACTATTCTAAACCCTAATTTATTACATCATATCCCATCTTATGTGTACTAATAATGGAAACAATTTAATTATATCAATAATGTTAGAATCACCAATTGTTATTTGATCCATTCTTATGATTCTATGTGATTTATGTGAATTTAGTCATTTTAAGTCTTGCCTTTTTAGAAAATTTGTGCCCGGGAATATCAATTAGCCACTCTAAGTAGAATATACAATATCAATTGAAACAATTAAAAGCATATGTGCACGCACACACTTGAAAACATTCGGCTAATGCATGCATAACCATGCACAAGATACCTACTAACTAAAAACTCTTACCATTTAAATACTACACTACAAAAATAAAACCACATAATAATTAGTTTACATTTAAAAATATAATTAGAAAACCTTCCACTAAATGCCAAATCGGCCGCCCCTTGAACCCCCAATCACCACCCTTGCTTACCACCACACTCCACCTTCCTATCATCCATACACTACACATGCAACCTTCACCTTTGCAAGACACTCACTCCTCTCATTATCTCCTCTCTCTCTCTCTCTCTCTCGGATTATTCACACCAGAAAACACACACAACACTCTCTAATCCTCCTCATTTCCAGCTCCAAAATCGTGACCTAAAACAACAACATCATCGGCCAGCAACAAACCGCAAGAAGGGTGACATTTTGGTGATGTTTTGAAGCTTGCAACGAGCAAGACTTGAGGTTCCAGCTTTTGTTCGAGGTTCTACAGTCATGTCCAAGGAGATTTCAACCATCCATGACCATCCACACCTTCTAAACCATGAGATACACCAAGTGTAAGCTCACTATGTTCGGTTTTGGTCATTTCTCAAGTTTGACTTCATTGTTCACCTAAAAACCCTATTTTTCTTGTTGTAGCAGAAACTTCTTACTACTACCTTGTTCTTGGAGAGCTTTCCACGTTCTTGAAGGTTTCCTACAAGTATAACATGTCGATCTATAGGTGTAACAAGAGTTACACCTAGAAAACCCTCTTTTTAGGTGATTCTCACCACCCAACTTGTGGGTCTTGTAACCTTTAAGAACCAACCTTGTAACCTGCTTTATAATGACTCATTAAAATGCTAATAATCTGATTTGAAGTTAAAAATGGTTTTACACCATGAAGGGAAGGTGTTAACACAAGAACACCATGAAAAACCACTCTTTCTACAAGCTACAACACACCTTAAACACTTTCTTGAAAACCCTCTTAAACAAGGGTTATAACCCGCTCAAAAATGAGTTTTAGACACCCCACAACATGATTTTTAAGTTAGATGAAGTTTTTGTAATGAATAAACTTAAGTTACAATGATTTACACAAGTGTAATGGTCTGTTATGGCATTTTCTATGTATTTGAAGGCTATGGATGTGTAGAATGACTAGGCCATGATTTGGGACTGTTATTTCAGTAGGTTTTGATGGATATTAAGAGTTTTAATATTGTTTAATCTCTAGAACAAAGGACATGTTGTGTTTAGACCCATTTTGATCACTTTCGGGACCCGAAAACAAGCTAAAATTACTTAAAAACAAGAAATCTTGAGCTATAAACTTTTTAAAGAGAATTCCAGGTTCATTAAGGATTAGTAAAGTGTTCTGGAGTTAATGGGAATTTTTAGTGGTCAAAAGATAATTAAAATGGATTTTTAAGTGAAAACGGGTGCTAACCGAGAGACGTTTTTAGGAAAATCTAAGAAAAATGGATATAAGGTGAGAAATTATAAAAATCAAGGCATTCCAGTAGGATAAATAATAAAATAACTTATAAAGTGGAAAGGTTGGTCAAACAAGCTTTTAAAATGGTCAAACCCGGTTAAAAACGCGTTTTAACGGTTTAAACGTAAAAACGAGTCTTCCCACTACTAGGGGTAAATTTTGTGATTTAAAAGGTTAGAAACTTATACAAATGACTTTAAAAAAGTTAGCTACTGGACCTAGACTCAAAAACATGAAAACCCATAGTCAACCATCTTAAACCCTTCGGTTTTACCGTAACCGGCAACGTTAAACGCGTAAATTATAAACCGAGCCCATAAACTGAAGATTTGAGTATATATTCTTAAAATAAAGTTATGTTAAGTTCTTGAAAATGATTTTTGGTTATAAAGGTCATCTAATACCAGAAACCAAACTTAAGGGTAGAAACTGTCAATTTGGAAACTTCAGGGGCTAAACTGTAACATTTTGTTAAACTTCATAATCGACACCAATAAGCACTTTAGTCACTTTATTAGCATATTTATCATATATTCTGGACTTGCTAATGTAGAAACCCTTAATTGTATGAGAAACCTTGACTTTCCATAAAAGGAAACTTTTATACAAACCCTAATCGAATCAAAGTCGAATCCGACCAACTAAGGCTTAGACACCCTTGTTGCACCTTAAATAGGTTTAGAGCAGTAGCTAATCACTTAATCTATTCATGTTAGGGTGCTAGACTTGAGATATTCCCAGCACACGAAGGATTTCTTTGCTTAACGTCTAAGGTGAGTTCTAGTGATCCCCTTTTACTTACTGTTTTGGGATGGAACATGCTCTTTTGTTTATGAACTATGATTGTGCTTTATTTTATGCTTGTATGTGGGACTTTTGGATACCTGCTGATACTTATTTCATGATCATTAATTCTTTTGTAAACCGCTTGTTTTATGTGGATAGATCTATTTAGGGAATCCCCCATGCACAGTGGCTCTCGCTACAGGGGGGTACCCCACTGAGATCCTGAGGGGTCGTTTGTGGCATGTAACAGGTTTTGAATAAGAAACTATGGTGAACCATCCTGGCAGGAATGGTTCACTATTTTGAGGCTTGGTTCTTTTCTTCAGGAATATCCGGTTAAACACAAGTTTAGAAGAGGCCAACCGGGGACCAAGTGAAGGGTTGATTGTGATACCCCACAATGTCTGATACTAAAATGATGCTTTTAAAAATCAATTGAGATTTTCATAAACTTTCACACTTGATTCTAAAACTTTTACTATGGACTTTAAGAGTTCCTTTTTATTGTTTTGAAACTTTAAGCACTTGAATTCACCAACATTTTAGTTGACACAATTTTCTTTTAAGCATGTTTCAGGTAACCCGTGAAGACTCTTAGCTGTTATGGAAGACTTAGACTCAACCCCGAGGCCATGGCATTAGTTGTGTGACCAAATTATGACTTGAACACTTTGATACAATAACTATTTAATTTATGTTGAAACATGTAAACATTTGGGGCTGGATCTGTTTCCAGCCAGGTGTCTTTTAAAACATGACATGCCATGTGATGTTCTCTCCCTTTGAGCTCTTATATTGGTTTGTTTCCGCTGCCATGTATGTTGTTGCTAATCTGTGACGTCCCACCCTACCTGGGCCTGGGGGTGTGACAGATTGGTATCAGAGCCAAAGGTTGTAGAGAAGTCGGGAATACCATAGTAGACCCTAGGCTACAACCCTGATACCCTCGGACTGTCCTTGTGGGAAAGAGTTGGAATGATCGGGTTGGGTAAATTGATGATTACACTTGACCAACGTAATCATGAATTTACCGGACGCGTAATTTCCATCACGGACCTCTAAGTTATGTTTGGACCTTTCCGTTTAATGCTGATTAACTTTGAAATTCATTTTGACTGGGGATTTGAAATTGATTTTTTTAAAGATGAACTGTTTTGCCTGACATTATTTTGAGAAACAACTTATTCTAACATCATTGATGAGGAATACATAGAGATTCCTGATACTAATGCCATCACTAGTACTATGAGTATATTATTATTAGTAAGATTATCATGAGCTATGAGAAACCAAATTACTCATGATGTCTTTTTACAGGAAACAACTATGTCTGACAAGGGAAAAGCGCCTGCCTACCCTACTGAGAGCGTGCACCAATGGGGGACACCAAGAAGGCAAAACCGCGCACTGAGTATGAGGAATACCTTAGGAGGTATGGACACCGGGTTGGATATCCGTCACATCAGAGGACACTGAAGCTTCCGAGGACTCTTCTTCGACGACACCTTCCAGGAGCCGGACGCGCTCCCACTCGCCGCATGTTGCCGCCCCATCCCACTCACCTACCCCTCCTATTGGGAATAGGGGAGCACGCACCGTCACTCATCCACGAAAGAGTGCTAGACCTGGACCTTCGGTCTCATTTAGGATGCCTCCTCCTCATCCACCACCGGTTAGGACTCCCATACCCGCACCACCGCCGTTCGAGCCACACCGACGCCACCCACAGGAGGAGCCCTGGATGCCTCCGAGGCACAGCATGTACGACGGCCCAGCGTACTGGCAGGGGATAGGTATTCACAATCCAGCCATCGGGCTAGCGACGTAGGACCCACTGATGCAGCACTAGAGGAGCTCCTGAAGATCGTCCGTCGCCACGAGCTGACTCTTCAGCACGCTACCCGGACCTCCCAGTCTGCTCAATTCCAAGCTATGATGGCGTCGCACGGGGTGCAGAGATTGGAGCAAGAGCAGAGGAAGAAGAGCTCTGGATGGATGGGATGGCTGAAGAAGAAGTGGACGTGAAGGCGACATATGGATGGGGGAAGAAATATCTGTCTTTGAACAGTTGAAGGAAACAAACTTATCATTATCTGACATTACTATTATTATTGTTCATGGGGGTGATGGCACCTTCCACTTGTAAGAGCTAGACTCTGATACTATGAACTCTGTCTTGTTTTGAACTGATTCCTATGATACAATGTTATTGAAACATTTATGATTATCTGTCATGTGTTGTGTATTCATGGTGTTGGGCCATGCCATTCTTTATGACTGCTTAAACTGTTTAAATTGGTAATCTGTGGAAAATTGGTAAGTTGTGTATAATTATACACCGTATTCTCTCCTCGTATAGGGGGAGCCTTGTAGGGAATTGATGCACAGATTGTTTGAAACAAATTATGAGATGCTAAACGACTTTACCTGTAGTACTATCAGAATGCCTACCAGAAGAGGAACACGCATCGAAAGGCAAGGAGCATACCGAGGTCGTCACGAAGGAACAAGGCGAACCAGAAACCAACCTCCTACTCCTCCAGGGACTCCCATCGGGGAGAATGCTAACTCAGGAAATGACGAGAGGATGGAATATCTCATGGCACAGCAAATTGCGCACGCTATACCAACCATCATTGCTCAAATCAATGCTGACCGGAATGTCACCGGAGGTGGTACTGGGACTGAAAACAATGAGGAATCTGAAGCTATCAGGAAGGGGTGCTCCTACAAAACATTCATGGCTTGCAAGCCAAAAGACTTCCATGGCACCGAGGGTGAAATTAAAACATATAGGTGGCTGGACGAAATCGAAGCTATGTTAGACATCAGTGAATGCAAGTTGGAACACATGGTGAGGTTTGCTTCTCAATCTCTCAAGGGACCAGCACTTGAATGGTGGAAAACCATCATTCAGCCTCGAGGCCGGGACGCCATTGGTAGGATGAACTGGTTTGAGTTCAGGGAACTAATCACCAACAAGTACTGCCCGATCAACCGGCTAGAAAAACTGGAGGCTAGATTTCTGAATTTGGAGATGAGAGGCCCGAACTACATAGAATACATCAACCAGTTCCTTGCATTGTCCCGACTGGTACTACACTTGGTGATGCCAGAATCCAAGGGCGTGGCCCGCTTCATCTGGGGTTTACACCCAAGGGTGAGGGGCATGGTTTGGTCAGCCAGGCCTACAACCATACAGGCTGCGGTCGACTTTACCAGTAGTCTGACCGATGACCTAGTTAGAGCTGGGTGGACTGAACATGGGAAAACTGAGGATAAGAAGAAGACTGTGGAAGAGAAAAGGAAGTGGTTTGATACTAGGAAGGTGGTCGGCAGCAGTAGCGGTTCAAGCAAGAGACCTAGAGAAGAAGCGAGACGAAGTGACCATGGTGGAAAGGCAAGGAGGTTGTATCTAGGCACGAGCCCCTTCTGCGATAAATGCAAGCTTCATCACCAAGGGGAGTGCAATCCCATGCCTTGTTTTCGGTGTAAGAAACCTAGTCACCTGATGAAAGACAGTACCTACGAGCCTGGAAAGCAATGCTATGAGTGCGGAGATCCAGGGCATATGAGGAACAAATGCCCCAAGCTAGCAAGAAACAGGGACACCCGACCTAACAAGCCCAAGGGAAGAGCTTTTGTGATGGACCCAGCTGGAGGCCGAAAGGAACCTGATGTGGTTAATGGTACGTTTCTTGTAAACGATCATCCTGCTACCGTTTTGTTTGATACTGGAGCGACTGCTAGTTTTATCTCTAGTGCTTTTAGATCCTTGATTGACCTAGCTACGAGTACCTTAGCCGATACGTTTACCATCGAATTAGCTGATGGCAACATTTTAGAAACTAATGAATTCATAAAGGATTGTTCAATAAATCTAAATGGAAATACATTTAAGATAGATCTGATGCCCATTAAGTTAGGAGGATTTGATGTGGTTGTTGGCATGGACTGGTTAGCTAAGAACAGAGTCGAAATTGTTTGTGATGAATGCCTACTCAAGATACCGATGAACGACAAAGAAGTGTTAGTGGTGCAAGGAGAAGGGAGTAACACCTTATGCCCCATGATATCCCATTTAAAAGCTACGAAGAGCTTAAGGAAGGGATGCTCAGCTTTCATCATCTACGTGATGAAGACCAAAGAGGAGAAGAAGATTTTGGATATCCCAGTAGTTTCTGAATACCCTGAGGTGTTTTCGGAAGACCTACCGGGACTTCCCCCGAATCGACAAGTTGAGTTCCAAATAGATTTGCTGCCTGGCGCTGCACCGGTAGCCAAAGCGCCGTATCGACTCGCCCCTCCTGAGATGAAGGAACTGATGACGCAGATCCAAGAACTATTAGATAAAGGATTCATACATCCGAGTGTCTCTCCATGGGGTGCCCCGATGTTATTTGTGAAAAAGAAGGATGGAACGTTATGCATGTGCATTGACTACCGGGAGTTAAATAAGTTGACCATAAAAAACCGTTACCTACTTCCGAGGATAGACGACCTATTCGATCAACTTCAAGGGGCAAGTTACTTTTCCAAGATAGATTTAAGATCCGGTTACCACCAACTGAAGATAAGGGAAGAAGACATACCCAAGACGGCTTTCCGAACTAGGTATGGGCACTATGAGTACTTAGTCATGCCATTCGGGCTAACCAATGCACCAGCAGCATTCATGGATCTCATGAACCATGTATGCTGCCCATATCTAGACAAGTTTCTGATCATGTTCATCGACGACATTCTGATCTACTCCAGTAATAAGGAAGAGCACAAGAGACATCTCAGACTAATTCTTGAGTTACTCAAGAATGAGCAACTATATGCCAAATTTTCAAAATGTGAATTTTGGATGTGAGAGATCCAATTTTTAGGGCATGTAGTGAATGAGAATGGAATTCAAGTTGACCCTTCCAAGATTGAGGCTATAAAGAATTGGAAGATTCCTGAGACTCCCACTGAGATTAGGCAATTCCTAGGATTGGCCGGATACTACCGATGATTCATAAAGGACTTCTCACGCATTGTGCAACCCTTGACCGCACTGACTAAGAAGACCAAAACCTTTGTGTGGGAACCAGACAAGATGAAGCCTTTGAGACGCTCAAGGAAAAGTTATGTAGTGCACCCGTTCTAGCCCTCCCAGAAGGAGTCGAAGACTTTGTAGTCTATTGTGACGCATCGCGTCAGGGGTTAGGATGTGTGCTAATGCAATGCAACAAGGTCATTGCCTATGCATCTAGATAGCTAAACGATCACGAGAAGAACTATACTACGCACAATCTGGAATTAGGTGCTGTGGTGTTTGCTCTCAAAATATGGAGGCACTACCTCTATGGCAGGAAGTGCGTCATTTACACTGACCATCGAAGTTTGCAACACATTCTCGACCAGAAGATGCTAAACATGCGTCAAAGAAGATGGGTTGAATTGTTAAACGACTATGAGTGTGAAATCCGTTATCATCCCGGTAAGTCCAACGTGGTGGCAGAAAGGAGAGAGAAAAACCTCTTCGTGTACGAGCTTTAAGGATAAGTGTGTACACTGACTTAATTGCAAGACTGAAAGAAGCTCAAAGTGAAGCGTTAAAGGAGGAAAACTTAACAGGAGAAGGATTAACTGGAATGGAAAAGCGATTTGAAACAGGAAATGATGGTACATATAAGTGCGAAGGGAGAACTTGGGTGCCAAAGCATGGGGGAATTCGAGAGGTAATTCTCGATGAAGCTCACAAATCTAGGTATTCAATTCACCCTGGAAGTGATAAAATGTACCAGGATTTGAAGGCACTTTTCTGGTGGCCTGGAATCAAGAAATCAATCGCTATGTGTGTCGGAAAATGTCTAACTTGTGCCATGGTAAAAGCTGAAAACCAAAAACCGTCAGGGACATTACAGCAGCCAGAAATCCCAGAATGGAAATGGGATAACGTCACGATGGATTTTGTTACCAAGTTACCCAGAATGTCTAGGGGTCATGATGCTATTTGGGTAATAGTGGATAGACTAACCAAATCAGCTCACTACTTACCAATTCGGGAAGACCATGACATGTCAAGACTGGCTCAACTGTATATCAATGAAATAGTGGCTAGGCATGGTGTGCCACTATCCATAATCTCCGACCGTGATAGTCGTTTTACTTTGCGATTCTGGAAATCACTCCAACGAGCTTTAGGAACCCGGCTGAACTTAAGCACGGCTTACCACCCGCAAACTGACGGTCAAAGCGAAAGGACTATTCAAACCTTAGAAGATATGCTGAGAGCTTGCATAATTGATTTTGGTGGGAACTGGGATAACCATCTTCCATTGGTAGAGTTCTCCTATAATAATAGTTACCATGCAAGTATCAATGCTGCTCCGTATGAGGCTCTCTATGGTAGGAAATGTCGGTCACCCCTGAGTTGGAATGAAATTTTGATAGCCAAGTGTTGGGACCCGACATCATATTGGAGACCACTGATAAGATTTTCAAAATCAAGGAGCGTCTATAGGAACCATTAGAGTTTCACATAGGTGATAGGGTAATGCTGAAGGTAGCACCATGGAAGGGAACCGTGAGATTCGGAAAAAGAGGCAAGTTAAGCCCAAGATACATTGGACCATTTGAAATACTTGCAAGAATTGGTCCTGTGGCTTATACGTTGAAACTACCTCAGAAATTGAGTTATATACACGACACCTTCCATGTGTCAAACTTGAAGAAATGCCTCGTAGACAAAACCTTGGAGCTACCGTTGAAGGAGACAAGAATCAATGATAAGCTGAACTTCGTGGAAGAACCTATAGAGATCATGGACCGCTTGGTTAAGCAACTCAGATGAAGCCGCATACCCAAGGTTAAGGTTAGATGGAACTCGAGACTAGGGCCGGAATTCACTTGGGAACGTGAAGACGAGATGAGGAAGGTCACCTAAAATGACTTAATGGTATTTAGTCATATTCGTGGAATAAAGGTCACCTAACCACTCATTTAGGCAAACTCAGACGTGTGTGTAAGTAGGATGTCTTGATTTGCAAACCATGTTAAATGGATCACCTACAAATATGGTTTCCAAATGGTGTTGATGGGATTAACATGCCGACTTTACATATGATGTTTAAAGTCGATCCCATACCTCTAGAAGTTGCAAATGGTTGCAACCGTCAATCGTTGACCATCTTATTAATTTAAATCGTGGGATAAAGGTCACCTAACCACAATTTAAATGTATTGTTGGGTTCTAGATTTTAATATAAAAATGACCTTAAAAGGCATTAATTATTAAAAATAGCAATATCGGAAATACTAAAATAAATCTTTGTTAAATTTTGTAGATGGCCACCAATAATGAAAATCACGATAACTCATCCGCGTCCAACCAATCATTACGAGCGATCCTCCAAAAGGAACGTCTAAATCATAACAACTTTATTGATTGGTATCGAAACTTGAGAATCATTCTCAAGCAAGAGAGAAGATCATATGTTTTAGACGACCCTATCCCCGATCAACATACTGAGGATGATGAGGAGGCCTATAACGATTGGCTAAAATACACTGAGGACTCCATCCAAGTGTCTTGTCTCATGCTAGCGAGCATGACTCCTGATCTCCAAAACGAGTATGAACATCACAGAGCTTACGACATGATAACCCAGCTGAAGGAAACGTTCCAACAGCAAGCAAGGGTTGAGCGCTTCGAAACGGTTCGAGCACTCCATGCATGTCGTATGGACGACAACCAATCTTTTTCATCTTATGTACTTAAGATGAAAAGCCACATTGACCGCCTCGAAAGGCTTAATTGTCCTGTCTTGAAGGAATTGGCCACGGATTTGATCCTTAATGGCCTAACCAAGAAGTTTGAGACATTCTTCTTGAACTACTACATGAATTCATGGGACAAAAGCATTGGTGAGCTTCACTCAATGCTCAAAACGGCCGAGGCGGCCATGGGTAAAAGGTTTTACCGTTCTCACCATCAATGAAGGTGGGAACAACAAAAGGCCTCATCCCGCACCCAAGGCAAAAGTTGCCAAGGGTAAGGGACCCGTTTGGGGAAAAGGGAAAGGGGTGGCAAGGGTGCCACCCAAACCACAAGAGAAGAAGCAAAAGGTTGCTACTAATGACCCATGCTTCAAGTGTAGGGAGATAGGACATTGGGCAAGGAATTGTCCTGTCCATCTCCAAGAGTTGAAAGCGAAGAGGGATGCCGAGCAGACCTCAGGTACGATATACATGATTCATATTGATCTTAATGTTACATCTTCTAACACATGGGTATTGGATACCGGATGTGGAACTCATATTTGCAATTTGTTGCAGGGGTTCACAGGAAGTAGGGACTTCAATCAAGGGGATGTTAGCCTCTTCATGGGCAATGGAACTAAAGTCTTAGTTGAAGCTCGTGGGGACTACATCCTAAAACTTCCAAGTGGCTTGGATGTTATTTTGAAGAATGTTTTGTATGCTCCTAGTTTGACTAGGAACATTATTTCTGTATCCCAATTAAGACATTATGATTATGTATTATCCTTCATTGAAAATGATATTCATGTTTCTTTAAATGATATGTTCTATTTTATAGCTATTCCCATTAATGGTATTTATGAATTGGTTCATGAAAATACTTTAAATAGTTTATTATACCAAACTAACACCAAGAAACTCAAGTTGGATTTGAGTGACACCTATCTTTGGCATCGTCGTCTTAGTCATATAAACAAGAAACGTATACAAACACTTCTAAAGAATGGTCTTTTAAAAATGTGATTCATTTGATGTTTGTGAATCTTGTTTACAAGGTAAAATGACTAAGGCGCCCTTTAGTGGAACTAACGAAAGGGCAAAAGATTTAATTAGGAATCATACATTCGGATGTATGTGGTCCTTTTAAGCCAATGACTAGGAATGGTGAAAGATACTTCATTACCTTTACCGACGATTATAGTCACTATGGGTATGTGTACTTATTAAGGCACAAAGATGAAGTTTTTGAAATGTTCAAAATCTTCAAGAATGAAGTAGAAAATCAACTCAACAAGTCGATTAAAGTTCTCCGCACCGATAGAGGAGGTGAATACCTAAGTGATGTTTTCCAAGATCATCTTAGGAGTTGTGGGATTGTCTCACAACTCGCTCCACCTGGAACACCACAACATAATGGTGTATCTGAGAGGAGGAATCGAACCTTATTGGATATGGTTCGATCTATGATGGCTAGAAGCATATTGCCTCTATGATTTTGGGGTTTCGCTTTGCTCTCTACGACCCGTATTCTAAATATGGCCCCAACCATAACGGTGGAAAAGACACCTTTTGAGATATGGCATGGAAGAGTTCCATCCCTATCATACTTAAGGGTCTGGGGTTGTGAGGCTTATGTTAAGACTCCCACCCCAAACAAATTGGAAGTCCGATCCACCAAGTGCATCTTTGTTGGATATCCTAGAGATTCTATGGGATAATATTTCTATGATCCACTAGAACAAAAGGTGTTTGTTGCCAGAAAGGGTGAGTTCTTAGAAGAAAAGTTCCTTATGGAAGGAGCTGGCAGTAGAACAGTGGATCTTGAAGAGGATCAAGAACCACTACCCGATGCACGTTTGGTTAAAACTAGCACTCAACATGAGGATGTTGAGGATGATCAAGGGGTTGATCAATACACACAAGACGTTCGCAGAAGTGGTAGAACTAGTAATCCACCTTAAAGATACAGATTTTTCATGGATGGATGCTATGTGATAGATTCAGATGAGCCAACCACATACCATAATGCAGTGTCCAATTCGGATTGTGACAAATGGCTTGAAGCCATGAACGTTGAGATGCAATCCATGTTGGACAATCAAGTTTGGGAACTTGTTGTACCACCTCTTAATTCCAAAGTAGTTGGAAGTAAGTGGGTTTTCAAGAAGAAAACCAATATGCATGGAAACTTGGATACATATAAAGCTAGACTTGTAGCAAAGGGTTTCACTCAAACTCAAGGGGTTGATTATGATGAAACCTTCTCACCTGTTGCGATGCTAAAGTCTATAAGGATATTGTTTGCCATAGCTGCTCATTATGATTATGAGATTTGGCAAATGGATGTCAAAACCGCTTTCCTAAATGGATATCTTGAGGAAGATGTCTATATGGTTCAGCCTGAAGGTTTTGTCGATCCAAAACATCCTAACAAAGTATGCAAGCTAAAGAAATCAATCTATGGATTGAAACAAGCATCGAGAAGTTGGAATCACCATTTTGATGAAGAAGTAAAGAAATTTGGCTTCGTCAAAAACGCTGATGAGGCTTGTGTGTATAAGAAGGCTAGTGGGAGCACAATAACTTTCCTAGGATTGTATGTTGATGGCATACAACTATTTGGAAATGACATTCCAACCTTGGAAGGTGTAAAAACCTGGCTTGGAAGTTGTTTTTCCATTAAGGATCTTGGTGAAGCCGCCTATATTCTAGGAATAAAGATCTATAGGGATAGATCAAGGCGGTTGATTGGTTTAAATCAAAGTGCATATATTGATAAAATCTTGAAAAGGTTTAAGATGGAGAACTCTAAGAAAGGTACCGTACCTATTCAAAGAGGAACGATATTGAGTACGACTCAATGTCCTAGCTCAAAGGATGAGCAAGATAAAATGAAGGCAATCCCATACGCATCTGCTATTGGATAGATCATGTATGCGATGATATGCACTCGACCGGACGTGTCATGCGCCTTAAGCATGACAAGCCGATACCAACAAAATCCTGGAAACGGTCATTGGATGGCTGTTAAGAGCATACTTATATACCTAATGAGGACAAGAGATATGTTCCTAATCTATGGATCTGGTGATGAGGAACTTGTTGTAAAAGGTTACACGGATGCGAGTTTCCTAACCGATCGTGACGATTCACGGTCACAATCGGGATACATTTTCATTCTGAATGGAGGAGCGGTCTCTTGGAAGAGCTCCAAGCAGGATGTGGTGGCTCTATCAACTACAGAATCAGAATACGTCGCCGACTCATTGGCAGCTCAAGAAGCTGCATGGTTGAATAAATTCATTGCTGATCTAGGGGTTGTCCCTTCCATTTAGGACCCCCTAGAGATCTTTTGTGATAACGAGGGTGCGATTGCTCAAATCAAGGAACCCCGTGCTCATCAAAAGACTAGGCACATTGAGCGGAGATTCAACTACATATGAGATGAAGTTGGAAAGGGAAAGATATGTATTCGCAAAGTTCACACGGATCACAACATTGTGGATCCTCTCACGAAGCTCCTTGAAAAGGCAAAGCATGAAGGTCATGCTTGTGCCATGGGACTTCGATATTCTAGTGATTGGATTTGATCTGTAAATTTTGTATTTGGATATTTGGAACTCTTTATTATTTGAATAAAATTATTTGGTTATAATGTTTCAATTAATGTTCCAATTTAGCATGTTTAATCCATGAGTAAATTGTTTACTCTAAATGTCCGTAGTCGTTCATGCTTGTGGGAACAAGTGTGAGGGTAAGATTATTATGAAATTGGATTGGTTGATATTCATAAGGATGAATATAGAGCAATGGGTTGCTACCAAGGTTCATAGATATTTGTGGGATACAAATATTGGACTATCCCGCATCTCAAATTTTACTAAATGGAATCTTATTGATTGATCATAAGTAAATTTGAGTAAAGGCGAATATCATTTGGTATCCTCAGACCTGAGATACATATTGGGTTTTGATATTCACCAAGTATTATACCTTGAGCTAATTCTTCACTGTCCTGAAATAGTGGATAGTACATAAGGGTATGTTCAGGTATGACACGAGGTGTTTGTGAGAAACGTATGTAGTCCAGATGGAATTTGTTCCTCTTATTTGTTGAGAGCAAGATGTCTAAGGCCTGATTAAGTTAAATAAACAAGGAATGATCATTCTGTGTCCTTGGATTTAACATGACATCTGTAACAAAAGGATAGATGATTGATTCACCTAAATCATTTCAAGTAGGGTACTTGAATAGGATGATGTTATTGAATGGCTATAAGTCATGCCTATTAAGGGTAGTAAACCGTTGTTAGGCGGCATTTACTGCTTGCATCAATCTTCTATGAATCTTGGGCAAGTGGGAGATTGTAGGATTCTATGTGCCCAAGACACGTAGAATATTGATGTGGTTAGTACGTTATGAACCAAGTCGGGATATACCCAATAACAAGCTTAGCAAACACCATTTAATATTTAATTGATGATATGATCATGTTAATTGATGATATGATCATGCAATTAAATATTTATACCAATTTAGAAAATGGGTTTTATAAATAAGTTGCATGTGAGAGGGAACAACTTATTAGGATATTTTGTTCAATAATATTATTTAAAGTGTTATTTAAATAAGTTAGATAACACCAAATAATATTGAGAATTTATAACTTATAAGTTAAATGGTTAATTATATGACTTATATAACTTATATATACAATTAAATTGTTAATTGTATAACTAGTTACTACAAGACTAGTTTAATTGATGTGGTGTTTTATTTTAAAGGGGGAAAACCTTTTCATTTAAACTTTTTGCCCCCCCCCCTTTTGTTTTATTGGTTCTTCAACTTTGTAAACAACACATCAATTAAAAGAGTCTTGGAGACCTTATTTTTCTCACCCACTCACAATACATGCAAACCAAAAACACTCTCCCTTCTCTCTAAAAACTTACGGAACATCAGCATCATAGAGGAGGGTTTTTGGAGTTCTTGGTAGCTTTTGGTGGTGACTCTCCCTAACAAGAGTGGTGGTTGCTTCAAGGCTTGGGGTATACAAGCTTGAGGGATCCTTTCTTTGGAGCCTTGGCCGAAATTTTGAGCATTCATCTTCCTTCTTCTCTTGGTCGTTTAAGCTGCTGGAAGGAGGTAGTTTGGCAGCTTGTTTGGTTGTCACAATATGAATGTTTTATGTGTTTAAATATCTTGCTTATTCACATATTAAAGATCCTTTTGATTTGGGTTTGTTTTTCATCTTAAAACATCATTTAGAACATGACATTTCAGCTTATAAACAAAGTTATAATGCTAAACTTCCGCTGCGTTTTCAGAAAGTTTAATAGGTTAAACTACGTTTTTGTGTTCTAACAAATCCTTCATCTAGAGGTATGGGATCGATTTTAAACATCATATGTAAAGTCGGCATGTTAATCCCATCAACACCATTTGAAAACCATATTTGTAGGTGATCCATTTAACATGGTTTGCAAATCAAGACATCCTACTTACACACACGTGTGAGTTTGCCAAAATGAGTGGTTAGGTGACCTTTATCCCACGAATATGGCATTCTCACCTTAAGTCATAAGTTCCCTCAAAATGGTTAGGTGACCTTTATCCCATTAAGAGTTCCCAAGTGACTTAAGTGTTGTGTAAAAGGACGGTGTTGATCTTGTTTTTGAATATTTAGAGGTTTCATAATTCTAGTTTAGAAAACTCTATGTACTTGTATTTGCATGCTTTCAAATACAAGATACCCTATGGTCCTTTGATTAAAACCTACTTTTAATCATTAAATCATTTTAATAACCTTTTATTAACTTTTAATGATTAAGAACCATCAATTTTCAGCTTGTTAAGTTTGTTAATGAGTTTATAATGTATGACTAAATACCAACCAAACAATCAAACAACAAACAATCAAACAAGCATAAACATATAAACATGAGTGCATAACCATAGCCACTAAGTTGACAACACTAGTTTGCCATCACAAGTGTTGTCATAAGGTCTTTCCTAAGGGTTTGTAATGACACATCATAAGTGTCCATGGACTCCCACTTGAATCCATATCCAAATACTTCAAGGTCCATGTCTTTAATGTCCATCTTTGGGTCTTGATCTTGTGCATCTTCCTTTTACAAAAATTGTATCCTAATACATTTTTCTAATAAAATAAATGCACCTAATCTATTAATTACATAACCAAATGAATAAATAATTACAACCCAAATAATAAACATAAACATTACAACCCAATTGAATGAATAAAACAACCATTCCAATAATCCAAATCATAAGGCCAAAGGCTAGGTTATGCACACTAACATCCAATGATCATATCATCCAATCATATAATGAAACCCCACTTAAAACCACCAAAATTTCAGCCAACATAAACTGAAATTTTGGGTTTTAAACATTGTCCAAACAATCAACATATCATAATATATATCTTTCAAGGTTTAATCACTAGCATGTGTGATATGACCTCGAAAGTTTGGGGAATCAATCATACAAAACATAGCAGCCCCTAAAGGGGTTTTAAAGTCCATAAAACAAATTTTTAAAGACCATACAAGCTAGCTATCCACATAACCGGCTCTAGATGCCATTGAAGGGTTTGTTAGAACACAAAACCGTAGTTTAACCGATTAAACTTTCTGAAAAACGCAGTGGAAGTTTAGCATTATAACATGTTTATAAGCTGAAAATTTCATGTTCTAAATGATGTTTTAAGATGGAAAACAAACCCAAATCAAAAGGATCTTTAATATGTGAATAAACAAGCAATTAACATATGTAAAACTACATAAAATCACAGCTTCAATGAGCTGTGATATCTACCTTTTTCAGCAGCAAAAACGACCAAAGAAAAAGGATTTTGGATGCTTAGATCGGCCAAGACTTCAAGTGTAGAGGTCCTCAAGTTTGTATACCCCAAGCCTAGTTGCAATCATCTTCTTGTTAGGAAGAATGAACACCAAAATCAACTCCAAAAACCCTCAATTTTCTGCTGCTATTTCCGTAAAATGGAGGAGAGAAAGAGAGAGCTTTTTTGTGTTTTGCATGTAATGTGTATGGATGGTAGAGTCTTACACTCTTTTTCAAAGAGTGTGTGTTACCAAGAGAAAAAGAAGGAACCCCATTGGTCCATGGGGTGGCCAAATTTTTAAAAATAAATGGCTAGGATTCCGTCTCCTTTTAACTCTTGTTGACACATTAAAAGTTCATGGACCCTCTTGGATTTTTAATGTGTGACAAGTGCAAGAACTATACTAATATGTTTTATGCACTAATCTTTAATTAAACATTTTAATTAAAGATCACTAACATTACATTATCTTATGTTATTTAAACCTTTTTAAAAAACAATGTGATTAATAAAACCCATCATCAAAACATCCTTATGATTTGACCCATTTCACATATAAGTGTTTAGAAAACCAATTTTCTAAATTTGGTGTGTTATTATTTAATTGCATGATCATATCATCAATTAAATAATCGTTTGTGTTTTCAAAGCTTGTTATTGGGTATAACGCAACTTGGATCATAACGTACTAACCACATCAATGTTCTAAGTGTCTTGGGCACATAGAATCCTACACCAATAACCAAAGCCCAAAGCATGGAGGCCCAAGGAAGTTGGGAGCTGAAGTTGGAGCCCAAAAGAAAGCCCAAATAAAGCAAAATGATGACAACACAAAATGGACACTTGCTGCATTAGGATGCGGGATCAAGTGGGAGCACACCATCTCAATGCCTTGTGTCATGTTTGTGCTTTATAATAGACACTTTTGGCACACTTGTTTTGGCCAACAAGTGTTGCCAAATCCATTGGCTATGGTTATGAACTTGTGGTTGTTTTATTATGCATGTATGGTTGATTTATGTTCATATTATCTTGTTGTGGAATTGGATAGTTAACAATAAGAAATCAACAACTCGCATAAAATTGGTTCCTTAGAAATCAATAAGAAATAAAATGGATATTACCAAAGGTTATTGATTTCATAATTAAATGAGTTATTAAAAGGAACTTTGATATAAGTTTTCAAACAAACTACCATGCATTTGAATGCATGCAAATGCAAGGTATGAAAATTGTTTTCCAAACTAGAATTTTGTAAAACACAAATCCCTTTTAAAATAAGTCAAACACCATCCTCTTATACAACACTAGAATCATTTGAGAACTTGATGTAGGATAAAGGTCACCTAACCACATTAGAGGGAACTTATGAGTTTGAGGTGGGTTTGCCATATTTATGGGATAAAGGTCACCTAACCACTTATATTAGCAAATCCACACATGTGTCTAAGTAGGACGACTTAATTTGGAAATCATGCATTAGGATCACCGAAGCATGACCTACAAAGGGTGTTGATGGGATAAACATGCCAAACAAAACATAAGATGTTTAACCGATCCCATACACTAGAAATTGTAATAGGTTACAATTGTCAAACCTTGACTACCTTGTTAATTTAAATAAAGGGATAAAGGTTACCTAACCGATATTTAAATGTAACGTTGGATTCTAACTTTTGACTATTAATTGTCTATGAGACAAAAAGGGTATTAATAATCAAAATACATTGATATTAAAAGTACTAAAAATTGAACTTTGTAAAATTGTAGATGGCTAACAACAACAACGTAATCCCGACTGTCCATAACCTATCACTAAGAACAATCCTTGAAAAGGAACGTCTAAACCATGGGAACTTCATGGATTGGTACCAAAACTTGAGAATCGTTCTCAAGCAAGAAAAGAAGTCCTATGTGTTAGACGATCCTATTCCCGATCAACCCGATGAAAATGACGTTGAGGCCTTTGCCGAGTGGGTCAAGTACACCAAAGACTCTGTGCAAGTCTCATGTCTCATGCTAGCGAGTATGATTCCCGATTTGCAAAAGGACTTTGAGAACCACAATGCCTATGACATGATCACCCAGTTGAAGAAAATGTTCCAACAACAATCAAGGGTGGAGCGCTTCGAAACGGTTCGAGCACTCCATGCATGTCAGATGATGAGACCCAATCGGTGTCATCTTACGTTCTTAAGATGAAGAGCCACATCGATCGCCTCGAAAGGCTTAACTGTCGTGTGTCCAATGAGTTGGCAGCGGATTTGATCCTCAACTCTCTATCCAAGAAGTTTGATAGCTTTGTTATGAACTATAACATGAATGGATGGGACAAGAGCATTGGTAAGCTTCATTCAATGCTCAAAACGGACGAGGCGGGCATGGGTAGAAAGGTTCTACAGTTCCTTACGATCAATGAAGGTGGTAGTAGGAAGAGGCACCTCCCCGACCCTAGGGTAAGTGTTGCCAAAGGGAAGGGGCACGTCAAAGGGAAGGGAAAGGGTAAAGCAAAAGTGGAACCGCCCAAACCGAAAGAAAAGAAGCAAAAGCTTGCTCAAGATGACCCGTGTTTTGAGTGTGGTGAGGTAGGCCATTGGAAACGCAATTGTCCGATCTATCTCAAAGCGTTGAGATCGAAGAGGGACGCGGGGCAAACCTCAGGTACAATCTTTATGATACATGTTGAGCTAAATGTTATTTCTTCTAACACATGGGTATTAGATACCGGATGTGGAACTCATATTTGCAATTTGTTGCAGGGGTTTAAAAGAAGTGAGCATTATGCAAAAGGGGAAATAAGTCTCTTCATGAGCAATGGTGCAAAGGCTCACGTGGAAGCCCAAGGAGACTACATTTTGAAGCTTCCAAGCGGTTTGGAAGTCATTTTAAAGAATGTATTATATGCTCCTAGTTTGACTAGGAACATTATTTATGTTTCCCATTTGAGACAATATGATTATGATTTCAAGTTTGTTGACAATGATATTCATGTTTCTTTAAATCATATGTTTTATTTTAAGGCTATACGTTGTAATGGTATATATGAATTGGTTCATGAAAACACAACATATGATAGCTTAATGTACCAAGCAACCACCAAAAGGCTCAAATTAGATTTGAGTGATTCCTATCTTTGGCATTGTCGCCTTGGTAACATAAACAAGAATTGTATGCAAAAACTCCAAAAGAATGGTCTTTTGAAAACTAATGAAAATGATTAATTTGATGTATGCGAGTCTTGTTTACAAGGTAAAATGACAAAGGCCCCTTTTAGTGGGACTAATGAAAGGGCAAAGGATTTATTAGGGATCATACATTCGGATGTATGTGGACCTTTTAAACCAATAACTAGGAATGGTGAAAAATACTTCATTACCTTTACCGATGACTATAGTTGTTATGGGTATGTGTACTTGTTAAGACACAAACATGAATCTTTTGAAATGTTCAAAATCTTCAAGAAAGAAGTAGAAAATCAACTCAACAAAATGGTCAAGATTCTTCGTACAGATAGAGGAGGTGAATACCTAAGCAGTGAATTTCAAGAGTATCTTAGAAGTTGTGGGATTGTCTCAGAACTTACTCCACCTAGAACACCACAACATAATGGTGTGTTTGAGAGGAGGAATCGGACTCTATTGGATATGGTTCGATCTATGATGGCTAGAAGTACACTACATCTATCATTTTGGGGTTTCGCGTTGCTCTCCGCGGCCCGTATTTTAAATATGGCCCCAACCAAGAAAGTGGAAAGGACACCTTTCGAAGTATGGCATGGAAGGGTTCCATCATTATCATATTTAAAAGTTTGGGGGTGTGATGCTTATCCTAAGCAATACACTCAAAACAAACTCGAAGCCCGATCCATAAAGTGTATCTTATTGGATATCCTAGAGATTGTATTGGATATTATTTCTATGATCCGACAGAGCAGAAAGTGTTTATTGCTTGAAAGGCAGAGTTCTTGGAAACTAAGTTTCTTTCGGAAGAAACTAGTGGAAGAGCAGTGGAACTTGAAGAGGTTCAAGATTCACAAGACGATACACAATTGGTTGATACTAGCAATCAACATGAGGATGTTGAGAATGGTCATATGGATGATCAAGATACACAAAACGTTCGCAGATCTGGTAGAATTAGTGTTCCTCCTGAGAGATATGGATTTTTTATTGATGGATGCTATGGTAGATTCGGATGAACCAACCACATACCATGATGCAATGTCAGAACCTGATTTTGACAAATGACAAGAAGCCATGAACGTTGAGATGCAATCCATGTATGATAACTAAGTTTGGGAATTGATTACACCACCTCTTAAGTCCAAGATAGTTGGAAGTAAGTGGGTTTTCAAGAAGAAAACCGATATGCATGGAAACTTGGATACTTATAAGGCTAGACTTGTAGCGAAAGGTTTCACTCAAACTCAAGGGGTTGAATATGATGAAACTTTCTCGCCTGTGGCAATGATAAAGTCTATTAGGATATTGTTTGCCATAGCAGCATATTATGACTATGAGATTTGGCAAATGGATGTCAAAACCGCTTTCCTTAATGGATATCTTGAGGAAGATGTCCATATGAAACAGCCTGAAGGTTTTGTCGATCCAAAACATCCTAACAAGGTATGCAAGTTAAAGAAATCAATCTATGGATTGAAACAAGCATCAAGAAGTTGGAATCACCGTTTTGATGATGAAGTAAAGAAATTTGGTTCATCAAGAACGCTGATGAAGCTTGTGTATATAAGAAAGCTAGTAGGAGCATTATTTATTTTCCTTGTATTATATGTCGATGACATTCTACTAATTGGAAACGACATTCCAACCTTGGAAGGTGTAAAAACCTGGCTTGGAAGCTATTTTTCCATTAAGGATCTTGGTGAGGCCAACTATATTTTGGGAATAAAGATCTACAGGGATAGATCAAAGCGGTTAATAGGTTTAAATCAAAGTGCATACATTGAAAAGATCTTGAAAAGGTTCGAGATGGAGAATTCTAAGAAAGGTTTGGTACCTATTCAAAAGGGGACTTTATTGAGCTCATCTCAATGCCCTAGTTTATAGGTTGAACAAGAAAGAATGAATGGAATCCCATATGCATCTGCTATAGGATCCATCATGTATGCAATGATATGCACTAGGCCGGACGTGTCATGTGCTCTAAGCATGACAAGTAGATATCAACAGAATCCTGGTAATAGTCATTGGATGGTTGTTAAGAGTATTTTGAAATACCTTAGAAACACTAAGGATATGTTCTTAATATATGGATCTGGTGAGGAGGAGCTCGTTGTAAAGGGTTACACGGATGCGAGTTTCCAAACTGATCGAGATGATTCTCGATCACAGTCGGGATATGTCTTCATTATGAATGGAGGAGCAGTCTCTTGGAAGAGCTCAAAACAAGATGTAGTGGCACTATCTATAACAGAATCAGAATACATCGCCGCTTCATTGGAAGCTCAAGAAGCTGCATGGCTTAGGAAGTTCATTGCTGATCTAGGGGTTGTTGCTACCATTCAAGACCCCCTAGAGATCTTTTGTGACAACGAGGGTGCGATTACTCAAATCAAGGAACCTCGTGCTCATCAAAAGACTCGGCACGTTGAACGGAGATTCAACTACATAACGGATGAAGTTGAAAAGGGGAAGATATGTATTCGCAAAGTTCATACCGATCAACACATTGCGGATCCATTCACGAAGCTCCTAGATAGGACAAAGCATGAAAGTCATACTTGTGCCTTAGGACTTTGATATTCTAGTGATTGGAATTGATCAAATTTTGTATTTGGATATTGGAACTTATGTTATTTATCTTAATTATATGATTATAATTTTCATTTGTTCTTCTATTTTAGCATGTTTAAATCCGTGAATAAGTAAGTTATTCTAAATGTCCGTAGTCGATCATACTTGTGGGAACAACTATGAATGTAAGACTATAATGAACTTGGATTGGTTGATATTCATAAGATATGAATATAGAGCAAGAGGTTGCTACCAAGGTTCATTGATATCTATGAGATATAGATATTGGACTGACCCGCTCTCAATTATTTCTATATGGAATCTTAGTGATTAGTCATAAGAGATATTGAGTAAAGGCGAATATCATTGTATCCTCAGACCTAAGATACATATTGGGTCTTGATATTCACCAAGTGTTGTACTTTGACTTAGTACTTTGCTGTTCTGAAAGATTGGCAGTACATAAGGCTGAGTTCAGGTATGATATAAGGTGATTGTGAGAGACGTATGTAGTCAAGATGGAATTTGTTCCTCTTATTCGTTGAGAGTTAGATGTCTAAGGCCTGTTAAAGTTAAATCATCGGAGAATGACAATTCTGTGTCTCTGGGATTTAACATGACATCTGCAACAAAAGGATAGATAATTGATTCACCTAAATCATATTCAAGTAAGGTACTTGAAGGGATGATGTTATTGAATGGCACTTAGTCATATACAATAGGGGTAGCAAACCGTTGCTAGGCATCATTTGCTGCTTGCATCAATCTCCTATGAATCTTGTGCAAGTGGGAGATTGTAGGATTCGATCTGCCCAAGATACATATTAAATTGATGTGGCTAGTGTGATATGATCCAAGTCGTGTCATACCCAATAACAGGCTAGACAAACACCTGCAATATTTATTTATTGATTTGATTAGTTAAATAAATAACAACACCAAGAACATTTAGAAAAATGGTTTTCTAAATTAGATGCACATAAGAAATTAATAAATAACTTGGGTTTATTTATTTTGAGAGATATTATTTTATAATTGTTATTTAATGGTTAATTAACATTTATAAAATAAACAATAACATGGCATGTAAGGTGTTACAAATTAATTAAATTGGGTTTTAATTAATGTCATGTTAGAGTTAGTTGAGAGTACAAAATAAAATGTAAGTGTTACAAATTTATTTTAGGGTTTAGTTAAATAAATTGGATGAAAAACATAAGCTAGACCACCCATTGGTGGCAGCCATTGTCTCGGCCCAAGAGGCTGAAAAAGGGGGCCATCCAATTGATTTAAAGATGCCTTTTGCACCCACAAGTCATCCACATGCAAATACACTTCAATCTCTCAAGCATTAGTTGAATAATCCTCTCTTCTCTCCTCTTCTTGTCCTCAGCAGCTAGCAGGGAAAAGGGGCTGGAATTTTCACTTTTAAAGTGTTTAAAAAGTGGAACTTGGTGTTGTGAAATCCTAGCATTAAAAGGGTCTTTGATGGTAGCTTGGGGTATAACTCTCTTGAGGTCTTCTTGCTTGAAGATTCAGCCACAAACTTCATCGTCTAAACCTCGATAATCTCGGTTTCTAACAACAAGAAAGGTTGTCTTCTAAACATCCTATGGTTGTCTTTATTGTATGCATTTCGTATATGGATCCATGGTTTGGGTTTTGATTATCAAATGGGTTTAATAATCAACTTATTAACAAGTTTTTAAACTTATAATCTGCTGCATTTCTCATATAAACAAGCTTATATGAACTTTGATAAACTTGTTAAAACCCTTCAAGGTTGATCCTGAATTTCTGAAAGTTATATCATCTTTCAATTTTGATTGATTCACAGGAGTTCCTTTTTCAAAATTATCAAAGAAATCATCATTCACATCAGTCTTCTTATCTGACATATCCACCTTTTTGTGAGGTGTTTTAGACTGAGTTGATATTCTTTTCTTCAAAGACTTATCCGCAGCAGAAGATTTTTACTTTGATTTTTGTTGGTCTTTCTTGAACTTTGATTCTTTATCACTTTCAGATGATTGAGAATCTGATTCAGACATTTCAGCATTTGACTTCTTTGTGCTCTTGGCCTTGTTCTTCTTATTGAAAGAACAATCCTGAGTTGAATGATTATTTTTGTTGCATATTGCACAATGTTTATTGAAGTAGCAATCAGAACATGTGATTATTCATATTACATATAGAACAGTAGCTGCTGAAATAGCAGTCATCTGTATTGTGATTTTTCATATCACACCATTTGCAGTATTTTTCTTCTGAATTGTCTTCAGATTCAGACTTCTTTTTCTTGTTCAGCTTGTAGGGCTTCAACTCCTTTCCCAATGGATCACTTGATTTTTTCTTGCTTTTGCTAGGAACACCATCAACTGATTCTTGTTTAACTTTAGCTGACCTTTGTTGCTTAAGATCCAACATTTTCTGAGCATGTTTGTTGGCAGTCCTTTTTGATACCTCATCCGAAGATTCGGCTTTAGTCTTCGACAGCTGTTCTACGAATTCAGCAGATTTTGCCTTCCGCAGATCTTCAACTGAAGAATTTTTCTTATGTTTAGTTGAAGCTTGTTTCTTCTTACCTTTATCTGAATGGGATAAAGGTGCCTCCTTACTTGATCCGCAGTTAACTACTTCCTTTGATGATGAACTTTTGTGAAGATTCAGTTCTTAAAGTCCTTCATTTAGTTCAGCAATCCTCTTGCGGATAGTCTTCAGCATGTTTCTTTGCTTTGGAGGATATTGCAGCTTTGATTCTTCAAGTACTTTTGGAAGACCAGTTTCAACATGAACATTCTTACCAATGTTCAGTTGATCAACATCATGTTTATCAGAATCATCCAAGTCGTCACATTTATTATAATCAAATTCTGAATCATTGTGTTTTAAAGATTCTGATTTAGAAGACTCAGTTTCACTCACCTCAGATTCATTGTTAATGTGGATTTGATTTGATTTTGGTTCAAACTTGGTGCTAGGCACAAAATGATTTGACAATGTGTTTGTCATTGTTTGAGGTAGAGTTGTGTAATTATCATTTATTGGTGGTGTAACAGCATTATAACCCAACCCAAACCTGTTCTTTGATTCAATATGAGAGTTTAACAACTTCTCATATTGCTGAGATGAAAAATGAAACTTCTGAAGTTTTACTTCAGTTGATGCATGATCAGCCATGGATTTGGTTAAGGAAGTGGTCAGATGCTCAACTTGGGCTTTAATGTTGTAGTTTTCAGAAACATTTTTTTCTAAATCCTTTTGCAAAGAATTAATTTTGATTTGATACAATTTATGTTCTCTTACATGTGATTCATTTAAAATCATAGTTTCTTTTACTTTGTCAGCCAACTGTTGAGCATGAACTCTATACTGTTCGACTTCCTCAACACATGATGATGAACACAATCTTTCTCTTACCTCTCTGGCCATTGGAGGAACTTTGTTTTCCATGTGAGCCATCAAAGCTTGATTCTCTTCTAAGACTTCCTTTTAATACATACTCCAGTCACAAGTTCCAACTTGAAGTATGATCAGCCCTGACTCCTTTGAGTTACTAGGTCCTACTGAATCATTTGTGGCTGGTGGGGAGGTATTGTTCAGCTGAGGTTGTCTATGCAGAGATCTTTGAGAGTTTGATTGTTGATGAGATTGAGTCTGATGTTGCTGATGCTGCTGATGTGGTCTTATCTCCGGAGGTGATTGTTGATTGCATTCTCTAGAAAAATGTCCATAGAGATTGCACTTGAAGCATCTTACCTTCAACTTGTCAACACCAATCTTTGATGTTTGCTTGCTGCAGCCAGGTTCTTGTTTCTCCTGAGATATTGCTTAGCTCTGTAACCAATCATTGCCATCTGCCATTATAAATCCATCTCTTCCACTACATGAGGATGTAGTTCTTCCAAGTCTTGCTGGCAGATATTTGCTGAAGTTAGAGAGCTTCCCAGGTATGCTTGAAAACTAGAACTAAAAGCTACAAATGCTACTTTTTGTTCTTCAGAATCCAATATCACAATGATTGGTTCTGACTGATTGTTTTGTTATGAAGATTTTGCTGTTGCTGTAGTTGTATCTCTTCTGTCAGCAGGTCTTCCTTTATCCTTTTGATTTTTACTTTGAGTTGATTTATTTGAAGGTTTAGAAGCATAGAAACTGACTTCGTCTTCATCATCACTCAAAGCACAAGAGTTATCACTATCATTGTTTGAAATAAATGCACTGCCAGCATTTTTTGTTTCTTTGAAGTGATAAGGTGAGACATGAGTTCTCACACTCTTGTTTCTTGATTGTTCATCCATTTCAAGAGCCTCTACTTTAGCAACCAGTGTGTCTAGACCAGTTGTCTTAAGATCTATGGTGTTCTTGAACATCGACACACTCTGCTTCCAACATTCAGGCAAAGTATGGAGCATCTTCTTGTTTAGTTCCTCAGTAGTATACTTCAACTACAAGATATTCATCTCAATAACGAGTTGCATGAATCTGTGGAGTTGTTGAGGAATTGATTCACCCTTAATATGATGAAAGGTTTCATATTGTGATCTAAGGGTGTCTTTCCTGATGCTTCTGATCTCATCACTCCCTTCACAGATAGTATGAAGTATCTTCCACAAGGAATTTGCTGTGTTTGTAATTCTCACACCTGATCAATATCTCTTCAGGCAAAGCCATACTAAGCAAACTGTATGGTTTAATATCAACTTTGACCCTTTTGACATCAATAGGTGACAGATATTTTATGCTGATTGGTTGATTCTTATCATTATAATCCAGCCCAAGAGTGGGTGGAATATAAGGACCTTCAGTGATGGACTCCCACAAGTCAGAATCAGTGTAGTTCACATGATTCCTGAACTTAATTTTCCAGGATTTAAAATCAGCTTTTGTTTCCAACTTTGGTGGTTGATATGATCCACCTAAAGTACTCATAATTTTTTTAATTAAATGTTATGAATTTAACTCTGAATGTTAACATAGACAAATCAATCAAAGACTCAGATCTAGTATTAAATTGATGTGAATATAGATCTAAATCAATCAAGCAATGAGATAATGCTTGCTGAATGATAAGTCACTGAATTAATTGTTTAAAAGACAATTAAACAATTTTAATACTGATAGATCAATTGATCTAAATCAATGAGCACTTGGCTCTGATACCACCTGTGAATCCAAGGATCTCAATTCAGGAATTATCAGTATTAAAACAAAAACAAGTTAATGATCTTGGAATAATCATTAATTGCTGTTTAATTGTGTTAATGGTTAATTGAAGAACACAAACACAATGTCACAGTAAATACGAACACAATAATTGATTCAAATGTATTGCATTAATTATTGAGTAATGATTACAAAAGAATAATTATAAATACTATGAACATTGATTTCTTCGATCGAATGAATGTTGTTGTTGATATGACGGCGCCTAGGGTTGCACAATGATGTAATGGTTGACAGCCATAATATTGCTTAATTGTGTTTTTCAATTGTGAAACCTAGGACTCATATTTATAGACAATTATGAGTCTGTTAAGGAAACACTGGATCTCTTGAGATTTGAAATTGACTTGTTGACTTGTTGACTTGTTGACTTGTTGAAATCATACAAGTGTTCTGGACTTCCGCAGGAGTCTTGTTTTCCGCAGGAGTCTTGTCTTCCGCAGGAGTCTTGTCTTTCGCAGGAGTCTTCACTTAGATCCTTGGGTGATGTTCATCCGAAGACAAAGGGTCTTGTAAGAAACATATCTACATATTAACATTATTGTTTATCCGTAGATGTTTCTTACACTTGGCTGATTTCAGAAATCCTACCAAGTATATTGTTTTAGCCTGTCATCATGTACGTCACATAACACATATGGGTTAACCTATACATTCAATGCATACATAATGATAATCAGTCACAAATATTTATTACAAGTATTGATTAAAGTTCTAAGCCTATACAAAATGATCTAGACCTATTCTTTCTAGGGATCGAGATGTATACAAACTGGATATGTCTCAAGTTGATCCATCTACAGGAACAATTTATCTTATTGCTAAAGCTTCAAATGATGAAAGTCAGCTTTAGCATAGACGTCTCAGGCATTCCAACTTCAAGAATATGAACAAGCTTGTAGCAGGAAATCATGTTATTGGCCTTCCATCAAAGAAGTTTGCCACTACTGATCACTTCTCAGCATGTTTAAAGGGGAAGCAGCACAGAGCGTCTTATAAGCCCAGGCAGATAAACTGAAATTCCAAACCTCTTCAGATGTTGCATATGGACCTTTTTGGACCAATCAACGTGAAGAGTATTGGAAGAAAATCTTACTATTTAGTTATCATTGATGACTTTACAAGATTTTCATGGGTTTTCTTTTTTAATGCTAAATCTGAAACAGTTGAATTATTAAAAGAATTCATCATAAAAGTTGAAAATAAATTAGAACAAAAAGTAAAAATAATAAGAAGTGATAATGGTACGGAATTCAAAAATGCTAATATTGACATGTTTTATGCAGAAAAAGGAATTGCTCATTAGTTCAGTGCTCCTAGAACTCCACAACAAAATGGAGTTGCTGAAAGGAAGAACAGAACTTTGATTGAGGCTGCACGATCCATGTTAGCAGATGCAAAAATTCCTATCACTTTCTGGGGTGAAGCCATATCGACTGCATGTTTCGTACATAATCATACTTTAATTGTAAAAGACAAACTAAAAACTCCTTATAAGTTGATGTTTAGCAGGATAGATTTTCTTAAATCTTTTGGTTGTCTAGTTATGATTTTAAACTGAATTGATCATCTAGGAAAATTTGATGCAAAATCTGATAGTGGATTTTTTGTGGATATTCATCTGTTTCAAAAGCTTATCGAGTTTATAACTCTAGGAAAAATGTTATACTTGAAACATTCAACGTTAAATTCTTGGAAAATTCATTTCCATTAGTTTCAAATGGTCCAGCATGGTTATTTGATTTAGATTCATTGTCAGACTCCTTTCAATCTAACTTGTTTGATCAATCTAACTTGCTTGATTCTACAGGTGAAAAGAAAATTCAAGGAGATCTCGGTTCTTTCATCGATGATTCAGATTCTGACGATAATAATGACTCAAGCCCAGATTATCCATTTTTCTCTTTTGTCAAAGATTCAATAATTCAGTTTATAATCAATCTCATCAAGATGAAGATCATTCCGTTTCAGAAGATCAAGATGTTTCACAACCATTTCCTAATGATGGTACTGAAGTTGCATAACCTGAGTCTATATCATCATCTATTTCTGGTGATATAGTTGATTCTGGCAATCTTGATTACTTCATCAACTCACCGACTCAGGTTCCTAATTTCAATCCACATTCTTAAAGCCTATTGAATCAACTTTCCAACTTGAACCAAATCAATATGTATGTTCATGTTCAAGGGAACGCAATTCCAACATCTCATATTCACAATAACCATCCAACATCTCAGAATATTGGTCCTTTTAATAAGAGAACTACAAGGAGTAAATCAGAATAAGCAAATCTTTGCTTATACTCGTGTTTTCTTTCTCAAATTGTTCCTAAAAACGTTACCGAGGCGTTAAAGGGCAATAGTTGGATTGAGGCTATGCAAGAAGAATTATTGCAATCCACAAACAAGAAGTGTGGAATCTTGTGGATTTACCTGAAGGAGAAAATGCCATAGGCACAAGATGGTTGTTCAAAAACAAAACAGATGATCGAGGTATAGTTATTAAAAATAAAGCGAGACTCGTTGCACAAGGATACACTCGAGAAGAATGTATTGATTATGATGAAGTATTTGCTCCAGTTGCAAGACTTGATTCAATTCGTGTCTTCTTGGATTATGCATCATTCATGCAATTCAAAGTGTATCAAATGGACGTAAAGGGTGCATTCTTGTATGGACCAATCACCAATGATATGTATGTAAAGCAACCTCCGGGTTTTGAAGATTCGGAATTTCCACATCGTGTGTACAAGCTTAGCAAAGCTTTGTATGGACTTTATCAAGCCCCTAGAATCTGGTATGAAACATTGTCACTGCACTTAATACAACATGGATACACGCGAGGGAAAATCGATCTGACTTTATTCATAAAGAAAGATGCTGATGATCTCTTATGTGTACAAGTGTATGTCAATGATATCATATTTGGTTCTACAAGTCCAAAATTGTGCAATGAATTCGAAGAAGTAATGGAGTCTCGATTTCAAATGAGTTCTATGGGAGAAATAAATTTATTTCCTGGACTTCAAGTCAAGCAATCTGCAGATGGTATTTTCATCAATCAAGAGAAGTGCGTTGACAATCTCTTGAAGAAATTTAAACTGCAAGATTGTCAGTCCATTAGAACTCCAGCTGACGTAAACACCAAGATTGAGCCTGATCCGAATGGAAGGTCTGTAGATCAAACCTTATACAGATCTATGATTGGTTTACTGATATATCTTACTGCACCAAGACCAGACATAATGTATGTTGTTTATGTCTATGCCAGGAATCAATCAGACTCGAAGGAATCCCATTCAATTGTTGTTAAAAGAATATTTAGGTATCTCAAAGGTAAAACAGCTTTAGGGCTATGGTATCCTTACGAAGGAAACTTCGAGTTACATGGATATACTGATAGTGATTATGGAGGATGTTGTCAAGATAGAAAATCAACTACAGGTGGTTATCTATTTTTAAGACCCAAATTAGTCTCATGGCAATGTAAGAAACAAACAAATGTCTCCATTTCAACCGCAGAAGCTAAGTACATAGTTGCATCAGTAGGATGTTCTCAAATCCTTTGGTTACAAAACCAACTGCTAGATTACGGGTTCAACTTTCTTAAAACTCTAATTTACATTGATAACACTGCTGCTATGTTCATTACATTCAAAAACAAAACATATTGAGATTTGATATCATTTTCTCAGAGATAACTCTGAAAAAGGTTTAATCATCCTGATTCATATTGCAACTGAAAAACAGTTGGCAGACCAATTTACTAAAGCCTTCTTACCATGACGGTTTGAGTATTTAGTAGAATCAATTGGTCTTATTAACCAAGTGTAAAACTATTTTTTAGGTATTTTAATTAATTAAGTCTTAACATGATCAGAACCCTCCCTTAACTAAATAGGACAGAGCAAGAGAAACTGTTAGAATTAATTGCCTGATTATATTTTGTGTGTGCATGTTTCATAGAAAAAGCAAAACCAAATACAAAAATAGAAAATTAAAAAATCAAAAGATAAAATATAAAATAAAAATTACAAAAATAGAGTTTTTTTAATTTATTATTTAGGAATGAATCTGTCCTTGCAATACATGAGAAATGATAGATACAATAGTTGATCAGTTGCATATTTCACTCGACAGCAAAGTCTGACATGATCAGATATGATGTGTAGGTAAACTCATGCAATTATACTGAAAAAGTAAATTCTTTTGATTAAACTAAATCAATTATGCATGTATGTGTGTTTACCTTAGTAACTAATGAGTAGTATTAGCTTATCGGATTGATTGCTTGTAAAGTTACAAAACTCACACCTGGTGGTGATATGAATAACCATGAGATCTGTTACAAGCATCAGGTCACTTCTCTGTTGTGAGTGATCATAGACCTAAAGTGTTGAGATATCCTTTGTTGTAAGTGATTACAGACCTGGATATTCTCCTTTGATGCAAAAAGATGCCAATGTGCACAACCCATTCAAATGGATGGTTAGAGATTATCAAATGGTTTATCCATGATAATTCTCATCTAAATTATAAACATGAATTCTGGTTATGAATATATGTCAGGTAATAAGTTGAGAAACTGTGCTTTCTTGCATACCTTGATGATAGTTAATCTCTCTAATTCTATGTGTGGGCCACATCGTGTCATATCTAATTGAACCCTAATCAATCCAAGAATTGAAAAAGTAAGTATGTTGATTCTTTTGCCAAAAACACACATTGTTTATCCTTGGATCTTGTGTCTCATTTGCTGTGAAATCACTTACCTGGAACACACTTGATCAGGATTTAATCATTGTCTATAACTATTCATAATTATTTTATTTTGATGTGCTTATCTTAACTGATATGATCTTACTGCAGACATTGATTCATTTGTAAATATTAGATTTTAATTCTGCTTTAATTTTGGTTTTTGTGTGTTTTCTGTATGCAGACATTTTAACAATTGAAATTTGAATTATTTTACCTTTTACTTCCCATAAACTTTTAATTTTATAAAACTTATAAGTTTCTTGATTTGTCACATGAGAATCACACTCATGTGCTGATCTTAACTGATATGATCTCACTGCAGACATTGATTCAATTGTAAATATTAGATTTTAATTCTGCTTTAATTTTGATTTTTGTACGTTTTCTGTATGCAAACATTTAAACAATGATTAGTGTGATTCTCATGTGATAATTCAAGAAACTTCTAAGTTTCATAAAACTTAAAAGTTTATGGGGAGTAAAAAGTAAAAGTATCTAAGAGAAATAATTCAAATTTCAAGATATAAAAATTCAAAATTAAATGTTATGGATGGAAGGATGAAGCTAAAAGTTCAAGCATGTGTGTGGTTGTCATAATGTAAAAATGAACCTGAAACATTTTAAAGTGGAAAAGCTTCTTGCAACATTTTAGTATGAGATTATTTGTTAAAATCAGAGACTAAAATGAAGGGAAATTATTTTCAAAAATTTAAAACAAAAATAAAAAGGTCAAAACATAAGAAAATAAAATTTTAAATTAAAAATAAAAGTTTGAAATATCAATAGTTCAAAATTGAGGGTCAATTATGTAATTTTTGGGTGAAAGTCAAAATTTGACAAATTGTTTAAAACTTAGTTTATGAATAGTAGTAATGTGTTTAAACAATGTTCAAGTGGAAGATTGAAAATTACAAGTGTTAGACTCGTGAAAGGAATCTCATGTGCCTAAACAGTGTTCAAAAGTCCAAATAGGAGCATGATGATTTTTCAGAAATTTTACAAGTCTTTGGGTGTTTCAGTCAACCTCATGCGCCTAAACAGTTGTATAAGTCTGAAAATTTGGTTAAGTGTTTGGCGTTTTATCCATACTCATGCGTCTGCATAGTACCAGACTTTCAAGAGTTGGGCATTTCAAGTGAAAAATTACCAAGTGTTGGGCGTTTCTTCTAGTTTCATACGCCTGAACAGTGCAAAAACGCCTGAATAGTGCAAAAACGCCTAAACGGTGCTTATGCGTCTGAACAGTGCTCATGCGCCTAAGTCCATGCGCACGAACAGTGCTCATGCGCCTAAATACTTAGTGTAAAAATCAACCTCATGCGCACGAACAGTGCTCATGCGTCTAAAATTTTCACTTAGTATAAATACAACACTTTGTGATTTCAGTCATTTCATTCACTCGAAACCCCTGAACTCTCTCATTCGACTCTCGAACACCTTGATTCTTATACACTGATTGTTTATAGTTCTAAACTTGCGATTGATAGTTTGTTTCTCAGAATATAAACGTAAGTTCATGAAAAATTCATACAGTTTAAAGATTCTGATTTGAATTTCATTGGGCCTTTCATTGCTATTCGAGCGTATGAACCCTAGTCGACTTATATTTTGAAATTTGTGATCAAAATGTGAATTAAGAACAGAAATTGATGATAGATTGTTAATATAAACTTGATTTTGAGCATATTGATACATTCAAAACTGAATTTCATCAACATTGATCCTGATGATGATTGTTCATCAGTCAACATGAAGATGAACAGTCAAAATTTTGTATTTTTTTAATAAAAATGAAAAATTCATAAAAAAATTCATTTTCTAATATGTTTTTGATAAAAAATTTAATGAATTGATGTGTTTTAAATGATATATATATTAACTTGAATGTATTTTTTTCTTGAACAGAATACATAAAAACACTTAGAGAATTTTTCAAAGTGTAAGTTAGATTAAAAAATTTTAAAGCATAATAATTCTGTAAATTTCAATAAATATTCATTGATTTCAAAGTCTTAAACTTCAATTAACTAAATTTCTTGTTTCCTTTTTACAGATGGCTTAATTAAAGTTTGAAACTAAGCATAATATAGCAATATTGCTTAATAAAGATGTGCAAGATGCTGTCAGTTATGAGGAGATGATTAGGTTCTTGCTGAGAACCAAGTATGTGTATGCCATGTGTTACCAACCAGTCATTTATACAAGATTGATCAAGAGATTTTGGAACACAACTATAGTTAAGATTAATGATGATGGAAGAAATGTTTTAAGGGGATTCATCACTAAAGATAGGATGATTGAAATGTCTGAAGATTCTATCAGGAATGCCTTAAGACTGGGACAAAATGACCCTAAAGACTTATCAGAACTCTCATTTAATAAATGTAGAGAAACATTCATAGCAATGGGTCACCCAGATCATTTCCCAAAGAAACAATTCTTCAGAGCTAGAGTCTACAATCACTGGAAATTACTATGTTATATCTTTTAGCATTGCATGTCTAAAAGGAGTGCGGGGTGGAACTCTTTTCCTGTAGACATAGCATCAGCCATTGTAGGTCGTCTAACAAACAGAAGATTAAGCATGGCCAGATGGATTCTGAATGGGTTTATCTTTAACTTGGAGAAAAGGATCAGGAACAAATATCTGATGTATCCTAGATTCTTACAGATGATCATCAATGAAAAACACCCTGATTTCTATGTTTATGGTGTTGGTGGAGAATTCTTAGTTCTTGAGCATATGACTGAGATATCCTACAAAAGGTTGGCTATGATTACAGGTGCACCAAATGTACCTATGTTTGACTACATACTGAATGTTGCTAGAGATGAGGTAGACATCAATGTAGATCATTTTCACTTGATTGAGGATAAACCAGTAGATCCTAATGACCTCATTGAAGAAATTCCTCAAGAACCTTCTGATGATGATGAAGATGAAGGATATCATGATGAGAATGATGATGAGCAAGATGATGATGAAAGCTCTACAAGTGATGATGATGATAATGATGGTGATGGTGATATAGCTAACAGTATTAATGAAGAAACTACCGTTGATGATGATCATGATGAAGAAGTTAATGAAGAAACTCATGCTGATGATGAGATGGATGCTAATGTAAATTAAGATCTTGAGCAACAACAAGATTTTGGTATTGATTACATTGATTCAATGATGTCAGAACCTATTTTTCAAAGCTCTACACCTATTACTGATGCTCCTGTTCAAACTTTTCAAGAAGTTTATGTATCTACAGAAACTCATGTTCAAACAGCACAAAATATGTCTGTACAAACTGAAGAAGTTTAAGATGTGGATGTGATTGAAACTTTGAAAAAAGCTAACAAGGCACAAGAAGAGATCATTAAGGAGTTAAAAGAAGAAAATGAGAAGTTAAAGGAAGTGGTATTAAATAAAGATGAAGAAATTTCCGATCTTGTGAAAAAATAAAGAAGAGAATGTGAATACTTTTGAAGTCATGATGAGAGATTATGATTTTATGGAAGAAAAGTTCAATAATTTGAAAGAGGAAAATGAACTTTTGAAAGATGGATTAGAAAGAATGAAGGAAAGCCAAAAGTCTGTATCTCCAGAGTCATGATCATTTCTAAAGTTAATCCAATAGATGTTGAGAATATCTCTGCAGTTGATCAAGATAAAAGGAAGATTGATGATGTAGATGTTTCAGTTTTACCTGAATCATCAGCTAAAGTTCAGAAGATTGTTGATGAACTTGCTACTCAAGAAGAAGAAGAAGCAAACAATCAAGAGAAAATAGGAGCTCTTGATGATTTAGAAGTTGAATTTGGTGATGATTGGTATGATGAGGTTCTAGAAGATGAAGATATAGTTGAAGCCACTTTTGAACCTTTTTTCTCTCCAATTGAAACAATGCAAGAAGATGTGCCTGTAGATATTGAAGACATGTATAATTATTTGATCAAGATGAAGTACCATAGAGTATTTCTTGATGGCTTAACTATCTCTCAAATCAGTAAAGAATTTAAGAAGTGCATAACTTCGAATAAGTTGCTCCAGTTGATCCGGATGGGATAGTAGTTGAGCATGGAGAGTGGAATCCTCTTCAGAAAAGTATAAATGTTGAGGAACATTCTACATCGGAGTTACACCATCCTGATCCTGATGACATGAATATAACTGCTCTGAGAATGTGGCTCCAATCTCGAAATTATCCAGGAAAGAAGCTGAATAGATTACAATCAGAATCTTTAAGAAATTTGGTAAGAAGCTTTCAAGAAACAGAAAGGCAAACAAATAAGATGATTGTGCTTGATATGGATAATCCACAGTATTTGGAGATTACTAAAAGAATGAGGAATTTGAAACCTCAAGAGATCAAATCCATGGCTACGAAGAGCAGTGTATATGAAAGGAGAAAGGAGCTTATGAAGATGTTTCCAGAAACAGAAAAACAAGCATATCAAGTATCCATAGAGCAAAATCAATTAGGGAATAAAGCTCAATCAACAGGTGACTTGGTTAAACATGTATTGCAAAAAGGACAATCAATTTTAGAACTGCTTAATACAATGATTGTTCCTGATACAACCAAGGATGTTAAGATAGTGGCATGGAAATATGATTAAGTATTTGATGCTTTCTTGATTAAAAGAGTTAATGTCATTTGTGATGTTTATCACTTTTTCTCTAGCATCATAAAGTTGTCGGTTCAAGACTTAAAGGAGTTGAATAAACTGCCTCTAATCAACTCGATAAGAGCTAGTCGAGGTGAAAATTTTGTACAATTACTCAACAGAGGCATTGTTAGGACCGTGTACGTACAGAGTACTAACTGATTCAATATGAAACCAAATCAAATAGTGCGGAATCCTATTTGATTGGCAATCCAATCAGTGAGAACGTAAACGCTGATCGATCTAAAGATTAAACAACATTAAGAACGAGTAGAAATCAATCAGGGATGAACTATGAAGTTGGATGGACGAACTAGGACTCTCTGGACGGCTAGGGTATCATAATATTCGAAGTGTTTTTATTTTTCACGAATTACGTGGTATTTATAAGTTACAGTGTACAGTCGTACGACTGAGCCATTAGCATGGTTCAGTCGTGCGACTGAGTCAAGCGATTGATTCAAACGCACGACTAAACTCTACAAATGGTTCACTCGTGCGACTGAGCCAGTCTTATGACTCAGTCGTGCGACTGATCCATTCACCTGATTCAGTCGTGCGACTGAGCCAGTAGCATGGTGCATTAGTATGAATGACCATAAGACTAAGTTAAACATATTTCTGAGTCATTATTAACTCAGAACTATGAAAAACTACTACAAACCTATATATAATGTTCAGTCAAGCGTGTAGTAATAAGCGTTTTAAGAATACAATATAATCAATAGTACATAGACATCCAAACATATATCATATTACAGTAATACCCTTGTATTACACATATATAAGAAATGAAAGACATAAACATTTAAGTACAATAAACTAGGGACATCATGTATCAACAAACTCCCCCTCGGACCTAGTTTACTCTATTGTCTAACATTCTTCATATGCTCTTCAAACTTCTTGTACTTCTCCTCTTTTGAAACTCCAGCATGAATCTCAAATGCAAAACAGAGTCTGATCACGTGCTGAAATTGTAGAGCTTGTACAATATCTTGTGTATCATAGAATAGTGGCCACTGTAGACAAGTTGGTACGCCACATCGGGTCAAATACCCTGATAGTCTCAATCTTTCCCTTCCGGTTAAGTACGATCACCGCTTCGCCCGTCCTCCAATCATAGTACCACCATTTCAAATGAGGTGTGAAGTCTTATGGCATTGCCCTCAATGGAATCTTTGGCATTGTTTTTGTAGGTCTCCACTTCAACACCACCTTCTGTCTACCAGAGATAGGATCAACTTCAGTTTTGCTAACAAACCTCCTCGGTTGTTGAGGTTTGAAGTTCACCCATCTCGTGTGGTACTTTTTCTTTAGTGCCTTTTCAAACCAACCCAACATCTTTCCTAGGTTTGCATACAGCGGGTTTAGGCATGCAAGTCTATTCAGCTCAAAGCCTGGGAGGGTTTTCAGATAATGTGGATGTCTGTAATATTGAATCCCTTTCTCCATTTTGACAGCATAAACATTTAAATCCTCAAAATAGGCCCAGCTGATAATTTTTCCCGATACTTTCTGATGTCTCTTAACTTTATATAGCTTGGTGTAGGCATTCTGCTTTGGAGGCTCTCTCCGATTTTCATCTCAGCTAGACATGCAGCCCATTCCGCCTTCCTTTGCTCCACATCAGCATCATCAGCTTGAGCTTTATTTTCTGCAACTTCTTTCTCTGTGACTTTCTCATCAACCTTGTCAAATGCTCCACTGACAAAGGTTTTACCCAAGTCTAGTAAAATATCTCCATCATCATTTGTGTATTGTGGATAGTACTCAGATGTGACATCCTCAATCACTACCTCATCTACACCTTGTAATTCCTCATTACTAATAATTTCAACCTCCGAAGCATCTCTAACAATCTCATCAGGGGATTGTCAGAAATGACCATTAGCATGAATGACCACAAGACTAAGTCAAACACATTTCTGAGTCATTATTAACTCATAACTATGAATAACTACTACAAACCTATATATAATGTTCAGTTAAGCGTGTAGTAATAAACGTTATAAGAATACAATATAATAAATAGTAAATAGACATCCAAACATATATCATATTACAGTAATACCCTTGTATTACACATATGTAAGAAATGCAAGACATAAACGTTTAAGTACAATAAACTAGGGACATCATGTATCAACAGTCATGACAAGAATGAGTTCATTTTTGCAAACTACGTGTGATCAAGAAGATAAGGAATACTTTAATTCGTTGAAAAAGAAAAGAAAATATAGTGGAAAGCAAGCTGAATAAGAACAATTTTTGATTGCATTCAGTGATCAATATTTTGATAAGGTAACTACTCCTAGATTGAAAGTGACTAGAGGAACTCAAAAGTCCAAACCAATTTTAAGATGGTTCTACAATGCAGATACGTTTGATTTGAAGTTAGTTCGAGATCTAGATGATTGGAATCATGACATGATTTCATTATTTGGAGTGTTCGAATTAAAACTCTTACATCCCAGTTATATCTCATTTTTATCAATCCAAAAGTTTGAAAGAGTAGTACCGGAAGTGGGGGACAATGATAAAAGGTATTTCTTGTCTATTATCAAAGTGATGAATGCCGCAATGGAAAGAATTTCCTTGATAAAAGCGTTAGGTTATGCGAACATAGTAAAGAAGGATATCAAAGCAATAGAATTTATGAGAATATCAAGTAAAGGGGTGCTGGAAGTTCATTCAAAAGAGCATCCAAAACCGCATGAATTATATGCTAACATTGACATTGCAGGTTTGTCTAAGAAAAGATTGGAGGTGATGAATAAGACGGAGATCAAGATAAATGAATCTAAACCTGAACAAAGTATTCTAGCAAGCAAGTTCAAGTCTGCCATTGCTAAAGCCTTAAGAGAGCAAGAAATATATAAGGAAAAAACAATGTTCAAAATTAAAGAAGAACCAGAATATTTTTGAAGAAAAAGGAGAAAAGACTGAAGATTAAAGAATTTTGAAGAAAAAGTACTGAAGATTGAAGATTTTGAAGACTGAAGGCAATGTCAATCTTTAGGGAGTATTATAGAAGCCTCTTAAAGATTAACATTTAGTCTTTATTAGTCTTTTGTATAGTTTTGTCATAGTTTAGGGACTGTTTATGTAAATAGACGTCCTTATGTTTTCTTGATAGTATAAATAGCATGGATATGTATTATGTAGGCAGACTAAAGACTAGAGACTAGAGACAAGAGTCAGTTGAACGAACTTGTAACTGTTTTCTACACTTGTATGTTCTATGCTTACTATCAATGAAAAGCTATGAATTTTTCTGATATGTTTGCATTGATTTGATTATCTGTGTATGTTTTGATTGAATTGTATTACAATATCATCATAGATCGATCCATTTTGATCCTATCAGACCTGTGATGGAAATTCCCCATTACAATGCCAAGACCTATAAGTATAATAAGAAAAGAGCTCCCAGGAACTCTATAGTGGGACTTTCTTTCCCTTGCTTCCATGGATGTTACAACAGATTAACCCAGAAGAGGCCATTGATGAACAATAAGAAGATGTACTCCTGTTGATAAGCATGATGATGAAGAAGAACAACAAGTTGCTCCTAATCAATAACATGTTGCTGAGCATGCTTAAGAAGCTCAAGAATGACAAAGGCAAGTGTCACCACATTTGGACATAGGTGGTGATCTTCACACTGGGCCTTCTTTTCATGAAGCTAACATTGTATCACTCTTTATACCATCTCCCATTCATTCTCCGCCTGTATCTCCAGTCCACTATCAGCATATTTCTCCCATTCATTCATCTCCTGTTGCTGCTGAACCTGTTAAGTCTGGTGAATCTACCAGCTCTTTAGATGAATCCAAGTCATCTTCATATGAGGAGGATCACACCACTAGGATGCCTGTGAGACAAGCTCAATCTAAGACAGGTGATCAAAAGTTATGCTGAATCAGGAGTTACCCGAACTGATGAAAAAGATGAGATGATTTCAGAATTATTGGTGAAAGTGGTTAGGATGGAGAAATTGCTTGACAGAAGGTCTAGTATTATCCAAGATAGAATTCTAGAGTTGGATGAGAAAGAAAAAGAACTCAAGGAACTTAAATAAAAATATTAGTCTAAAAAGAAAGAAAAGACAAGAGATAGACAGACTTAAATCTGCCCTTAAACAAGCAAAAGATGAGATCAGTGGGCATGTGGCACCTGTTACTATATAGACATTTGCCATGGAAGAACAAGAAAACATGCTTGAAGTTCAAACTGATATCATAGCTGATCTTAATAAACAAATTGAGACTTTAACAAAAAGAGTCTCAGAGTTAGATATGTTAATCAAGATCAAAGAGGAGATAGCCAAAGAACAAGAAGATAATGATGATGATTTTGAAAAGGAGAATGATAATAAAAGTGATAAAGAAGAACCAAAAGAAAATAATAGTGCCTCAGGTAAGAGTGATAGTAATAATGATAACTCTCCACCTGCAAAGAAATAAAAGGCAACTGAGTCTGTGAAGGAAACAGAATCTAGTGCACTTAGAAAAGAACAGAGTCTGGCAATGGTTGTGTACTCAAGTGAACATTCTAAAGAAAGCCATGAGGAGGAATCTAAACTTAGAGACATGAGAAAAGAGTTGGATAGCTATTCTACTAGAGAGTTCATTATTGATGATGAGTTCTGGGAGTTTGTGAGAGGTCCAAGACCTCCAGTTGAGCATATAATGATGATTCCTTACTCTCTCGAGTGCCACTGGAGGAAGAATTGAGTTTACAGATTGTACCTGCTATCTCCTTATCTAAGAGCAAAAAGAACTCATTAGAAGACTATGTGAAGAAATAAAAGAAAACGAAGAAGCTGTTCAGAAAGAACAAGAAAAAGAAAAGAAAGAAGTTGAATCATCTATTCCCTCTTTATCTGGATCTCGTGTTCACACTTATTCCAGGAAAAGAAAGTATTTGATTAAGAAGGCAAAAGATAAAAGGTCTGTGGAAGAAGATGAGCCGGTTAAAAAGAAACAGAAAGATGATCCAAGAAGCCTAGATGTAGTAGCTCAATTTCTTGAAGAACATGAAAAGACTGAGGAACAACTAAAGAAAATTGGTGAACTTATAAACCTTGAAGAAGGGGAGATTGAAGGAGGTTACCAGGTTAATGAACCTGTGGTAAAAGACAGCCCTGTGAAGGCTAAATTTTCAGTTGAAGAGATGGTTGAAAAGGCTCAACCGATTATTAGATTATCAAAGGAATGTACTTAATCAATCACGGTTATGATGCAGATGAAGTTTTTAGAATGACCTATGAGTCTATGGTGGAAGAAGTGAACAAGTTGAACAAACTTTTTGATCCTACTTATGTGACTGAGTATGAAAAGAAAACCGTCAGGTCTCCAGTTACATTCACTCCAACCCATACCCAGCTGTCTGAAACTCCTCAAGCTCAATATCCTGATCCCTATAGCATGACTGATAGGGAAATGAAGGAATATCTTTCTGAACAAGGTTTTACAAGAAGAAAACTAGGTAACATGAAAACAAACTCCTTTAGAGCTGCAATCCTCAAGATGATCAATGATAAGAAAGAAAGGCTGAAGAAATTAGAAGAAAAGGTTGTAGGGAGGAAACCCAGATCAAGAGTATCAGCTCAAGATATCTATCTCACCATAAAAGACCATGATGTCTTGGCACCTATGCTTCATAGGAATCTTGAGTGGTTTATTGAACCCTCTCAATTGAAACTTCAAGAAGGGTTAACCACATTAGAGATGATAAAGGGTGTGTCTGCTCCAGAAGGCAAAGTAGATGTAAAGATTATTACCTGGAAGTATGACATTGACTAGAACATGTTCATGGTCAAAAGAATATCAAGGTTAGTTCAGTTCTTCATGTTGGTACACATGTCCCCAGTTCTAGTCTAGTGAGCTGAAATGTAATAAACTTCTATCTTGTTACACATATGTAATGTCAAATCAATCTAATGAGAATCTCTTCATTATATGGTTGTTGATTATTTAATGTTATATCTATTTATTAGTTATTACACGCTTAATATGACCATGTTATATAGGTTTACAGTTGTGAGACATAGTTCTGAATCATTAAAGGTTCATGAATGTGTTTGACTAAACATCTCTTTCAGTCGCCCGACTGGACTATGCGAATGGTCCAATCGCACGGTTGAACTAAGAGACTGAGTCAATCGGACGGTTGAGTCATCAGTCTGACTCAAGCGTACGAATGAATCGGTCGTATTACTCAATCGCACGACTGAGTCAGTCGCATGACTCAGTCGCACGAATGAGATCTGTAACCTATAAATACCACTTAATTCGTGGAAAAACAAGACACTTCGAATACCTGAAACCCTAATCGTCCCAGAACGTGCTGTTCGACCATTCCAACTTCATAGAGCGTTTCAGATCATTCCGAGTCAATTCATAACGTTTTCTAATCGTTAGGATTGATCTTGAATTCGTTCTCACTGATTGGATCGCCAATCAAATAGGATTCCGCACTATTTGATTCGGTACAACGAAGAATCAGTTAGTACTCCGTACGTGCACGGTCCTAACAAGTGGTATCAGAGCTTTGGCTCTTGATTCTTCGTTGATTCAATAGTTTTTGTGAAAAAGTCTACGTTTTTACGCAAAAAGATTCATTCTTTTGGCTAAAAATCGAGTCTTTACGCTTGCATGTTCTGAAAACTAAGTGTTTTTCGAGTTTCAGCCGTCTAGGGTGCAAAGAATTGCGTTCTAGGTCAAAAGTGTTCAAAAAATCACGTTTTCAGCCAACCCAGTCGCACGATTATCTCAATCGTACGACTGAACTCATTCGCCCAGTTCTTTCGCACGTTTGAGTCATTCGCCAGTCCATTCGCCCGGTTGAGTCAATCGCAGTGTCAATCGCCCGATTGAGTCAATCGCCCACTCCAGTCGCACATCTGAGTCGTTCGGTCTGTTCAGTCGTCTAAGTCTCTCAGTCGTCTGTTTCAATCGTACGATTGAGTCCAGTCGCTTATAGCCCATTCGCACAGCAGTTTAATTCTCAAGTTAAATTACTTCAAAGATGGATTCAGAAAATTATGCCATGTCAGCTGGAAAGGATTCACGAATTCAGAATTTGTTGTTACTGGAAAATGAGATAGGGAACCATAACAAGCCACCTAAACTATTGACAATAGAGGACTTTCCACAATGGAGACAACGTTTTGAAATCTATCTTAATGGTGTAGATACTAACTTATGGAACTCTATTGAGGTGGGTTATAAAATACCAGTAGGGGCTGATGGTGTTCCTTTGACTTTGAGTGGACTCTCCGATACACAAAAGGTCGCCTACAATGCAGAGAAGAAGGCTTATGCTATCTTGACTCAGTCCATTCCCAAGCCTATTTTTCATCAATACTCAGAGCACAAACAAAGTAAGAAATTGATGGAAGTCCTTGAAAAGAGGTATGAAGGAAATTCTAACTTAAAGGCACTGAAAGGCAAAGCTTTGAAGAAGGAGTTTGATAACTTCTCAGCAATTGGGAATGAAAGCTTAGATGAGATCATCGATCGTTTCTACCATCTGATGAGTGAACTTAACACTCATGGTGTTAAGACTTCAATGGAAGACAAGGTTTTAAGCTTGGCAGATGGTCTACCTGCAAAGTGGGATTCGTTCATCTCCACTCTTCGATACAACTCAGTTTTAGAAACCCTAGATATCAATGACTTTATTCTAAAACTGAAAGAGGAGGAAGTGCGACAAAAATACAAGGCTAAGAAGGGTTCTTATGCTCAAGACCCCTCACTCTACAATGTTGCTTCTACTTCCTCCCCTGCTGCAAAATCTTCTGGTGCACCTTTGCAAACAGCTTTCGTGTCCACTGCATCTTCAATTACTGAACAGGGCTCCTCATCTGCGAATGAGCCTCTTGGTGCATCTGGAGCTAGTCATAGCCCTATTGTTACTCAATCTGCAAAGTTAACAACAGAAAATCTGGGAAAGGTAACAGTGGAGGTTGCTAAAGAGCACATGGATCTATTGGCTGCTGTTGTGCACTCTTATGATGGTTTGGTGGCGGGGAAGATTGGAAATTGCCACCTTGCCGATGAAGATTATGAACAAGTAGATGAAAATGAGCTGGAAAGAATGGACATCATGTGGGCTCTTGCTAGCGCTGTCCGAAGAGCAAAGAAATTTGTGAAGAAAACAGGGCAGAATCTCGTGGCTACTAAAGATACAACCTTTGGTTTTGACAAGTCTAAAGTCACGTGCTTCAATTGTGGAGAAAAGGGCCATTTCAAAAGGGAGTGTTCAAAGCCTAAGAAGACTGGGAATGGGAATCCTTTTTCTTCGTTCAACAGGCAAGATAGAGACAAGAAACCAGCATCCACGGGAAGTGATTCTAAAGCTATGGTGGCACAAGGAGACGAAGGACAAGATTGGTCATTTAGATTCGTGTCTGATGAAGCTAACATAGCATCTGTGGAAGACTTGAACGAGGACTCGGCGAGTGAAGGCGAAAGCTCAGCCGAAGTTGATACTGCTGAATTGGAAGAGACATTTGATGCTGTTGATGAAATAGTCAAGAATGAGTTGAATTCAGAATCTGAAGCTCAATCTACGTCTCAGAATGCTTTCATGGCTGGAACATCGTCATCCACACAGGTAAAATCTAAAGATGAATTATTTGATGAACATGTTTGTGTCAATTGTGATAAATTTAGAGAAAGCATTGATCTAAAGTTTGCTAGGTTATTAGAACACAATGATAACTTAGTAAATGACTTAAAACTATGCTCAGAAGCTAATCGTATATTAAAACAAAATGAGAGCAGTTATAAAGAAAAGTTAGATGCGTTGCAGAAACAACTAAAGGAAACTGAAGTTGTTGTATTTAACCAAGAAAATGACATCAAATTCTACTTAAAGACCATTGAAGAAACTAAAAAGGAAAAAGCAGTCTTACAGGTAGAAAATGAGTCATTGCAACAAAAACTACATAGTCTCGCGAGTTCTTCGCACATTTTGAAAAACTTGGTTAAAGAACGCAACAATGGGGAGGGTTTGGGTTACAAGGTAGTTCCACCACCACATGAAATCCTTTTGAACACAAAACAACGTCCAATTAATAATAATCAAATCAAGGATCATGTGGTGACAACTCCTTTGGTGAGTGATCCGGACACTGCAGCTCAGTCTGCTTCTTCGGATGATAATCAGAAACCCTCAACATCAAGAACGATCAATGTTGAGAAACGGGTGGAAGAAACTGAACAAACAACTCTTGGTTCAGAATCAAAGTCAAATATTACTCAAACCAAGATTTCTAAATCCACTCAAGCTAAACCAGTGAAAAGGGATAATGTTCAACCTCAACGACAATTTAATCAAAATGTTAAACAAGTTAAATTTGTTAAAGAGGGTACATATTCAAAGACTGAGACCAAACGACCCATTCCTGAGGTTTACTCACCGCCCCACAAGAGATCTCCTAGTCCTGATGAATGGAGATCCTGCTATACTTGTGGTAAGCGAGGTCATATTTCAACCAATTGTCCACGCTATCAGACACCAAGAATTAAAGTTGAGTTAACCGACAAAGTCAAAGTAGATTCAAAACAGCGATCTAAGACCCCGGTGAGATCGAAAACACCCATTAGGCATAAAACACCTTCTAAGTCGTTTTCGTCCCCCCCTCGTGAAAGACAACACAGACAAGTCCCCGACAGGTCTGTGACACCGGCAAGAAAAACTGTTTCTGAATCTAAACCATATACTCAAACTGTTAATCAGTCTAAAGTTTATCATAAACAATCCTTTCACAGAGATGGTTTATGGAAAGCAAAGACATCTGGTGAATCTGACAGACAGGACAATCTGAAAGTTGACATTCCACCTACTGATAAAGGACAGTGGGTTGAATTCATGATGGTTGATTCCTCTGGGAAACCCAAGCCAGTCAAGGCTTGGGTCCCCCTCCTTAACTGATTGTTTTCAATTATGTGCAGGTTGTCCGCTACAGTGCTTCAACAAATACATGGATTGTAGATAGCGGAGCTTCCAGGCACATGACAGGAAACAAGTCTCTTCTTTTCAATGTCAAACAAATTAAAGGGGGACATGTTTCATTTGCTGGAAATAAAGGAGGATACATTACCGCTCAGGGCGAAGTAGGTAATGAGAAGGTAAAGTTTGATAAAGTAAATTTTGTTCAACAACTGGAAAACAATTTACTTTCAGTGTCTCAGATATGTGACAAGGGCTTCAAAGTTATGTTTGACAACCGAAAATGTTACATACTGAAAAAGGAGATGGAGATTCCAGAGAAGCAGGTTTTGATGTCTGCATCCAGGTACAATGATCTATATGTCTTGGATATGTCTAATGCTTCTACTTCTGAATCTACAGCACAATGTTTCCTCTCAAAAGCTACAGAGAAGGACTCCATCTCATGGCATAGAAGGATGGGACACATAAATCAAAGGAAGATGAATCATCTGATTCACAACAACCTAGTTGAGGGAGTTACAGTCAAGAACTTCCAACTTCCTGATTTTTGTGTCTCTTGCAAGCAGGGAAAGCAGATCAGGAAATCTCACAAGACCAAGCACGTCAACACAATTGAGATGCCCTTGGAGCTGCTACACATGGATCTATTTGGTCCTGTAAGCACGAAGAGTATAGCAGGAGACTGGTACTGCTTTGTAGTCACTGATGACTACTCAAGATTCACCTGGGTGATGTTTCTGAAAGCTAAATCAGAAACGTTTGAATCATTCAAGGTGCTCGTCACGACTTTGGAGTCACTCTACAAACTGAAGGTAAGGAGAATTCGTTCTGACAATGGCACAGAGTTCAAGAATCAGTGTATGGATGCTTTTTGCAAGGAGAAGGGTATTGTTCACCAGTTCACCTCAGCATACACGCCACAGATGAATGGAGTTGCAGAACGAAAGAATCGTAGCTTAATTGAGACTGCGCGAACCATGTTAGCTGATTCAAAGCTCCCAGTTCAGTTCTGGAATGAAGCAGTTGCAAATGCCTGCTACACACTTAATCGTGTGTTAGTAGTCAAAAGGCATGGTAAGACTTGCTACGAGCTACTTCAGAAAAGAAAGCCAAATTTGGAGTATCTGGAACCATTTGGAGCTCCATGTACATTACTGAAGAAGACTCAGGATGGCAAGTTCAGCGAAAAAGCAGATCAGGGAATATTCTTAGGATACAGCATCCCAGACAAGCGAGTTTACAATAATTCGACGGGTCAGGTAGAGGTGTGGTGCAATGTGGATGTTCAGAGATTCACCACACCTCCTGCTGGAAAAGGACCATCATCATTCTTTGATTATGATGGCTTTTTCAAATCCTTCAATCTTCCACAGCTTGATTCAGAGGATGATGCTGCTACCCAGATGCTGTACGATGTTCTTAACTCACCAAATCTGGATTCAAGCACCATCACACCTACTGCTGGTGCCTCAAGCTCTTCGACTCCTGCTCATGATGAGAGTGATGATTCATCAGATGATGAAGAAGCTCCTGCTTCTAACACTGAGCAAACAGCTAATCAACACAGTGAATCATCAGCTGCTATACCAGCTACAGGAACTCCGGATACTGAACCAGTAGTCACCAATATGGATACTGAGGTTGTGGTTCCTACCACACCAGTAACTAGGATCAGTGTGAATCATCCCCCCTCGTCTATCATAGGGGACATTCAATCCGGTGTGCAAACAAGAAATCAGCTATACTCTGCTGATTATGCTGCAGTCATGGAAAAGGGATATGTAAATGACGGGGCTTTCTCATGTTTTGTTTCACAAATCGAGCCTAAATATGTCTGCGACGCCCTGAAAGATGAGGCCTGGGTAAATGCTATGCAAGAAGAGCTACTCCAGTTCAAGAAACTTGGAGTCTGGACTCTAGTTGACAGGCCGAAAGGAGTTAAGGTGATTGGTACCAAATGGGTACTAAAATGCAAGAAGGATGACCAAGGTATTGTGATCAGAAACAAGGCACGCTTGGTTGTTCAAGGCTTCAGACAAGTCGAAGGCATCGACTACAATGAAGTCTTTGCTCCCGTAGCTAGAATGGAAGCTATTCGTATCTTTCTAGCCTACGCCTCTTACATGAAAATCAAAGTTTATCAACTGGATGTTAAGAGTGCATTCTTGCATGGGGAAATCCGTGAAGAAGTTTATGTCAGTCAACCCGAAGGATTCGAAGATCCTTATCATCGGGATAGAGTCTACAAGTTAGACAAGGCTCTGTATGGGTTACATCAGGCTCCTCGAGCTTGGTATGAAAAGCTCTCCACTCACCTGCTGAAGCATGGTTTTCGCAGGGGTGTGATTGACTGTACATTGTTCGTCAAAGAAAAAGATGGTGACTTGCTTCTGGTGCAGATCTATGTGGATGATATCATCTTTGGATCTAGAAATGAAGCGTTATGCAAAGATTTCGAATCTGTGATGAAGGCAGAGTTTGAAATGAGTGCAATGGGAGAGATGAAGTTCTTCCTGGGATTACAGGTGGATCAAACATCTACCGGCATTTTCTTACATCAGTCCAAATATGTCGGCGATATTCTCAGTCGATTTGACATGGAAAATGCGTCTGCTGCCGGTACCCCTCTCGCCACAAATCATGATGTGGCTCCTGATGAGAATGGGGATTTGGTGGATGCCACTATGTATCGTGGGATGATTGGATCTCTCATGTATCTCACTGCCTCGCGTCCAGATATCATGTATGCAACGTGTCTATGTTCTAGATATCAAGCGAAGCCAAAAGTGAATCATCTGATTGGGGTAAAAAGGATTTTCCGTTATCTGAAGGGTACTCCAACACTGGGTTTGTGGTATCCTCATGACGATGACTTCGAGCTTACGGCGTACAGCGATTCAGATTACGGTGGCTGCAAGATGAATTTTAAATCGACGTCAGCAGGGCGTCAGTTCTTTGGAAGACGGTTAGTCACGTGGCAATGCAAGAAGCAGACCTCGGTTGCCTTATCAACCTGTGAAGCTGAATACGTTGCTGCTGCAAGTTGCTGCTCTCAAATCATCTGGATTCAACAGCAAATGCGCGACTACGGTTTGAAATTTTCTAACACTCCTATTTATGTTGATAATTCTGCTGCCATAGCTGTCACTAAAAATCCTGTTCAACACCCAAAAACTAAACACATCAGGATTAAATATCATTTCATACGCGATTGCTATGAAAAACAATTAATTGATGTGATTAAAATTAACACGGATTTTCAGCGCGCTGATCTCTACACCAAACCGTTTGATAAACCAAGATTTTTATATCTGTTAGAGGTCAACGGCGTTAAAAAGAAAAGTGATGTAATTGCTGAAGAAGCAGATTCATAGTCCGACTTGTGTCTTTTCTTTATTTCTTTCTTTCTTTTATTTTTATTTTTATTTTTTATTTAATTTCCATGTCATATAAAATCCAAAAACACAAAAAGATTTTCTGTTTTAGAATTTTAGGGGGAGATTTATTTCAGTATTCATTTACTTATTAAAAAAAAAAAAAAAAAAAAAAAAAAAAAAAGAGGGGAAGAAAAGTTCAGCTGAAAAGGCATAGACAAATAGACTGGAAATGCGACTCGAGAAAACTGGAAAGTGATAGCACACAGGCACCGAGTTACTTGGAATATCAAATTTGGTTTTTCGGTTCTAAACATAAAAATCATAAGTCAGAGAAGTCTAAGTCTAACAAAATGGGAATATGATAGAAGCTTTGACTGGTATTGTAATTACTTGGAGAAAGTAGATCTAGGGCTGTGTAAGTACACAATACGATGTGTCAGTAGATTCAACACAATAGACCAGTAGACATCATCAGTGAACAGGCTTAAACTAAATTTATTCAACCAGTTGTGTGTTCCCATGGTATCCCTGGTCTGCACAATCAATCAATGTCCAATACGGGGTGAGGAGCAAGCAAATGCCACAAATGTGAGCAAAGACCTGCAAAACAGAGCAAAAGATGACAAATGTCATTGAAATAATGTATATGCAAATATGCTGCTCTAAGAAGATAAATAGGTATTGTGCCTCTCTGCTGTGCGATGGCACTGACCTGAGGCTAAGCATAACCTATTTGTTCTAAGAATTCATTGTTGTTTGCGCCTCTCTGCTGTGCGATGGCACTGACCTGAGGCTTGGCATCTCTTTGACAATTTTTAGAACCAAATCTTCTAAGTCCAAGACCGCTCAAAAATCTCCTGAGGACGATTGATTACCATATACCTGTGGAATACACAAATACGGTTTGACCTAATTCATCAAATTAATCGCTGATGTGTGTCAAACGTCTGTGTATGGATTTAAGTGGACAAACATACTGACAATCGTCGTGGCTGCATCGCCTGATGATCAAAATCAATAAGAATTACATATTAGTTCAAACATGATTCCCAGTTAGATATTAGAAGTCTTCGATAAGTGAAAAACTGTACAATCATATCATGCAAAGTGTAATAAGCACTGGATGTTCCAAGTGATGGTGTATATGCCTGTCTGATTCCACGAGAGTTCATTCCGGATAAACTGTTAATGCTAACAAGCTATACAAGCCTGCCCCAAACAAAAATCACAAAAATAGGTCTTTCTATTCATAGGTTAAGCTTTGTTTAGTCCTAGTATAATGTGTCGTGTCGGACTGTGTATACTGCTATCTGCTAAATGTCACTAAAAGTGCTTAATGTCTATCTAAATAACTTGTTTCTGAAAGGTTAAAAGGATCACGTCTGAGGTGATCAGGTGGATAAATGGATCACGTCTGAGGTGATCGGGTGGTTAAATGGATCATGTCTGAGATGATCAATCACACATAATGTTTTATTAATTGATTAAGGAAAGCTATGTGTCAGCAAACGAAATGACTAATATGGCACAAGTATAGCCCAATCGCACTACTTAATCATGAGTATGCTTAGTCATGCGAATGGGCTATACGATTGAACTCAATCGTAAGATTGGACCATAAGTATGAGCCCAATCGGCCGATTGAAAGGGTCGATTAGGTCAAACGTGCGAATGGAGATCAGTTGATCGAATGAAGCAGGTCGATTGAGTGAATCGTACGACCCAGTTCAAATCGATCGAATGAAACAGGCGATTAGACTCGATCGTACGAGTTGATTTTGAATCGACCGAATGAAAGGTACGATTGAGTCAGTCGGCCGATTGAGCTGAGTCTGTCTATAAATAGACCACTCAGTCGATCGCAGACATCATTCGCCCTAAAACACTCCTATTCGCACCGTTACTCTGCAAAATTTTCGTTTGATCTCTAAACCTTTTGATATACACTTTCTGACGATTTGCACTTGTTACACAGGTAATACGCAACACAAGGATGCATCAGAATGTAAAAATTGATGGTTAATCGGTTCACATTTGCCCTAAATGTTGACTCGTAACAAATCGGTCAAATAAACTGTTTTAATCACATGAAATGTTCAAATCATTGATCGAAGTAGTCTAAGTACATGATTGCGAGTCTAACAAGCCTGAACTTAACCTCTAATTTTGAAAAATTATAAAAACCAAGTTTGAAATGGAACAGGGGTCGGCGATACGACTGGTCTCCCCGATGAACTTCAATCGACCGATTGAAAGAGGAGACTCGTTCATTCGGCCGAATGGATGATGCGAATGGATTGAGTCTGCCATACGATTGGTTGCCCCGAATGAAAGTCAATCGCACGATTGAATGAAGTGATTCATTCAATCGGCCGACTAGGTCATTCGAATGAGTTCATTCGGTCGGACAACTCAATCGCAGAATTACATCATTTGACTAAACCCAGTCGCACACTTCATTCGCTCGAGTGAACTGCACTGATTTTGACTTAGTCAAACTCTGTTGTTCAAGTTTCTAACATACATTTGTTATTGTTACAGGAAGATGGCCAACCGGTGGCAAATTAATCCAAAGCACAATATCTGTGCTAATCTGGATTCCACCTCAAGAAATGGTGGTGATTTTGTTGGTATTATTGACTTCATGAGAAGATCTCGGATCTTCAAGGCCATATCTACTCCATGTACACCATATCAGTCTATCCATCAAGCATTTTGGGCAGGAGCTTCGGTAGACCGATCTGTGGAACCCTACCGTATCCAAAGTACCATCTTTGGTAGGGCAATTGAGATCACAGCTGAAGATATTAGAAGAGTTTTGGAATTTGGAGATGATGATTCACATCCAGTCAGGATTCACCCTCTTACAGTTCGTGGATGCTTTCTGCGAATTGGATACTGTGGAGACATAAGCTCAGGGGTGCTGAACAAGAGCAACCTGAGCCCACAGTACAAATATTTAGCTCATGTGATTCTAAAGTGCATTGCTGCAAGAAGGGGTGGGTTCGATGACTTATCGGACCAAATTCAGAATGCTTATGTGGCATTGGTCCTTAACCATCCCTTCAGCTTTTCAAACATGATCTTCAATTATCTGATTGAGAACTTGGAAGCTAAGGGAAAAGAAGGTTTCTGTATGTATCCACGCTTTCTTCAGCTCATTTTTAATGAGAAACTGCCTGATTTGCCCAAAGAGAGGAGTGATGCAGTGGTGTTAGAGATTATGGATGACACAACTCTGGGAAGAATGAAAGTGTATAGGGGCAAGCAGGTGAAGCCCGTGTTCAAGAGGTTGATAGGGCATCTGGCCCGGGAAGACTACATGGCGCTAAGGAGGCGAAAATGGCGTCATGACGATAGCGATTCTGATACTGAGGTGATTACTGTATCATTGGGTGACTCAGATGATGATGATGATCTTGATGAAGATAATGTACCAATTTCTTCTGGGGGACCATCTACTTCTACAGCTCAGCCGTTATCACCACACACAGACACGGCAGCTGCAGGGTTTGTCCCTGACTTTTGCCCTCCCGATGATGAGGAAGAAAGTGATGAAGAAGGTTTGACAAGGAGAGTTGGCAGCAAAGTTGTTGCCACAGAGAAAGGACTGAGAGACGTTGGTGGGCAGTCTGGTACATCAGGGGACACACGCATTGAGTCTGATCCCTCGTATGCCCCTGATGATTCTAGCAACAGAGGGGGAGCACCTTTGTCAACGGGCAAAAGGAAGAAAACCATGGCGCGTCCGCATGGTAAGAAAGGCAAGCGACTAAGGTTCACCACATCCACCACCTCTACCACAGCTACCCCAGTCACTACATCCACCTCACCTCAAACCACCACCACTACTGCACCTCCTCCTCACACTACCACATCCACCACCACCACTGTACCACCATCTACAGCCTTTACCTCTCCTCCCATATTCACCACAGCCACCACAACCACCACTACTCATCAAACAGGTCCCTCATCTTTTCCATCCAGCTCTTTCATCCCACCAGTTTCTGTTGTAGAGCAGCTTGCTGCCCTAAACAGCATGGTGGTTAAGCTAATGGCGTCTGATGCGGAGAAAACGGCTCAGTTACAGCAGCTGAGAGAGTTAAGTTCCTCTCAAACTGCTGAAATTCATCAGCTACGCGAGCAGATTTCTTCCCAAGCCCAGGTGATCACCTCACAGACAGATCAGATCACTGGGTTACTTCAACATGAGGCAGAGACAGATGCTAAGTTTGGAAAGCTGGAGGCGGCTCACAAAACTTTTTGCTTAAGTTAAAAGGAACTCAAAGTGAGCCCCTCAAGATTGGAGAAGGTGATGGTGATGATAATGATGATGATAGTGAGGATGAGGAAGATGATGATGAAGATGATGAGGATGATGATGACGATGATGATGGTGGTGAAGAAAGTAATGATGATGATGATAAGAAAGAAGATGATGAAGGTGAAGGGGGGGAAACCACCGAAGATCAAAGCGATAATGCTGCAGGAGAAAGGCGTACTAAACGCCGACATGATAAAGACCCCTCTTCATCTACTACAACTGAAAATCCACCGGAAATACAAGGCAAAGTTCAAGACTAGATGTTTATCTATTTTGCTGAAACTTTGTACTTGAAATTATGTATTCTAGTCTGTTATATATAAAATTTTGTGGATATAAATCATTTTTGGGTATGTGATGAATGTACACTTACTTGCAATATATTTGATTTTGTAACAGGATCAGCCACACAAGTCGATGAGCATGATGTTATGCCCCTTCGTCAGATTGAAACCAAGTTGACTATGATTCTTGATCTTCAAGGGATAGTGCAACGGTCTGTGGGTTACTCAGCTGAAGAAGGGGAGATCATTCACGACTTGACAGATGAACAGATTGCAGAACTGTTCAGTCTGAATCCGGATGAGTTGGTTAAAGATGCTCCCGCAGTCGATGTAGTCAGTGATGAAGAACTTGAAGATGTCGACGAGGTGGAGATTGAGGACGTAACGGCTGATCATTATCCCCAATACACTAACGCTGAAGGCGAAGTGCTTCCAGATGTGGGGGAAACTTTTGACAGCAATATATTTGATAAAGTGGAGGAGATGACCGCAGCTAAGGCAGCTGCAGAAGAGATTCCTCAGGCAGATGAAGCTGATCGTGCAACCAAGAAAGAGGAATGGATTGCCTGCCTTGAGGAAATGAAGAAACAGCGTGAGCCTCCAAAGTCAAATGCCTACACCAAGCTTTACAAGATCAAAAAGCATCAGAAGGTGTCAGGAAAAATAATCAGCTGGGCATACTTTGATGATCTCAAAGTTTATGCAGTGAAAAGAGAGAAGGGAATCGAATATTTCAGATTTCCTCATGATTTGAAAACTCTTCCAGGGTTTGAGCTTAATCGTCTAGCTAACTTGAACCTCCTATATGCTGTTCCAGGAAAGATATCAGGATGGTTTGAGCAGGCACTAAAGAAAGAGTACCGTACTAGGTGGGTCAATTTTAAACCTCAACAGCCAAGAAGGTTATTTCATAGAACTGAGGTTGACCCCACCTCAGGAAGACCAAAAGTGGTCTTGAGATGGCACCCTCCGCGCACGATGTCGCGTATTCCATTGAGGGAGATGCCTCAGGATTTTGCACCTCATTTCAAATGGTGGTATTATGACTGGCGAACTGGTGAAGCCGTCATAGTTTTGGAGAAAGAAGGGAAGGTCGAGACGATAAGAGTGTTTGATCCGATGTGGCTAACCAACTTGTCTGAGTCTGATGTCTATATCTTATTCAAGTGGCCACTGTTCTTTGATACACAGGATATTGTGCAAGCACTGCAATTTCAACATGTTATACGTATCTGCTTTGCATTAAATATTCATTCTGGGATCTCTAGAGAGGAAAGGGTGAAACGATATGAAGAGTTCAAGAAAGAAGTAAAAGTCTAGATAGAACTAGGTCCAAGGGGGAGTTTGTTGGTACACATGTCCCCAGTTCTAGTCTAGTGAGCTGAAATGTAATAAACTTCTATCTTGTTACACATATGTAATGTCAAATCAATCTAATGAGAATCTCTTCATTATATGGTTGTTGATTATTTAATGTTATATCTATTTATTAGTTATTACACGCTTAATATGACCATGTTATATAGGTTTACAGTTGTGAGACATAGTTCTGAATCATTAAAGGTTCATGAATGTGTTTGACTAAACATCTCTTTCAGTCGCCCGACTGGACTATGCGAATGGTCCAATCGCACGGTTGAACTAAGAGACTGAGTCAATCGGACGGTTGAGTCATCAGTCTGACTCAAGCGTACGAATGAATCGGTCGTATTACTCAATCGCACGACTGAGTCAGTCGCAAGACTCAGTCGCACGAATGAGATCTGTAACCTATAAATACCACTTAATTCGTGGAAAAACAAGACACTTCGAATACCTGAAACCCTAATCGTCCCAGAACGTGATGTTCGACCATTCCAACTTCATAGAGCGTTTCAGATCATTCCGAGTCAATTCATAACGTTTTCTAATCGTTAGGATTGATCTTGAATTCGTTCTCACTGATTGGATCGCCAATCAAATAGGATTCCGCACTATTTGATTCGGTACAACGAAGAATCAGTTAGTACTCCGTACGTGCACGGTCCTAACACTTCATAGAGTACACTGCTCTAGTGAACTCCATGCAAATTCATGACTTAAAAGAATTAGCAGATCTTGAGTTGATCAATCATAAAGCAATGTATAGAGGATATGAATTTAAAGATATATTGAAGATATCCAAGAGAGCCAATAACTTCAAATCTCTCAAAGCTATCGGCATAAGGAAAGATAAAACTTTTCAAAATACTCTAGAGAAAAAGAAATAAAACTAAAGGGACTTAAGAGTCGGTATTTCCTGAGTTGAATATAAAACCAACTGAATCTTTGAAAAGGAAGATGGTGGCTAGTACTCATAAGACAAAACCAATCTCAAATGTTTTCTATGATGAGAAAACTTATGAGTTGGTAATTGAATGGAAATGGGGAGGCAAAGAAGGCTAGAAGATAAGGCTATTTAATGGATATGAGGTAAGACTGCTTGATGAATCATATATCCACTACATCTTGATAAGACACTTCAGAGAAATAGATAACAAGCTTGGAGAGGCTTGTATATATTCCTTTTTGAAATGCATTACAATATTGAAGATTGTCTATGATAGAATTAATACAAAGAAGGAACAAAAAAGGAGGAAGAAAGTTCCTTTCTAATTTGGGAATATAGTAAAGCTTGAGGTTGATGCTGATGGATCTTTATTGATTCACAGAGATGGACTTTCCACAGTATCTGTGTGGGAACCCATATTTCCAAGGCAGATGCATGTTAAAGCTACTTATACTATGAGCCAAATGAAGATCCATGTGCTGAGCAGAGACAAAATGGTTGAAGCCCGAGACTTCTCCAACATGAGCAAAGCCATTCTGGATCCATCTTTGGTTGGCCCTCCACCAGCTCCATTATCATCAGTCTAAGCACCAGCAGAAGACCCAGCAAAATTTTCACAACCTCATCCACCATCAAACCCTTTAAGTACTTAGGCTGTATAATCCTTAGGGGAATATTGTTGGACCCTGAAAGGATCATATATGTCAATTCAAGAGGTGGTTGATGGTTGTTCTACTGGTGAAATCCCACAAGTCCAAGAACATATGCGGCTGAAGCATAGAGACCAAGTATTGGCTATCCACATTTGTGTATGCGGATGACCAAAGAACAAATATTGACAAGTGTTTGTTCATCCGCATATACAAATGCGAACAGTCTAAACAAATGTTGACAGGTGTTTGTTCTTCCGTATTAACTAATGCGGATGCACAAAAGACAAATGCTGACAAGTGTTTGCTCATCCGCAATTATCAATGCTGATGAACAAAAACTTAATGCTGAAGTCACAGAAGAAATGCTGATGAAGTACAAGTCATCCGTGTTAGTTAATGCGGATGAGCAAACACAAATGCTGATTAGCTTTTTGTACTTAGGCTAGTATTTTGATGTATATCTAGTCAGGGTAGTTTAGTCATTTTGTACAGACTTTATGTCAGCCTATAAGTAGAATAGAATACCCTACTTTTGTAAGTTTTTCAATTCTAAGTATTCTCAGTACTCAAGTTTTAAGGTTTTAAGGTTGTCAATTCACTGTATTGAAAACCCTAGCACCCACTGTAACTTGTTTACCAACAATCAATATACAACGCATTTATGAGTATTATTTCAGCATTGAATGTTCTTTGATTCTGTATTTCTGCTATTTAATCATTGACTCAATCATCATATTCGATCCTTGTTGAAGTCACATCAATAGAGAATTTCATTCTCAGAACCAGTCCATCCATGTATATGGTGATCATGATCTGGAGATTTTGATGTTTTTATTCACATTGATTTAAAGAAAAGATGAAAACAAGTTCAAATTAATGGTACTCAAGTGTTGATGGGACATGATCACTTGTGAATCTTTCAATAAAATTTAATTAACAAGACAAGTATCTTTGTAAGATATAGAGAAATAACTTTAAAACATATAAAATATAATTTAAAAATTAGTAAATTTTACTGAAAATAAAAGTTTTGATGATTGGGTTTAATCTTGTAAACGTTTTACGTTTAAAAACGCGTTATAAACGGTGTTTTCGAGTCTAAAACAAATGTTTTTGCACAAGTTCGGTTTTGGATAGAAAATAATAAAGTGTTTCAATTTAAAAACTTATTTTTTTAAGTATATAACAAACCCATAACAAGAAAGGTCTTCAGTCATGACTTTATAAGCGCGAAAAAGCCGAAAAACGACAATTTCGGGTCAAAAATAATGGACTATTTTGGAACTGACTTTTAGCAAAATATTTCAAAAGGTTTTTGTATAAAAGAGTCATTTTTAAACATATAAAATAGTCATAAGATATATATGGGTTGATGTATGGTTTATGCGTGTAAAACCATGCGGTTTCCGGTCAAAATTACAGTGTACGGGGTGAAATTTGGGTCAAACATAATATAGCATATTTTTATAATAAAACTTAAAAAAAAATAGTTTTATATATATTTTATTAATAAAAATTTAATTATTTCATTAAAAGACTAATACATGTTGAGTTGTGTTAAATAAAGAAATATTTATAAAGTAATAACATAAGGGATAATTTCTTAACTAGAACAAGAATATGAATATATCTTAATATTAATCTTAAATAAAATATTATTATGAATTAATAATTACTTATTTATTTATTCATTTACTGATTTAATTATTTATTCATTTACTTATTTATTTGTTTGTTTGTAAATTTTGCGTTATATTTTTATATACGTTCATGTGTTTATTTTGTGTATGTTATGTTATTGTTGTTTAAGAGTCAAATGGTTGATTTAATAAATGAATATTTGTGACATATAATATAAATTATTAAACTAAACCGAAAGTCATCAACGGGTGATAAGTCTGTGAGTTGGGTAAACAACTTACGTATTAGACTTATTACTCGACAATTAATAGATCTTTTGTGTTTAGGGCATTAATTGGTTATTTATTTTATGGGCTCGCTTTTTGCTAGATCGTCTCCTTGTCATATTTGAAGGTGCGTTTTTCACAGCCCCTATTTTAAGTAATGTTTTATTTAACTATTTTAGGAGAAAACATGCTATAACGATTTTGGGTTTATGATATGATTATGGAATAATCATGTGATCTTTATGATGGCCTTGAGTTGTTCTATTATTTGTGCACGGCTACCCTCTTACATAATTATTAACCCTTGAATGGTCACATGATATATTAGTAGACCTATTGGGTTTGACAACCGCCCCTCAGGATGGGTTGCACCAGTCTGGTACGCAGGGAATATAAGTTGAAAGGATTCGGGGGATTTTGTGTCTTGGTTTGATTATGGGGCTCTTGGTTGCGATCATATTCAGTGGACCTACCTAGTCGTTGATGATCTAGGGGTTTATTTTGGGATAATCATGTCTGTTATAAAAAGAAATTATGATAGTTTTTTATATAAACCTGTGAACTCACTAACTTTTTACTGATAAACTTTTGGGCATGTTTTTCAGGTGATTAGGCATGCATGGAAATGACAAGTGTTTTAACGGCAAACTTATCAAATTTGGATGCCACTTTGGGACCCAATTTTCCGCTGCCGTTCAAAAATTTCTTATTAATATTTTAATACAATGTTATGTTATTACTAATTAAGATTTTATGTTAAGACTTATGTTTAGATCAATGTAATAACATCTTTATTCATGATAACATTTACTTTTTGGTATACGATGATTTGTTTGCTTAGTAATTGTTGGAAATAATCCAACTTTCGTTATCTCCGTCACACGCATGCCCTTCCGGTGTGCTTTTCGGGGTGTGAAATCAGGATGCAAAGTCACACCCCCATCACAAACATCATTGGATACGTTAACACAGGGGTGAGAACAAGAGGACAAACCCATGACAAAAATATTTATCTATACGCTTGCTTCTTATCCCAGATAAAGCTAAAGAAAGTTGATGAGACTTTGAAGGATGGAAGTTGGATTGAAACAATGCAGGATGAGCTGCTTTAATTCAAAAGACAAAATGTTTAGAACCTATGTCCTCTCCCTCCAAGGAGGACCACCATAGGTACCAAATAGGTGTTTAGAAACAAGAATGATGATAGAGGACTTGTCATTAAGAATAAGGCTAGACTAGTTGTTCAAGGGTATACATAAGAAGAGGGAATTGACTACACATATATTTTTGCTCCAGTGGCAAGACTTAAAGCTGTTAGGATGTTCCTTGTTTTTGCTGCATTCAAGGATTTCAAAGTTTACCAACTTGATGTCAAGTGTGCTTTTCTATATGGGGTGATTGATGAGGATGTGTATATCAAACAACCACCTGGCTTTGCATACCCAGATCATCCTAATTATGTCTGTAAGCTTGATAAAGTTTTTTACGGGGCTGCACCAAGCTCCAAGGAAATGGTATAAGACACTATCTCGATATCTTTGTCAGCATGGCTACAAGAGGGGTACTATATATGGAACACTCTTCATCAAAGGAACGGTGAATGACTTGATGCTGGTCAAGTTTATGTAGATGATATTATCTTTGGTTCACCTAATCTAAAGCTCCATAGAGACTTTGAGAAGCTGATGGAGAATAGATTTAAAATAAGTTCCATAGGGGAACTCAATTTCTTTCTTGGAATGCAAATGAAGCAAGGGGACAGTGGTATCTTCATAAACCAGTCAAAGTATGTATAAGACATACTTACAAGATTCAACAAGATTGAATGTATTGTTGCAAAGACACCCATAGCAAGAAACCACTCCTTTATACTGAGTGCATGCATGTAGGAAGCCTTTGGTTGTTTTGGTTGCATCAGCCTTTATATTAAACCTTATATTTACATCTGGGGGATGTCAATTCCTTAGTGAAAGGATAGTCTCATGGTAATACAATAAACAATCATGTGTATCTGCATTAACTACTGAAGCTGAATACATTGCTGCTGCTAGTTATTGTGCTCAAGTACTTTGTATTCGACATCAGATGCTAGACTATGGATTCAACTTCAAGGAGACTCCAATCCATATATACAACAATAGTGCTATCTCTATCGTAGAGAATCCTGTGCAGCACTCAAGGACAAAGCACATCAATATCGATCATTTGATTAGAGATAAGTTTGAAGAAGGATTGTTAAAACTAGTCAAAGCTAACACAAATGAACAATATATTGATCTGTTCACAAAGGCTTTTGATGAAAAGTGATTTAAATATCTTGTATCAGCTATAGAGATGATTAACTTTGAGTAGATCTTCTTAAACTTAAGTCAAGATTATTTCAAAAATATTTGTGTCCTTCGTTGTCTATATCATCACCTACATAAGTCCAGCTTACTTTGAAGAAAACTTTTCAAATGATATTTCTTAGAATTTTGGAAATTTTAGATATATTTTCTCTCGGAAGACATTAACTTGTCTTCGGAAGAACATTATGTCTTCAAATCAAATAACTATTTATAATAGATTTACCTTCGGAAGAAATCCTGATATATCTTCCGAAGCTTAAATATGCTTCTAAGTACTTATATGTTTTTGAATAACAATTTTCTTCTGAAAGTAATTAAGCCTTGGAAAATTTATTCTCTTATGAATAAAACTTCTTAGTTTTGATCTCCTTCAAAACCAAATATGTCTCAGAAGTGAAAATACTCTAAGTATTTTTCTGCCGAAGCAAATTTTCCACAAAGCTTAGGAACATCATCCGAAGTCAAATTGGCTTCGGAAGTTTTTATAAAACTTCCAAAGATAAATTACCTTCGGAAGATTTTTGACTTCCAAGAAAACTAACTTTTTGGGTGCCTTTTTTAGAGGTGGAACCAACATCTGAATTTCAAAATTTATCCTTTTACATTAACTTTGTCTCAAATCCATTTCATATATATAAACTTAATGGTTCTCCCTCTTTCACTATCCTCTTCATCTGTAAAATTCTCTATCCTAAATTCATCCACAAACCGTCTTTGGTCTTATCTTTCTTCACCACAAAGCTATTCATAAATGACCAACCTTGATCATAGAAATCAACCAGATTTTTCCATGCATTTGCACATGCAACTACTAAAAAATCAGGTTGCTCCGTTGAACTCTAAGAAAGATCTTGGTTTCTCAGAGGTTTGTCGATTCTTGACTCCCTCCAACTACTTCACCTCCCTTACCATAGATCCTCCACTTTATGAATATCAACTATTGGAGTTTTGGAGGACCTGCTAAGAGGTCACTATGGATGGGAGAAGGCACTGTCTGCCACAGTGCAAGGGAGGACAATTTTCATCACTCCAGCTTCCATTAACACTCATCTTAGGCTGGATGATGTAGAAGGGGACTTTTCCTTCCTAAAGTCTGTTATGAATCAGTCCTTTAGGCAGATAGGCTATGAAGGTGACTACTCCATAAGAACCTTCAGAAAAGAGAAGGTCTCCTCTCAGTAGAAGTACCTCTTCTATGTAATCATCTATTGATTATCTAACAAGCATGGAGGATGGGACCAAAATCCAGAGTACCTTTCCTACATAGTCCATGGGATGATTCAGGGGGTCAAGTTCAAGTATTCTCAGTTTGTGTATACAAACTTACTTGCTAACTTAGACTCCTTAGAATATTACAAGTTCTCTAGATATGTATAACCATTCTTAACTATGACTGGGCTTACAGTTAAGGCGAACAGGTAATGTTCTAAAAATAGGACAATTGAAATCTGACATCTTTAAAACAATAAGAAAGCCTACTATGGGCTTCTCAGAACAGAAACAACCCTTGTCCTAAAAATATTAGAGCTCATTGCTCAAGGTGACAACCTAGCAGTACCAGCTAGTGTTGAACCCACACCATCTACTTCTCAACTACCCAAACAGCCTTAAATAACCATCATCTACACTAGAAAATTCAAATGAACCCCTGCACAAGCTACTCAGCTTATGCAGAACCCTATATCCTCACCCATGCAAAAGGAGTGGACACTAGAGCTCCCACTTCCCCTGAGGAGCAAACCACTCCCATCAATTCAAGAATCAGTGCTGAGGTTCCTCATGCTCAACCTGATAAGCTCACAACCCCACTAGCCTTAAACCTTCACTCAGAGTCTCAAAACTCTAGTGAACAACCTTCAGGGGAAAGTTACCATCCCCAGTCTTCAACCCATTCCCAACCTAGAATTCTATGATGATCAAGACATAGGATTTAGTGAGTACCATGAGTCTCTCTTCTCCACCCTGCTTAAGGAGAGATGAATACTCATGCTTCACCCATATGTAGTCTGTATCATCCACCCAGTACTATGGTGGATCTCTCTAAACAATTCAGGAGGTCCATATGGATGAGGATCTTACTTCAGCAAGTGATTACATCATTAAGACCTCAACTATAGCAACTCAGCCCATTAATACTTCAACTGAAGCTGTCATGGTGCAGGAGAAATCTTGCAGCTAAGAACATAGTGCTGGTGATAAGGAAGAAGACTTTGGTCCTATTCTTTCACCCTTCGTGATTCTTCTGATGAAGATGAGGGGAGTTTGAAACTAAAGGTGCAAAAATTAACTAAAACCTGCACCTATTTAGTCTCAAAGGTTAGTCACCTAGAATCTCAGGTGACTACCTTTCAAAAGAGGGTTAATGACCAGTAACTTGAGATCACCGATCTCAAGGACAAGTTAGCTCAGAGACCATTTAAAAGGACTTAACCAGGTCCACAAAAACTTGTTGATGTGTTGGACTTAACCTCAAGCTCACCTATGCTAGAAGGTGATGCTACCAAAAAGGGAGAGGAAGTCCTAGCAATCACAGAACCTCAGAGTTCTTCTCAGAGTATGGATATAGACCTTAATAATGGCAGCCCAACCCATTAACACTTTAACTGAAGCTGTCATGGTGTAGGGGAAATATAGTAGCCAAGAACAAAGTGTTGGTGATGAGGAATAAGACTTAGGTCCTATTCTCTCACCCCCCCCCCCTCTGATTCTTCTAATAAAGATAATGGGAAGATGAGACTAAAGGTGCAAAAACTGACTAAAACCTGCACCTATTTAGTCTCCAAGTTTAGCCACTTGAAATCTTAAGTGACTACCTTGCAAAGAAAGGTCCATGATTAACAACTTGAGATTTCTGATCTCAAGATAAAACTAGGTGGGAGACCTTTAAGGAGGACTCAACCAAGAACATAAGAACCTATGGATGTGATAGACTTAACCTTAACTCACCTATGCAAGGTGATGATGCTACCAAAAAAGGGGGAGAAAGTCCAAGTAATCATAGAACCTGGGAGTTCTTCCTAGAGTATGGACATTAAGGATTGTTGATACATATTCATGTACCTAGTTTATGTTCTGAAATATAAAAGTCTTTCATGTCTTACACTTATGTAATCCAATTTAATGAAATGATTGAATGATATATAAAATGCATTGTGATGTTTATATGTGATTGATTTTGTCATGTTATATTTATATTGATTGTGATTCACATATATGAACTAACTATATAGGTTTGATGTTGGTTTTACATAGTTCTAAGTCAATAAGAAATTACAAATGTGTTTAACTTAGTCATGTGGACATTCATGCTAATGGACCATACTTATGGCCCATACGCATGAATGAACCATGCTTATGGACCAGTCGCACGACTGAACCAGGTGACTGGATCAGTCGTATGATTGAGACATAAGATTGGTTCAATCGCACGACTGAACCTTCAGTTGTGTGTATGTGTCAATCTGATGCTTCAGTCGCATGACTGAACCATGCTAATGGTTCAGTCGTACGAATGAACACTGATAACCTATAAATACCACATAATTTGTGGAAAAACAAAAAAAACACTTTGAAATACTTCATAATACCTCATATCCTAGCCGTCTAGAGCGTCCCAAGTCGCAAATCCAAGTTCATAGATTGTTCCTGATCGATTCCAATCTGTTCTTAACGTTTGTTTCATCGTAAGATCGATCGGGTTATTCGTTCTCACTGATTGGATCGCCAATCTAATAGAATTCCGTGCTATTTGATCTGGTTTCACGCAGAATCCGTTAGTACTCCGTACGTACACGGTCCTAACAAGTGGTATCAGAACTTAGGCTCGTGATTTTGCGTGGATTCAATTCGTTTTGGTGTCAAAACTAACGTTTTCATTCAAAAGATACACTTTTTCGCTTTAAAACTTGTTTTTGTCGAGTCTCTGTGTCAAAAGTTTCGGCTTTTTCCCATACGGCAAATTAGGGTTCGTGAAAGTTCGTAAATTTGAGTCAAGTGTTCAAAAATTCGATTTTTTCCCGCAGCAGCAGCTTCAGTCGCATGATTAGCCCAATCGCACGACTGAATCCCATTCGCATAGTTCAATCACACGACTGGACTCATTCGCATAGTTCATTCGCACGGTTGAAGTATTCCATACGTTTGACCTCATTCGTCATGTTCATTCGCACGACTGAATCCAATCGCACGATTGAAGCCATTCGCATCCTTCAATCGCACGGTTGAACCAGTTGGCTTGTCCAATCGCATAGGTCAATCAGTCTTGTTCTTAGTTCATCTAGTTACAGAAATGGAAGATTAGTTCTCTGCTTTTACTGCTGGAAAGGACTCTCGCATCCAGAATCTTTTACTTCTGGAAAGTGAGATAGGGAACCACAACAAACCGCCAAAGCTATTAACGTTGGATGAATACCCGTAGTGGAAACAGCGGTTTGAAATCTACCTAAATGGAGTTGACCCAAATTTGTGGACGTCTATTGAGACTGGTTATGTGACACCAGTCAGTGCTAATGGGGTAAAGCTGACTTTGGGAGGAATGAGTGAATCCCAAAAGACGATGCATAATGCTAAAAAGAAAGCATATGCCTTGTTGACTCATTCAATACCTAAGGACATATTTCATCAGTTTTTTTAGAACAAGTAGTCTAAGAAGTTATGGGAAGCCTTGGAAAAGAGATACGAAGGCAATGCAACTCTAAAAGCACTAAAGGTATAAGCTCTAAAAAAGGAATTCGATAATTTCTCACCAATTGGAAAAGAGAGCTTGGATGACATCATTGATAGATTCTATCATCTGATGAGTGAGTTGCACACTCATGGCATGACCACATCCATGGAAGATAAAGTCTCTAGCTTTGCTGATGGTCTGCAAGACAAATAGGATCCATTTGTGTCTAATTTGAGGCAAAACGACATTCTTGCCACTTTAGACATAAATGATTTTGTTCTAAAGTTAAGGGAGGAAGAGCTGCGTCAGAAATACAAGTTAAAGAAAGGATCCTATTCTCAGAATCCTGCACTCTACAACTCAGTTCCAACCCCTTCTACATCAGGCGCACCGCTTCAAATGGCTTTTGTGTCTAACTCTTATGCACCTTCCCAAAGCAACTCATCAGGAACCGAAACGTCAGGGTCACTAGCACCCAATATATTGTTCCTGAGGTAAATACTACCAAGTTAAACACTGAGAATCTCTGAAACATCACCGTGGAAGTTGCTAAAGAACATATGGATCTTCTAGCTGCCGTTGTTCAATCTTATGATGGGTTAGTTGCTGGTAAGATTGGAAACTGTCATCTTGCTGACGAGGACTACAAGCAAGTTGATGAAATTGAGCTAGAACGCATGGATATAATGTGGGCCTTGGCTAGTGCTGTTAGAAGTGCCAAGAAGTTTGTCAAGAAGACGGGGCAAAATTTGGTTACAACTAAAGACACTAATTTGGATTTGACAAAACCAAAGTCACTTGCTTTAATTATGGAGAGAAGGGGCACTTCAAACGTGAGTGTACAAAGCCAAAGAAGACTGGGAATGGAAACCCTTTTCCCACGTTCAACCGTCAAGACAACGAGAAGGTTGGTGCATCGTCAAGTAAAGATTCTAAGGCTTTGCTTGCACAAGGTGATGAAGGACAAGACTGGTCCTTCCGATTTGTATCTAAGGGTGAATCCAATGTCGCATTTGTTGATACCTTGGATGATGGATCTGCAAGTAAGGGAGACATCATAGCTGATCATGCAAGTTCAGATATCGAAGAAGCTAGGGATGTCGTTGATCACTTGGTTGAAGAAGAGTTGAGTGCTGCAAATTCAGAATCTCAAGTCACTGAAGAATCTGACACTACACTGATGGCTGATTCGTTTAATTCTACACAAGTATCTTCTAAAGATGAATTATTTCATAAACATGCTTGTTCTGAATGTGATAAATTTAGGGAAAGCATTGATTTGAAGTTTGCTAGGTTATTAGAACACAATGATAATCTAGTAAATGATTTACAACTCTGCACTGAAGCAAACCGTGTGTTAAAACAAAATTAGTGCAGCTTCAAAGAAAAGATAGAACTGTTAGGGAAACAACTAAGGGAAACCGAAGTTGTTGCTTTAAATCAATCTAATGATATTAAGTTCTATTTAAATTCTTTAGAAGAAACTAAAAAGGAGAAAGCAGTTTTGCAAGTAGAAGTTGAATCGTTAAAACAAAAACTACACAGTTTGGCAAGTTCTTCACACATAGTTCAAAACTTAGTGAAAGAACGAAATGGCGGGGAAGGTCTGGGTTATAAAGTAGTACTGCCACCACATGCTATCCTTTTGAACACTAAATGTAGACCAATAAATAATAATCCAGTAAAGGATCATGTGGTGTCTACTCCTCTGGTCAGTGATCCAGATTCTATGGGTAAACCCATGAAGTCTATCACTGAACAAAGAATACTATTTTGGGATCAAAAGATAAGATGGTTGTTGAAGACTTGACTGATAAAATTGAGAAAGTTAACTTAGGGTCAGGTTCAAAAACGTCTATTTTAGAACCTAAACAATCAAAGTCAACAAACCCTAAAATAGCAAGTCATCAAAATTTAAATAAAACGAAAGCCAAAGATGTTGCAAATGTCAAAACAATTAATTTTGTTAAAGAAGGAGAAACATCTAAAAGTGAAAAGAAACTACCCAGCCCCCGACCAAACTCAACCCCTCGTCAACGCTTTCCTCACACTGTCGAAGGGAGATCTCGCTACAGTTGTGGAAAAAGAGGACACATCTCTCCAAATTAATTTTGATCATGAAAAACCAAAATTTTCTAAAATCAGATCTAATACTCCTTCAAAACACCAAAGTCAACACAGATAAGCTAAAAGCGAAGCTGTGTCACCTAAAGCTAAATCAAGGATTATTAGTGAACCTAAAGTTCAACCATAAGCCAGTCGTCTGTTTACCACAAACAGGCCTTACACAGAACTGGTTTATGGAAAGAAAAATCAAGTTTTGTGTCTGATAGTGAAAACAAGGAAAAGAAAGATACGCCCTCAACCTTTGAAGGTCAGTGGGTTGAGTTCATGATGTGTGATACCTCTGGGACACCCAAGCCAGTTAAGGCTTGGGTCCCAAACCTGAACTAATCATTTCCATTATATGTGCAGGGTGTCCGCTACAATCACTAATACCTGGATTATTGATAGTGGGGCGTCCAGGCACATGACCGGGAATTCGTCCCTCCTTTTCAACATCAAGCAAATTAAAGGGGGACACGTGTCATTCGCTGGGAACAAAGGAGGTTACATCACCGTGCAAGGCGAAGTGGGAAGTGAGAAAGTGAAGTTTGACAAGGTTAACTACGTTTAGCAACTACAGAACAACTTACTTTCTGTCTTCCAAATCTGTGATAAGGGATTCAAGGTTGTATTTGACAACAAGAGGTGCTACATACTGAAGAAGGAGTATGTCATCCCGGAGGAACAAGTTCTCATATCGGCTTCAAGATATAACGACCTTTATGTCTGGGACCTATCAAAAGCCTCCACAACTGAGTCTACTGCTCAGTGCTTCTTGTTAAAAGCAACAGAAAGAGATTCAGTCTCTTGGCATAGGCGAATGGGACACATCAATCCCAGGAAGATGAACCATCTAGTTCAGAACGATCTTGTAGATGGTGTTACAGTCAAGAATTTCCAACTTCCAGATTTCTGTGTTGCCTGCAAGAAAGGGAAACAGACCAAGAAGTCTCACAAAGCAAAGAAAGTTAATTCTATTGACATTCCTCTTGAGCTTCTACACATGGATCTGTTTGGCCCAGTGAGCACAAAAAGCATAGCCGGGGATTGGTACTGCTTTGTGGTGACGGATGATTACTCTAGATTCTCTTGGGTGATGTTTCTGAAAGCTAAATCAGAGACATTTGAATCATTCAAACATCTCGTTACCACATTGGATTCTCTCTACAAGCTGAAAGTAAGAAGGATTCGATCAGACAACGGGACAGAGTTCAAGAATCAGTGGATGGAGTCCTTCTGTCAAGAGAAGGGAATTGTTTATCAGTTTACCTCTGCCTACACTCCACAAATGAATGGTGTTGCTGAAAGGAAGAATCGGAGCTTGATAGAGATAGCTAGAACTATGCTAGCTGACTCCAAACTGCCAATTCAATTCTGGAACGAGGCAGTAGCTAATGCTTGTTACACTCTAAATCGGGTCTTGGTAGTCAAACGTCATGGAAAAACTTGTTATGAGTTGCTCCAACAACGTAAACCTAATTTAGAGTATCTGGAACCATTTGGTGCACCCTGCATGCTGCTAAAGAAGAATCAGACTGGGAAGTTCTGCGAGAAGGCTGAAGAAGGTATCTTCCTTGGATATAGTATACTAGATAAACGGGTTTACAATAACTCAACTGGTCAGGTAGAAGTGTGGTGCAACGTTGATGTTCAAAGATACACCACCCCCCTTGTAGAAAAAGGACCTTCCTTTTTCTTTGACTATGATGGATTTTTCAAATCCTTCAATCTACCTCCTTCCCATTCTGATGATGACTTAGCTGCACGAATGATGTACGATGTTCTGAATGCTCCCACATCTGACTCGACATCATTCGTTCCATTAGATGATACTTCTAGCCCTTCAGGGGGAGAGCTTGAGGTAAGTGATTCCTCTTCTGATGATGAAGAAGTTGAAACTAGAAACATGGAACAGGAAGAACAAGTTCCTACTACCCAAAGTTCTACAGCCTCTGATCATGATGCAGCTGACACTTCTGAACCGCATACTCCAACAGTTCAGAATCTGGATACTGAAGTCGCAGTACCCACCACTCCAGGAACTTGAGTTAATGTACATCATACTCTGGACAACATCATAGGAGATATTCTATCTGGAGTTCAAACAAGAAATCAGCTATATTCAGATGATTATGCTGCGGTCATGGAAAAGGGATACTTACATGATGGTGCGTATCGATGCTTTGTTTCTCAAGTTGAGCCAAAGCATGTCAGCGAGGCTTTAAAAGATGAAGCATGGGTAAGTGCTATGCAAGAAGAACTTCTTCAGTTCAAGAAGTTAGGAATCTGGACTCTTGTTGACAGACCAAAAGGTGCAAAGGTGATTGACACAAAATGGGTTCTTCAGTGTAAGAAAGATGACCAAGGGGTCATAATCAGGAACAAGGCTCGGCTTGTCGTTAAGGGTTTAGACGAGTCGAAGGCATTGACTACAATGAGGTGTTTGCACCTGTGGCAAGGATGGAAGCTATTCGTATCTTCTTAGCCTATGCATCCTATATGCAGATTAAAGTCTATCAACTGGATGTGAAAAGTGCATTCCTTCATGGTGAAATCCGGGAAACAGTGTTCGTCAGTCAACCCGAAGGATTTGAGGATCCTTATCATCAGGATAGAGTTTATAAACTGGACAAGGCTTTGTACAGGCTTCATCAAGCCCCTCGATCCTGGTATGAGAAACTCTCTACTCACCTGTTGAAACATGGTTTTCGCAGAGGAGTCATTGACTGCATACTGTTCATCAAAGAAAAGGACGATGATTTACTACTGGTGCAAATATACATGGATGACATAATCTTCGGTTCCAAGAACGAAGCATTGTGTAAAGAATTTGAGTCTGTGATGAAAGGTGAGTTCGAAATGAGCGCCATGGGAGAGATGAAGTTCTTTCTCGGTTTACAAGTAGATAAGAAACCAAATGGTATCTTCCTGCATCAGACCAAATATGAAGGAGATATCCTTAGTCGGTTTGACATGGAGAATGCAACGGCTGTTGGGACTCCACTTGCCACGAACCACGATGTGGCACCCGACGAAAATGGTGATCTGGTCGATACCACCATGTATCGAGGAATGATCGGATCTCTCATGTACCTCACAGCTTCTCGTCCTGATATTATGTACGCCACGTGTCTCTGTTCCAGATATCAGGCTAAACCTAAAGTAAATCACCTAATTAGGGTAAAGAGGATCTTTCGTTATCTAAAGGGTACTCCTACACTTGGGTTGTGGTATCCTCATGATGATTACTTTGAACTTACAGTGTATAGTGACTCGGATTACGGTGGTTGCAAGATGAACTACAAGTCAACATCAGCGGGATGTCAGTTCTTTGGAAGACGTTTAGTCACCTGGCAGTGTAAGAAGCAGACATCGGTAGCTCTGTCGACATGTGAAGCCGAATATGTTGCCGCTGCAAGTTGCTGTTCTCAAATCATCTGGATTCAACAGCAAATGCGAGACTATGGTTCGCAATTTTCTAACACCCCTATTTATGTTGTTAATTCTGCTGCAATTGCTGTCACTAAAAATCCGGTCCAACACCCAAAGACAAAACACATCGGTATTAAATATCACTTTATACGTGACTGTTTTGAAAAGCAATTAATCGATGTTGTTAAAATTAATACGGATTTTCAACGCCCCGACCTCTACAAAAAAGCATTTGATAAACCTCGGTTTTTATATCTCTTAGAGGTCAATGGCGTCAAAAAGAAAACTGATGTGATTTCAGAAGATTCTAGTACTTAGTCCGTCTCTATGTTTTATTTTTAATTTTTATTTTTCTTTATTTTATTTTCCTGTCTTTAAAAAATCTAAAAACACAAACAGATTTTCGGTTTTAGAATTTTAGGGGGAGAATAGGTTTAGTTTCAGTAGTTAGTATTTAAATTACTCACAAAAAACAAGGGTGGGCAGAAAAGCTGAAAAGCAATGACATCAAATCTATGAGATTGATTCAAAACTATGGAAGATGATAGTACACAGGGAACAAATCGTTTAGGACATCAAAAGGACTTAAAGGTTTAAAGTGTTACATTAAAACTACAAGTATGGGAACGATAAGCCAAACAAAGGAAAAATGATAGTAAACTAGTCTGTTACTGAGGTAACATAGAGAAAGTAGGCCTAGAGTTTGCTAGTCCATTATATGACGTGTCGGTAGATTTAACACAATAGACAAGTAGACCTCATTGGTGAAACAAATTAAAACTAAATAGTTCTACTAGCTGTGGGCTTCCACCTTATCCCTGGTTAACACAATCAACGCATTTCCAATAAGGGGTGACAAGCAAAATAAACGCCACAAATGTGAGGATAAGCATAACCTAAATATTCTAGAATTCATTGTTGTTTGCGCCTCTCTGCTGTGCGATGGCACTGACCTGAGGCTTGGCATCTCTTTGAAATCTCTTAGAATAGTCTCTTCTTATCTAAACCCGTAGACCGCTCAAAAATCTCCTGAGGAATATTGATTACCATATAAGCGTGGGATCCACAAATGCTTGTTGAAATAACAAATCTAACTAATCACCAATGTGAGTCAAAAATCTGTGTATGGATTTAAGTGGACAAATATACTGACAATCATCATGGCAGCAATCCTCGACAGTCCAAATCACTATGTGCTTCTTACAGTTCTAGTATGATTTCCAGTAAGGGCTTTGGATTCTCAGACAAATAAGATTAAGTTAAATAAACATATGCTAAAAGGTCCCAAATGATTATGTTTAAGCCTGTATGATTCCATAAGAGCCAGTCCAGATAAGATGGACATGCTTGATGTTGTTCTGTTCAGGGGGAGAAATCTATTAAGGAAAATTAAAATGTTTTCAACCCATCTCAAACAAAACCACAAAATATGTTATGTTTCATTTCAATTCAAGTTGTTTTCTGTTTTATCTATCAATTAGGTGTCAATGTCGGACTATGTAACTAGATTAATTCTGTGAATCATAATTTCAAAGGGTCGTCTGAGGTGACCAAACTGTCTCAATCAAAAGGATCACTGTGACAACCCTCGATTTCCGTGTAATTTCACTAGAAACCCTAAATCTTGATTTCTATGATCAGTCTTGTTTTAGAATATATAGCACTAAATAAACTAATCTAAAGATTTATTAGAGTCCTACGTGTGCTTACGTTTCTATTTCGTGCGTGTTCGACCATGAAAACCCGAGACCGGCGAATGTCTGAAATAAACGCCACTACGAACTGACCGGGAAATAAATATTAACGTCATAGGTAAAAATGATAATTTGGCCTAATTTCATCTTAGTTACACTAATATTAATGTTATTATGTGAGGAAACAGCTATCATAACGAGAAAACCCGATAACAGCATCTACGCGCCTTAGTACGACGAGATGGTTCAATCTAGCGGATAAACAATAAAATGCCCAAGTGGACGATAAAACCAAGATATGGGGCATGTAAATAGTCGTTTTGGACTAGAATTTCACAAGGAATTAGAATTTAATATGTTCGGGCTTTGAAAATCGGGTCGAGATGGGAAAAAATGAAAAGACCGTTCGGCTACCCCTTCTTCCCCCCCCCCTTGCATTCGGCCGCCCCCACCCCCTTCCCTCTCCTCCCCTATATAAACCCCTCTCCCCCTCATTTCACTTCTCTTTACTTCATTTCAAAAGAAAAATCACTCTCTCCCTCTCTTTCTCCTTACAACCTAAGGCCAACACCACCACACCACCACCATTTTCGTTTTGTTCCATTTTCCTAGAAGATCTTCACTTGGAACTCGAGGTGCAAGCATATTAGAGCAAAAGAAGGCTTGTTGGTGGTGAATCTAGAAGAAAAACTACCATCCTACATTTCTTTTTCCTGAGAGTAGCTTGCTAAGACTAAGGTAACCTTAATCTTTCGTTTTAGTTACGTTTTTATATGAAAATGACTACCTAAAAGCTATAGATTGTTCATCCAAGTAAAATTTTGGGAAAAATATATTTTGAAACAGAAAATATGGAATAAAAATGAGTTGTGTAAGTGTGTATATGTGTATGTATGTGTCCGTACGTGTGCATGTATGTGTGTTGAAGTTTGGATGCTAGATTATTACTTGATGATGCGTTGTTGATGTTGAATCGTCCATGCAAGTAGATTAAAGTATGAAATCTGTTATAAATCATCTATTGTGACATTTTGATGAAGGTTTACATGGATTAAGTGTGTGTATGGGTGACTGTATGCATGCATGTGTGTATGTTGATGTTTGGGTGTTTGTTCTTGCAAAAAGTGTTGTTTTATGATTATATCTTCACATGCAAACGGATTGTTGAGTGAAAAATAGTTAGAACAGATTTTAAATGATAAAAAATGTGTGGATGCATGCTATTTTATGTATGGATTGTTATTTGTAGTATTGGTTTGCTTATTAATGATTCATATGCTTAAAAATACGTGTTTAGGACTTGAAAAATCATGGATACATGAGATGATATTAAATCTGTAAATTGTTGTTAATAATGGTATAAATAGTAATTTCACTTAGTTCTAAAGACATGTTTAAGTATTGGGTTGTTTGGCTTAACATTTGACACGATTATGTTGGTCAAAAAGACACGAAATGACAAAATTAGGGTATTTAACTTAGATATTCTAAAGACTGAAATTACAGCAGGTTGTGAGTGATATTTTATGTCCATAATGCATATGTATAGCTACAAGCATGAAACTTGTTGTTTGGACGCGATTGATGATGATTTAGACTAAACTAGTCACCTATTCCGCTTGATTTCGGTTTTAAAATGCATGATTTATAGATCTGAATTTGAGCAGTAAGTTTTAAGCTATTTACGACTTATAAACAGCCCCTAATGTACGTTAGGAGTTATGAATGTTAACTATGAGTTATCTTGCTCGGTTTGACTGTTTGTTTGACAAATTTGAGTAGAAATTGCCATGATTTAGAGACTTTTATATCAAGTTGGCTTAAAGTCGTTTGATTCATGAAATGTGATTTAGGATTTACGTACGTATATATATATATATGAGTGTTTTTATGTGTATTTGGTTACAATTTTCACATTTTGGTTGTTAATTAGTACTTGTCTAAGTAACGCGTAATCCACCATTTTCGTTAAGATCTTAACCGAGTGTTATAATCACCAACTACTCGCGTAAATAAATATTTTCTTAAAAATAATATAAGTCTAGTAGGTTGGATGAACAACTTGCTTGTAAGACTTGAGTATCCATTCTTAAAGTGTCTATTGTATTTAGGGCACTATTAGGATTGACTAGACGTTCGTTGGTGTAATTGCATGTACTTTCAATTTCATTGATCAAGGTGAGTTTCCATTGCCCCTTTTTAACTTGTTATCGTTTTACAAAATCATGGGGTAAATACATGGCTTCGTTCGTTGTATCATGATCATGTGGCTTACTCGTATTTGTTCGTATGATAGTCTCGAGTATGGGTGTTTCGTTATTGTATTCATGTGAGTCGTTCATGAATACCCCATTTTCCCATATAATCATTAGCCTTGGGTTAGGCCACAGTGTATATTGGTAGATCTATTTGGGTTTGATAGCCCGCACTCGCGATTAGTAGCTCTGATCAAGCGTTTAGGATGCGAGTGAATATATGTAGAATTCGTTTCGTGGGGATTGCTTACTTATGTAAAGCTTTTGTGTCTTCGATTGATTATAGCTCCAGGTACTATCATTAAGTTGTATCCCTAGCTAGTTTACAACTTACCACATTGTTGTCAATGATATCTGATACTGTTGTATGTAATGTTTTCGTAAACTCGTGAAACTCGCTCAACTTTATGTTGACTTTTTAAGCATGTATTTTAGGTACATAGGAGCATGGATGGTGGTATGAACTGGGCTTGGGCAAACGTGGATGTGGCATCTTTTGGTTCTATTTTGGCTATTAATTTAAAAATACGATCTTTGTGTATGATCGTGGTTAAACAATTTGAACTTTTTCTTATTTTGGAATGTTGTGATAAAAATCCTGTGGTTTGTAATTTAAAACTTATGTTTTAACGTTTGCCTATATATCATGTTGGTTTCCAACTTTGTCATCGCCATGCTTAACGCATATACAATTCCGCTGCGATATTCAATGTCGTTTTTGGGGTGTGACAGAAGTTGGCATCAGAGCCAATGGTTATAGCGAACTAAAAAAGGATTTTTTTTTAAAAGAAAAATTCTAGACTATAACTTTTCGTAAAAGAAGAAAGTTTTGGGGATTTTGGGAAAAAGGCGTGTTCATACCACTTGCCCTTAGTAGACGTAAGATTATATTTAAATTGCCTGAATTAAGTATGCCATACTTTAGGTGTCGTGTGTGAAGATTTAAACTGATACGTTTGTTTGCATGCGTAAGTGCTACAATCGAGCTTGAATTCATATGATGAAATTGTTTGCATGCTTAAGTGCTTACATATGAGTTGACTCTCGAATATTCTAGTTGTTGCATGATTACGTGATCATATGCAGGATAAGATGTTAATCTAGTATAATTACCCTTTGGTCATAGATGTCAACAAACCCGAGTGATAAGGATCAGGAGTCTAAGGTCCCGCAGGTCGAGAGATCATCGCTTACTTCCAGTTTTTATGTTGATCCCAGTGCCTTTGCACCCGCAATATCACCTCATGCTAGTGATCCTAGTAACAGGAACGGGTGGATTGAGGAGTCCGAAGAAGAGGAGCCCATTGAAGTTCCATCCGAAGATGAGACAGAGCCTGTAGTTCCTATGGTTGATGGTGATGATGACTCTAGTGATAGTGATGATAGCGATGGCAGTTCTGGGGATAGTGATTCTAGTGATGATGGATATAGTGGAGATGGTTATGTTGATGGTGATAGTGATGATGAGTGTAGGGATGAGGTTAAGGAGGTTGAGTTGTCTACTGGTGAAGTTAGGAAGAGAGCTAGCACTCCTATTCGAGCTAGTACTATAGGGATGCGTCCGTCGCGTAGGTCATTCCGTTTATTCCCTGAAGGACATAGAATGAAGATCACTCCATGAAAGACAGTGTTACAACACAAAAATAGGACCCTTGCTGATAGGGATGTAGATGGAGAGACAGTAGGATATGTTATGGAGCAACCCCTCAAGAGGACACGTGCATGTGTGGCTAGGAAATGGGAATGGTTAGGAGATCGAGTTCAGAGGTGGACTGATGAAGAAGGTATACCAGTGATTAGAGGAGTTGGAGAGTCTTCTGACTCGAGAGAATTACCCCTCACGAGGCAGCCGATGGAGAGGACTGTGCCTCTACTAGCTGCTAGGTGCGTCCGGTTAGAGAGCAGGATAGACTCGCTGGAGATGAGGAATGGCGAAGCTAGTGATGACAGGTTGGATGATCTAGATGGTAGACTGGGTACGTTAGAGGAAGAGAAGGCAGTGGATGATGATGCACAGGCGCAGATGCATCACAGGATCCAACTGTTGCAGGAGAAGATGCTCGAGATGCAGAGAAACTTGAGCGCTACTGAAGCCAAGATCGAGGACGTGACACTGACAGCTGATGTGACCAAGATGAGGTTGGATGCCTCAAGAGTTAGAGAGATGGATGCAGACCATCGTGTGCGAGAGATGGAGCAGCATGTGAGGGTTATCATGCCACTCATGGTAGTTTGCGTTCTACTTCTCATGGTTGTTGCACGTTCGGGAGTCTATTTTGGCGTGAGCTATCCAGGAGCTAGGCGCGGATTCCCATGATTGTCTTATTTCCAATTTGTCTATTTCATTTCATCATTGTAATTGTTGCGTGAAACAATTTATTACCTCACGTAAAAACATGTACTTGTTAGGGGATGGCATTTGACCGCCCCAGTATTTTGGTTGGGCCAAGTTGTTCTTTTGGCATTTGATGAAAAACAAGTAACATTGGTTTTTGGGTTAATTTTTGGATGAATGAAATGTGATGAATGGTTATGTTATAACGTTATAGTTAAATTTCTTTGCTTACATACACGACTGATTCAGATATTGCGTGATATCTCGACTCACTTATATTATGATTGTTGTGTTATAAAAGAAAAACCATGGCTCCAAGACGGGAAACCCACGGAAACCCACTTCCACAAACTGCTGAGGAATTAACTCAATTGATTGCGCAGCACGTTCAAGCTGCCGTCGCCCAACATAATGCAAATCAAGGGAACCAAAATGAAGGATGCAGCTACAAGACCTTCCAAGCATGCCAGCCAGAGAATTTTGCTGGGACAGAAAGACCAGTTGGAGTTCTTTGCTGGATAGAGAAGATGGAAGCAGTTATGATGATCAGCAACTGTATGCCAGCTCAGCGCGTGAAGTATGCAACAAGTTCACTCCAAGATGAGGCGTTAACTTGGTGGAATGCACAAATCCAGGCTTTAGGTGAGGTGCCTGCCTATGCACTCACCTGGGACGAATTCAAAGCTTTGTTGATGAAGGAATACTGTCCACGTAATGAGATTCAAAAGGTTGAAGCCGAGTTTTGGAACCTCTCGATGGAAGGAGCAGATGTTCGTGGATACACTACACTATTCAATGAAATGGCATGAATTGTACCCCATCTCGTAACCCCTAAGTACAAGAGAATCAAACGCTACATTTGGGGATTGGTGCCTCAGATTCATAGCATGGTGACATCATCAAACCCTACTACTTACCAGGAAGCAATGCAGCTAGCACATACCCTGACCGATGATGCTGTACGAATGGGAACGTTAAGGAAAGCGAGCACAGGGAAGAAGCCAATGGAAATTTATGAGAGTCCAATGGAGAAGGAAAAGTTAGTTTATTCTGGAAAGAGGAAATGGTCTGAAGGTTCAGGAAGTCGTTCTGGAAACTTCCGCCGAAACATGAGAGGATCTGGCAGGATGTATACTGCTAATGAAGCAAAAAGAAACCAAGGACCTAACCCTAAGTGCAATGCAAATACTACCATACTGGCCCCTGCAACGTATGTGAACGTTGTGGAAAGTTTGGACACCGAATAAGAGATTGTCGAGTAAAGTTGGACGAGAAAAGAAGGTCAGAACCAAGGTTGCTATGAATGTGGAGCGTTTGGACACTTTAAGAAGGAATGTCCTAAGTTGAAGGAACAGGAAGCCCGTGGCAGAGCATTCGTGATGGAGGCGAAGAAAGCTCGTAAAGATCCCTCCGTTGTCACCGGTACATTTCTAGTTAATAACCGTTATGCTTACGTATTATTCGATACTGGAGCCGATAGAAGTTTTGTTTCTAGAAACTTCGAGTCTTTCCTTGACTCACAATCTAGTAAGTTGAATAAGAAGTACTCGATTGAGTTAGCTAATGGGAAATTGATAGAAACTAACGAGGTGTATAGGGATTGTACTATACTCTTAGGAGACCACACGTTTAGAATTGACCTTTTTCCTGTAGAATTGGGAAGTTTCGATGTTGTAATAGGGATGGATTGGCTATCGAAGAATCGTACTGAAATCGTATATCATGAGAAAGTAGTCAAGTTGCCCCTCGATAAGGGAGAGCCATTAGAGATTCAAGGTGATGAAAGTGCTCCGTTAAAGATTGTGAATGTGATGAAGGCACAAAAGTATTTAAGGAAAGGATGCGCAGCTTTTATAGCCCATGTAATCGACACGAGAGCCGAGGAGAAGAAGCTAGAGGAAATACCGATAGTGCGCGACTATCCGGAAGTGTTTCCTGAGGAGTTGCCTGGGTTGCCGCCGCAACGGCAAGTTGAATTTAAAATCTACTTATTACCAGGAGCAGCGCCAATTGCATGATCTCCATATCGGTTAGCGCCACCTGAAATGCAGGAGTTATCCAAGCAATTGAAGGAAATGTTGGATAAAGGATTTATAAGACCAAGCTTCTCGCCTTGGGGAGCGCCAGTCTTATTTGTGAAAAAGAAGGATGGATCGATGAGGATCTGCATCGACTACAGAGAACTGAACAAGTTAACCATCAAGAACCGTTACCCCTTGCCAAGAATAGATGACTTGTTTGACCAATTGCAAGGATCGAGTGACTATTCGAAGATAGATTTGCGCTCTGGGTATCACTAGTTGAGAATTGCTGAGGAACATGTTCCTAAGATAGTGTTTCGAACGCGATATGGTCACTATGAATTCATGGTCATGCCCTTTGGACTGACAAACGCCCCTACTGTGTTCATGGATCTCATGAATAGGGTGTGCAGGCCGTATCTGGATAAATTTGTAATCGTGTTCATGGATGACATACTTGTATACTTGAAAACTAAGGAGGAACATGAACAACATCTGAGGTTGCGTTTGGAGTTACTAAAGAACGAGAAGTTATATGCAAAACTTTCCAAGTGCGAGTTCTGGATTCGAGAAGTTCAATTTCTTGGACATGTCATCAATGCTGAAGGCATACACGTTGACCCCGCCAAAATTGAAGCAATTAAGAATTGGGAAATACCAAGAAACCCAACCGAGGTACGACAATTCCTTGGATTGGCAGGATATTATCGGAGATTTATCGAGAACTTCTCAAAGATAGCAAAGCCGTTGACTGCATTGACACAGAAGAACAAGGAGTATCTTTGGTGTGAGGAGCAAGAGGAAGCGTTTCAATTGCTCAAGGCAAAGTTATGTAGTGCCCCTATTTTGTCACTTCTTGAAGGGACTGACAGATTCGTGGTATACTGTGATGCCTCGCACCATGGACTAGGATGTGTTCTGATGCAAAACAATAAAGTGATCGCTTATGCATCACGATAACTTAAAGTGCATGAGCAGAACTACATGACTCATGATTTAGAGTTAGGAGCAGTAGTTTTCGCACTCAAGATTTGGAGACACTACCTATATGGTACGAAGTGTACAATCTTTACAGATCACAAGATCCACCAGCACATCTTTGAACAGAAAGAGCTCAATATGAGACAACGACGTTGGGTGGAATTGCAAATGACTACGACTGTGATATTCGTTATCACCCAGGTAAGGCCAACGTTGTGGCTGATGCCTTAAGTAAAAAGGAGCATGCGAAACCCTTACGTGTGCGTGCACTAGGGTTGACCATCCAAACAAATCTCACAGCTCAGATCCGTGACGCTCAACGTGAAGCTTTGAAAGAAGAGAAATTGAAGGATGAGAACCTCCGTGGAATGATTTGAGAACTTGTACCTAAGTCTGATGATACGTTATACTTCATGAATAGAATATGGGTACCCCTAATGGGAAATTTGTGTGAATTGGTACTGGATGAAGCTCATAGATCTAGATATTCGATTCACCCAGGATCGGATAAGATGTACAAGGATCTTAAGGAACATTACTGGTGGCCGAATATGAAAGGAGATATTGTTGAGTACGTTGGTAAATGTTTGACTTACGCAAAAGCCAAAGCCGAGTACCAGAAACCATCCGGACTTCTTCAACAGCCAGTGATTCCTCAGTGGAAATGGGATCGTATCACTATGGATTTCGTCACCAAGTTACCCCGCACAAGGAGTGGTTATGACACCATTTAGGTAATTGTGGACCGTTTACGAAATCGGCATATTTCCTACCTATTAGAGAATCCTATCGTATGAAGAAGTTGGCCAACATTTATCTCAAAGAGGTTGTGTCCTAGCATGGAGTGCCGATTTCGATTATCTCTGATAGAGATAGCCACTTTACATCAAGATTCTGGAAAGCATTGCAGAAAGCCCTAGGTACAAAGCTAGATATGAGTACGGCTTATCATCCGCAGAGTGACGGTCAAAGTGAAAGAGTTATTCAGATCTTGGAAGATATGTTGCGCGCTTGTGTAATAGATTTTGGTGGTAGTTGGGATACTCACCTGCCGTTAGCTGAATTTTCCTATAACAACAGCTATCAAACTAGTTTGAAGGCCGCACCATTCAAAGCTCTTTATGGGAGAAAATGTCGTTCTCCACTATGTCAGAATGAGGTTGGTGATAAGCAAATGATAGGACCTGAGATCATCCAGGAGGCAACAGAAAAGATATTTAAGATAAAGGATCGATTGAAAGTCGCACAGGACAGATAGAAAAAGTATGTCGACCGAAGGAGAAAACCATTGGAATTCAAGCTTGGAGATGGAGTTCTGCTGAAATTCTCCCCTTGGAAAGAAGCTGTTAGGTTTAGCAAGCATGACAAACTTAACCCCCGCTATATTTGTCCATACAAAATCGTAGCCCGTGTAGGCCCCGTTGCATATCGTCTAAAATTACCACGTGAATTGAGTAGTGCGCATAATGTGTTCCATGTTTCCAATCTAAGGAGGTGTTTGTCTGATAAAACGCCTGTTATTTCTCCGGAAGAAGTTTATCTTGATGATAAACTTCAGTTTCGTGAAGAACCTGTTGAGGTTGCTGATTGGAAGGAAAGTAAGACTAGACGTAGTCGTATTCGCCTAGTGAAAGTGAGATGGAACTCAGACATGGACCTGAGTATACTTGGGAACGGGAAGACATGATGAAACGAGAGTACCCGCACTTATTCAAGACAAATCGTAACCCTACCTCTTAGAAAAATTTCGGGACCAAATTTCTTTAAGGAGGGAAGGCTGTGATAACCCTTGATTTCCGGGTAATTTCTCTAGAAACCCTAGATCTTGATTTCTATGCTCAGTCTTGTTTTAGAATATATAGCACTAAATAAACTAATCTAAAGATTGATTAGAGTCCTACGTGTGCTTACGTTTCTATTTCGTGCGTGTTCGACCATGAAAACCCGAGACCGGCGAATGTCTGAAATAAACGCCACTACAAACCGACCGGCAAATAAATATTAACGTCATAGGTAAAAATGAGAATTTGGCCTAATTTAATCTTAGTTACACTAATATTAATATTATTATGTGAGGAAACGACTATCGTAATGAGAAAACCCGATAACAGCATCTACGCGCCTTAGTGCGACGAGATGGCTCAATCTAGCGGATAAACAATAAAATGCACAACTGGACAATAAAACCAAGATATGGGGCATGTAAATAGTCGTTTTGGACTAGAATTTCGCAAGGAATTAGAATTTAACATGTTCGGGTTTTGAAAATCGGGTCGAGACGGGAGAAAAATGAAAAGACTGTTCGGCTACCCCTTCTTCACCCCCCCTGCATTCGGCCGCCCCCACCCCCTTCCCTCTCCTCCCCTATATAAACCCCTCTCCCCCTCATTTCACTTCTCTTTACTTCATTTCAAAAGAAAAATCACTCTCTCCCTCTCTTTCTCCTTACAACCTACGGCCAACACCACCACACCACCCCATTTTCGTTTTGTTCCATTTTCCTTGAAGATCTTCACTTGGAACTCGAGGTGCAAGCATATTAGAGCAAAAGAAGGCTTGTTGGTGGTGAATCTAGAAGAAAAACCGCCATCCTACGTTTCTTTTTCGTGAGAGTAGCTTGCTAAGACTAAGGTAACCTTAATCTTTAGTTTTAGTTACGTTTTTATATGAAAATGACTAACTAAAAGCTATAGATTGTTCATCCAAGTAAGATTTTGGGAAAAATCAGTTTTGAAACAGAAAATATGGAATAAAAATGAGTTGTGTAAGTGTGTATATGTGTATGTATGTGTCCGTATGTGTGCATGTATGTGTGTTGAAGTTTGGATGCTAGATTGTTACTTGATGATGCGTTGTTGATGTTGAATCGTCCATGCAAGTAGATTAAAGTATGAAATCTATTATAAATCATCTATTGTGACATTTTGATGAAGGTTTACATTGATTAAGTGTGTGTATGGGTGACTGTATGCATGCATGTGTGTATGTTGATGTTTGGGTGTTTGTTCTTGCAAAAAGTGTTGTTTTATGATTATATCTTCACATGCAAACGGATTGTTGAGTGAAAAATAGTTAGAACAGATTTTAAATGATAAAAAATGTGTGGATGCATGCTATTTTATGTATGGATTGTTATTTGTAGTATTGGTTTGCTTATTAATGATTCATATGCTTAAAAATACGTGTTTAGGACTTGAAAAATCATGGATACATGAGATGATATTAAATCTGTAAATTGTTGTTAATAATGGTATAAAATAGTAATTTCACTTAGTTCTAAAGACATGTTTAAGTATTGGGTTGTTTGGCTTAACATTTGACACGATTATGTTGGTCAAAAAGACACGAAATGACAAAATTAGGGTATTTAACTTAGATATTCTAAAGACTGAAATTACAGCAGGTTGTGAGTGATATTTTATGTCCATAATGCATATGTATAGCTACAAGCATGAAACTTGTTGTTTGGACGCGATTGATGATGATTTAGACTAAACTAGTCACCTATTCCGCTTGATTTCGGTTTTAAAATGCATGATTTATAGATCTGAATTTGAGCAGTAAGTTTTAAGCTATTTACGACTTATAAACAGCCCCTAATGTACGTTAGGAGTTATGAATGTTAACTATGAGTTATCTTGCTCGGTTTGACTGTTTGTTTGACAAATTTGAGTAGAAATTGCCATGATTTAGAGACTTTTATATCAAGTTGGCTTAAAGTCGTTTGATTCATGAAATGTGATTTAGGATTTATGTACGTATATATATATATATATATATATATATATATATATATATATATATATATATATATATATATATGAGTGTTTTTATGTGTATTTGGTTACAATTTTCATATTTTGGTTGTTAATTAGTACTTGTCTAAGTAATGCGTAATCCACCTTTTTCGTTAAGATCTTAACCGAGTGTTATAATCACCAACTACTCGTGTAAATAAATATTTTCTTAAAAATAATATAAGTCTAGTAGGTTGGATGAACAACTTGCTTGTAAGACTTGAGTATCCATTCTTAAAGTGTCTATCGTATTTAGGGCACTATTAGGATTGACTGGACGTTCGTTGGTGTAATTGCACGTACTTTCAATTTCGTTGATCAAGGTGAGTTTCCACGGCCCCTTTTTAACTTGTTATCGCTTTACAAAATCGTGTGGGAAATACATGGATTTGTTCGTTGTATCATGATCATGTGGCTTACTCGTATGTGTTCGTAAGATAGTCTCGAGTATGGGTGTTTTGTTATTGTATTCATGTGAGTCGTTCATGAATACCCCATTTTCCCATATAATCATTAGCCTTGGGTTAGGCCACAGTGTATATTGGTAGATCTATTTGGGTTTGACAGCCCGCACTCACGATCAGTAGCTCTGATCAAGCGTTTTGGATGCGAGTGAATGTATGTTGAATTCGTTTCGTGGGGATTGCTTACTTTATGTAAAGCTTTCATGTCTTGGTTTGATTATAGCTCCAGGTACTATCAAGTTGTATCCCTAACTAGTTTACAACTTACCATATTGTTTGTCAATGATATCTGATACTGTTGTATGTAATGTTTTTGTAAACCCGTGAAACTCGCTCAACTTTATGTTGACTTTTTAAGCATGTATTTCAGGTACATAGGAGCATGGATGGTGGTATGAACTGGGCTTGGGAAAACGTGGATGTGGCATGTTTTGGTTCTATTTTGGCTATTAATTTAAAAATACGATCTTTGTGTATGACGTGGTTAAACAATTTGAACTTTTTCTTATTTTGGAAGGTTGTGATAAAAATCCTGTGGTTTGTAATTTAAAACTTATGTTTTAACGTTTGCCTATATATCATGTTGGTTTCCAACTTTGTCATCGCCATGCTTAACGCATATACAATTCCGCTGCGATATTCAACGTCGTTTTTGGGGTGTGACAATCACGCCTGAGGTGATCAAAGGATTTCTATTAAAAGATCATGTTTGAGATGATCATTGGTCATAACATTTATTTATCAAATGTTAAATTTGAGTGTGTAGAAATGGATGAAGTCAAACTTATAAGTATGGACCAATCGCACGAGTGAACCATGAGTATGGACCAGTCGCACGATTGGACCATGAGTATGAGAGAATCATACGGTTGGACTATGAGTATGAGCTAATCATACAATTGGACCATGAGTATGGGCGAAACCATGCTGATTAGATCATAAGAATGAACCAATCGTACGACTGAATGAAGGAGTCTGAGTCAGTCGTACGACTAAACCCCAGTCGCATGATTGGGTCGTGGGCATGGGTCCAGTCGCACGATTTAGGCATGCGCATGGGTCCAGTCCCACGACTGAACCCCAAAACAGTATAAATAGAGACTCAGTCGGTCGTAAACCCTACCACTTCAAAATTCTCAAAAATCGCCCATTACCCAGACACTCTGCCAAAATTTCCTATTTTCGCGATTACACTCCGATTCGGTTACTAACATATATCTTGTTCATCTACAGGTAAATTGCGAGTGAAATCGGATCAAAAGACAGTTAAATTGAACCTAACATGATCGAAATTGATAAATCAACTAACCGGGACCAAACCCTAAAATAAACCACTGAAATGGAACAAAATGTTGATTTAGAGGACATTAAGTGTTATTTCGGGTCCCTACGAACCATATGAACCTTTAAAACGAAGTCTAACTTAACCTTTTGACAAGATTCAAGATTATGGTGTCGAACAGTGCAAGACATGAATGGACAGGCGGATGAACTTCAGTCGTACGATTGAGCCAGACGTATGACTCAGTCGCACGATTGAGACAGACGTATGATTCAATCGCACGATTGAATCAATCGGTGACTCAATCGCACGACTGACTCAACCGCATTGGTATAGCATAGGGCTAAGTTAATTCACAGGCTCAATTGTACGATTGAACTCAGTCGTATGGTTCAATCGCACGATTGAACCAGTCTGTCTAAATCTGTTCCAAGTCAATTGTTTATCTCTTATGAGCAGAACTAATGTGTTTGTTTCTTGTATTGCATTTATGGACGATGAGCACCAAGCACAACATATGTGCTCATCTGGATACTACGTCCCGGAATGCTGCTGAGTTCACCGGGATTATAGCCTTCATACGTAAATCGAGGATCTTCAAGGCTATTTCCACTCCATGCACACCGTATAGGTCGATCCAGCAGGCATTCTAGGAGAATGCCGTTGTCGACCGGTCTACTGAGCCATTCTGCATCCGGAGTTCTATCTTCAGTCAAGATATACAGATCGGAGAAGACGACCTAAGACACGTCTTGGATTTGGGTGAGGACGGAGTCCACCCAACCAAGGTACACCCACTTACGGTCCGGGGATGCTTTATTCGGATTAAGTACACCGGCGACATCAATGCTGGTTTGCTTAACAAGAGCAACATGTGCCCCCAGTTTAAGTACTTGGCACATGTGATCTTGAAGTGCATAGCCTCGAGGCGTTGAGGGTTTGACGAGTTGTCAGACCAAATCCAGAACGCATATGTTGCGCTGGTACTGAACCAACCGTTCAGTTTCTCCCATATGTTCTTCTCCTACCTAATAAAGAACATCGAGGCCAAAGGCAAGGAAGGCTTCTGCATGTATCCAAGATTCTTGCAGATGATTATTGACAAGAAGCTTCCTATGCTGCCTAAGGAGGAGGACGATGCTGTGACCCTAGAGGTGATGGATGATACCACCCTAGGAAGGATGAAGGTCTACCGGGGGAAGCAGGTGAAGCCCCCGATGAGGAGACTCTTCGGCCATCTTGCCAATGAGAGTTATGTGGCACTAGCTCGTAAGAAGTGGCGTCACGACGACGGTGACTTTAACGTCAAGCCGATTGTGGCTCCTGCTGACGACGACGACGACGATGATGATGACCATGATGATGGTCAAGGTGGTGGAGATGCAGGCCCCAGTCAATCATGGGCCACAGACACGTCTACTATATCTCTACCACCTCCACACAGTAGTATCTACTCCCGGTGGATCGGAGCAGGCTGCCATCCACCGGGACTTCTTGGTTGATGAAGAAGAGGAGGAGTCAGATGAGGAGCCTCTCACGAGGATGGTCGGTAGCCGTGTAGTGGCTACCGAAAGGGGCAAGGAGGCTATTGGAGGACGCCAGGCTGGGGCTGAAGGTGCTGAGACTTCAGATCCAACTTACACACCTCCCCAACCAACTAGCCCAGGGGGAGCCCAGCTTGCCAGGGGGTCGAGGCTGAAAAGAATGGCCCAGCCCCACGGCAAAAAGGGCAAGAGACGGAGGATTGTACTGATTACTACCTCCACCACCACTACCACCACTCCTACCACCATTACTACCACCACTCCTACGACCACTACTACCACCACTCCTGCGACCACAACACATACCTCCACAACCACTGCCACCACCACAGCCACCACTATTCCCACCACCACACGTACCATACCCACATCCATTCCTTCACCATTCACCTTCATCCCTACTCCCACATACACCACATCCACCACCACATCTACCATAACCCAAACCGGCCCTTCCACATCATCGATCCCTCCACAAGGATCTCCTCTGCCCACTGTTGGGCTAGAGGAGCAGCTAGCTAGCCTCAACCGTCTGGTTCTCAAACTGCTCGCTACTGATGACATCCGAGCTAACCAGGTGAACCAGTTGATGGCAGTCAACGCTACACCGGGCAAGCAAATAGCCCTGCTGACAGAGAGGGATACAACTTAGAGTCAACAGATCGCCCATCTGACTGAGAGAGATGCTACCCATGAGAGAGCCTTGGCCAGAGCTCATAGTGCTCTGACAGCACAGAATGAGCTGCTGATGGCCTCGGTCAAGAGGATAGAGGAGGTCGAGAAGAAGAGCAAGAAGTTTCTTCTCAGACTCAAAGGGACGAAGGGTGAGCCCCTAAAGATCAAGGGTGACGGTGATGACGGAGATGATGATGATGATGATTCATCCGATGATGAATCGGATGATGATGATGATGAGGTGGGTGAGGCTGAAGGAAGTGGAAAAGACAACAATGGGGGAGATGATGATGAGCCTGAGCATGAAGGTGATGCATCTGCATCAGCCTCAAATCCATCGGCTCGGGAGAGGCGCACCAAGAGGAATCAAGATCCGCGACCCTCTTCCTCAACTCCCCAAGCTGAAGAGTCGAGCGCCCAAGGCAAAAGTAATGATTAATGTCTATGTATTTGAAAAACTTTTGTACTTGAATTATTTATTATAATAATGTAATTAATGTTTATTAATGTTTAATTGTCTTGATTACTGATGTGTGTGAGGTTGTGTTTTAAATGTTTAATCAAACAGATGAAGCTGAATAAGCAGACAACTACGACGTCGCACCCCTTCAGCAAATCAAGACTCGGCTAACAATTATTCTTAATTTGCAAGGGATCGTGCGACGATCTGTGAGCTACACCCCCGAAGAGGGAGAGATCATTCATGATCTCACAGATGAGCAGCTAGCCGATATGTTTAGACTCAACCCGGATGAGCTAGTCAAGGATGCTCCTGAGGTTGATGTCATCAGTGATGAAGAGCTGCAAGGCGTCGATGAGATTGACATCGAGGATATCACTGCACAAGAGTATCCACAGTACACTGACCAACAAGGAAATGTTATCCCCGATCTGGGTGAAACATTTGGCAGTGACGCGTTTGGAGCTCTTGATGCTAAAGAGAAAGAGAAAGAGAAAGAAGAAGGGAAAGCCCAAGCCACGGACACTGATGTCGACATTAAGAAGGCTGAGTGGGCAGTATGTCTACCAGAAATGAGAGCCCAACGACAACCGTCAAAGTCTAACGCCTACACCAAACTCTACAGAGTGAAGAAGCATCAGAAGGTGTCTGGCAAGATTATTAGTTGGGCGTATTTTGAGGACTTGGATGTCTACGCCGTGAAGAGGGAGAAGGGGATAGAGTACTTAAGATTCCCTCATGATCTGAAGACTCTTCCTGGTTTTGAGCTAAACAGGCTTGCCTGTTTAGACCTTTTGTACGCCAACCCTTAAAAATGTTGGGGTGGTTTTAGACGACATTAAAGAGGGAATACCACACCAGGTGGGTCAACTTCAGGCCTCAACAGCCTAAACGATTCATAAATAAGACCGAAGTTGATCTTCACACTGGAAAGCCTAAAGTAGTGTTGAAGTGGAGTCCGCCACGCACAATGTCGAAGATCCCATTACGAGAAATGCCTCAGGACTTCACTCCCCACTTCAAATGGTGGTATTATGACTGGAGGACGGGAGAAGCAGTCATAGTTTTGCACAAAGAGAGCAAGATCGAGACTATCAGGGTATTTGACCCAATGTGGCTAACCAACTTGTCGTCTGAAGATGTTTACACTCTTTACAATTGGCCACTATTCTATGACTCGCAAGACATTGTACAAGCTCTTCAATTCCAACATGTCATGTGACTCTGCTTCGCGTTTGAGATTCACGTGGGAGTCACAAGAGAAGAGAAGTACAAGAATTTTCAGGAGCACATGAAGAATGTTAGACATTAGCTAAACTAGGTCCAAGGGGGAGTTTGTTGATACATATTCATGTACCTAGTTTATGTTCTGAAATGTAAAAGTCTTTCATGTCTTACACATGTAATCCAGTGTAATGAAATGATTGAATGATATATAAAATGCATTGTGATGTTTATATGTGATTGATTTTGTCATGTTATATTTATATTGATTGTGATTCACATATATGAACTAACTATATAGGTTTGATGTTGGTTTTACATAGTTCTAAGTCAATAAGAACTTAGAAATGTGTTTAACTTAGTCATGTGGACATTCATGCTAATGGACCATACTTATGGCCCATACGCATGAATGAACCATGCTTATGGACCAGTCGCACGACTGAACCAGGTGACTGGATCAGTCGTATGATTGATACATAAGATTGATTCAATCGCACAACTGAACCTTCAGTCGTGCGTATGAACCAATCGCATGCTTCAGTCGCACGACTGAACCATGCTAATGGTTCAGTCGTACGAATGAACACTGATAACCTATAAATACCACATAATTTGTGGAAAAACAAAAAACACTTTGAAATACTTCATAATACTTCGTACCCTAGCCGTCCAGAGCGTCCCAAGTCGCAAATCCAAGTTCATAGATCGTTCCTGATCGATTCCAAATCGTATGATCGATCGGGTTATTCATTCTCACTGATTGGATCGCCAATCAAATAGAATTCCGCTCTATTTGATCTGGTTTCACGCAGAATCCGTTAGTACTTTATACGTACACGGTCCTAACAAGGATTCACCACCCTCACTTGTAATTGTCCATACTCAGTAACCTCCTCAAATCCATATTGATATGGACTCACTGATACAAAGTCTGTTTGAGGAGCGTATACCAAGGGCTATGTCTACCCTACCACATGATGCTGAAATGAAATTTTAGGGTGGAGTTATGATGCTGACAGGAGAGCCCTGATACTGCATAGACTTCAAGGGCAGCAAGAGGTTTTCATTTTTCAGACCCTAAAGTGCTATGACAGTCTTCCTCTAGTCCGCATGTCACTTACCAATCCTAGTCAAAACAAGCTGACAGTCTATCTGAGAGGATACAAGATAGGATTGTTGAATAATTCAGACTTAGAAGAGAACAAAGGCAAATAGGTAATGTCATTGGTCAACTGGATGTTGAGGTGGTCCAGATTGAACTACTTGGCCAAACACTCAAGATGATGAGTTAAGGGTAGCCATATTGAACTACTTGGGGACCAGGAACTACAACATTAATAAACTCATCTCTTTTTCCTTAGAGGAGGTAAATGAACTAGTTGACACTGGGTTGTTAAAGGAGAGGAAGGAGGCAGAGGATGGAGAATTGGTCCTCAAGATCAAGGAAGAAAGGAGGAAGAAAAGACTCTACAAATATGCTCACACCCTCTCCCCAGTTCAAGAACGTCCTGAGACAGAGGTTGTGGCAACTGAGCAACAATCTTAGGTAGGCAAGAAAGCAGACAGACAAAATATGATCAGCTATCTGAGTGTCATAGGCCTCTATCAGGCATCTTCACTTCTTCCCTTATCCTATGAATACATAGAATTTGAGTACCTTAAGCAACTTAAGCAACAAGTTATAAAAGAACAAAAGGTTGCTAAGAGGATGATAAGGAAAGAAGCTGTAAAGTCAAGAGCCATCATCCAAAAGTGCCAAAACAAGTCTACTGGTAGGCAAAGGATGATGAGCTTCTTGAAGCTGTATGGATTCTCCGGGAGGAGGCTTGGCCCAATGTCTCTATCCACCATGCATGAGCACATTAGGGTGATCAAACAAAAGATTAAAAAGGGTGATCTTGTTGACTTGCATTCTCCACCAAGTCAAGCTCCACCTGAAGTTGAGGTCACGGTTGGACCCCAAGAGACAACACAACCTGAACCTAGTGCTGGTCCACAACCAACTTTATCTTCTAATCTACAACAGGGTCCTAATCCCTCTCCTTCTGAACCTGTAAAGAAAGAGGATCCAACTGAGAAAGACACACAAGAACAACCTGGTGCTGAAAACCAGTCTTCTTAGTTGAAGTCTGCATAGAGGAAGAAAATGATGGACATGAATAGGGACACTAAGAAGAAGCAGAAGTCCAAGGCATCCACCTCGACATCTCAGGATGAGTTAGAGCATCCTGAGGTAACTTAAGAAGAGGCTGCTCAACCAAGTCAAACACATGTAGAGCCTTTTGCAGCTGGAAGACCCATCCTGTCTTGGACTTTGCTGCAATCCAAACATATGGTATGTCATTAGAGATCAAGGAGGTCAAGATGTCTACTTTCCGCTGCCACTCTGAAGACTCACCAACTTGTATAAGTTGGTGAAAAGGTCCATACTTTAGTAAACTCTACATTATGGTTTGGAGTCTGTAACTTTCTATTTTGTACCTTTTATCCTTTTTGTAATAGATTAGGATGTGAGCTATGGCATGTCATAGTCACAAGTCAAAAGGCAATCTGCCTTTTGACTGTACATTGATCTTGTTATATAGATTAGTGTTTTCAGCTAGTTTTCAAAGTATAGCCGACTGTAGGATGTAGTATAAAGTATCTCAGTTTCTCGTATTTATTCTTATGCTTTGTAATACTTATAATAGAAATTGAGAGCAATATATAATATTTTTGAAAAACATACTTATCTTGTTTTTGTTCTGTTCTGTATCATTACTTACTTGTGTTCTTAGTATTTTTCATATAACCCGTTTTCTTATTTAATCTGTTAAGTGTTCTAACACTCTCCTTATTGTGAGACTGATTGTATTGACCATTTCTTAACCGGTACTGCAACTTTTCTCTATAATTTGATCTTCACCATTAATTAAAAAGATTAATTCTTGAGATTACTTTTTATACTCTTTAGTTTTAAAACCTTTTGTATTTGAACATTTCCCATATATAATAGCTTATATGTTTTTATTATTTTATATTTTTGTATATATACCTACGGTGAATATAAGAATGTTACTACGATATATTTCATATTTTATAGGTTATTAAAATTTTTAAATGAAAAAAAAATAGAAATGGTGAATGGGTTAATAAAACTAATTAGATAAGTAAAGGATTTAAAATGTAAGCAAAGTTAAATTTGAGAGAGTAAAAAAATAAATTTTAACGGTTTAAAGTGAAACTTTAAATTAATAAAGAATTTTAAGATAACTATGTAGTTCAATAGTTCATACTCGTACTTCATGCATTCTTGGTTACGGCGGTGCCTTTTAAACTTTATGTAATTTTAAGAAGACTGTTTGTTTTGTAACGTCTGCAGACTATTAAAATATTATGTAATTAAAGTAAATTTATTTATTTATATCTCCAATTCAACCTTTATTCACTCATCGTTCATCCAAATTCATCATACCTTCATCATCATTTACCTACTAGAATTACCTACTAAAACTTGTTTATTATTTTGTCAGCATTTACCTACTAGAATTTGAGTTATAAATAAAAAATAAAAAAAAACAAATACAAACTATATACACATATAACGCTAAAAAGATCTTTTTAGTTAAATGAGATTTGTGTCTTCACAACTCTGTGTCTTCATGGACAACTCTGTTCCGATTCATGGAGATTTGTGTCTTCATCGTCGTAATTTCAACATTTTTATCTCAATTTTCGATCTCCGTTTGAATTCCCGTCGATCATTTCAGAAGAATTTCATTCGAAAGTGTTAGCCCCAAATTGGTTTTCGTCATCGGAAACGTGATCATCTTGATTCTGTTGTTCAAATCTCGAGTCGCTGAGAATGGAGATCAGTATGGGAGAATTGATGTTTATGAGGAGTGCGTTAAGAGGTGTGAAAAGGGTGTTGTAAACTGTACAAATGATGTTGTTGAAGTAAATGAAATTCAAGAAAGAAAGATTTGCAGGAGTCAGTCGGAGAAGATGATGAGAATTGAACGTAACGACATCCAAACTCACTGGAAAATGACGTCATCAGTAACCGAGAGGAAGATATTGAAGGTTATTGATTGTAGTGGCGGTGAGAAACTGGCACCGGAGATATGCCAGAGTCAATCGGAGAAGGTCGATGGGTGGATTTGGGGATGGGGTTGAAGGTCGATGGTGGTTGGGGCGACGAAGGTGGATGAAGGGGCTGGTGGAAGGGCTAGTGGTGGGGCGGCGGTGGTCCGGCCGGTGGGGGGAGGTGGGGTGGCCGATGGGGGAGGTGGGGAGGGTGGGGAGATGTGAGAAGAGGTTAGAAGATCTCAGAAGGCAAAGGTCCACATCTTCTCCATGCAGACCTCCTGCAGACGTTTTTTAATGAAACGTCTTCAAAAAACAAACACTCTGCAGACCTCAAACATCTGCCCGCCTCTTTTTGGCGCAGACAAAAGAGCTTTAGAAGCAATTTTTCAAAAAAACAAACACCACCTTATAGTAATGTAACCAGAAAAAAGAAAAAAAAAGACAATAATTTACTTCATATAATTTAAACGGACCTGTCAAAAAACCGATAGTTATCTAAATTTCGAAAGGGCAAAACAGGATATCAACAAAGTAAAGCCTTGCCTGATTCCTGTAGCCTGTAACATCCCCAGCAATCCTATCTGGAAACTCGTTGAATCTCCATCACTCTCCGTCCATTCAAACTAAAACGAAGAACAAACCACTCAAAACTCCCAAATTCAGCCATTTCCCATGGCAAAAACCTAACAATCCCCAATCAACATCATCATCATCATCATCCAATCACTCAAACTGATGGCATCCATATCCACATGCTTCGTACTAACACATAAATTCCACTCAAAACCTTTGGTCTACTCTCTCAGGCCACAAAATGATGTTTTTCATAAAGAATGTTTGAAATTAGGGAGGCAGCACAGCTGTAGTAACAGCAGCAGAAGCTTTGTGTGGGAGATTAGGGCCAATTTCAATAATCCGTCGGTGGAAGCGACGGCGAGGGTTAGGCCGGGGAGGATAATCGAGAGCGATAAGTTACCGGCGGATGTGAGGAAGCGGGTGATGGACGCTGTCGATAACTGTGGAAGGAGAGTCACAGTTGGTGACGTGGCCAGCAAGGCTGGGATTAAGTTGACTGAAGCTCAAAGGGCTTTGCAGGCCATTGCAGCTGATGCCAATGGCTTCTTGGAGGTACACTTTTCATCTCTTCATTATTTTCTACTTTTCTTTGATTTATGTGTTTCATGTGTGTGGGGAAGTCTTAATTGTTCATTGAACGATTTAACACAGGTTTCAGATGAAGGTGATGTTCTTTATGTTTTTCCAAAAGATTATCGTTCAAAACTTGGAGCCAAGTCACTTCGAATCAAAACTGAACCTTATCTTGACAAAGCAAAGGTATATTATAATCTGATTTCCTAACTTCTTTTGTTGCTGTGTTATTAAGCGATCAATGAGACTGATGCCCGCAACTTACATTTCTAATCAAAATGTGATTTTACAGTCTGGTGCTGAATACTTGATTAGGGTCACTTTTGGAACAGCACTAATTGCTTCCATTGTTATTGTTTATACAACAATCATTGCTATTCTCTCAAGTAGTAGGTAATTGGCTTCTCTCTCGTTTTATGCTCGTGCCATTTATAAGAGTTGCATTGCACATTTTATCATCATTGATTTTCGACTGTAACAATTACGATATTTCTGATAATGACAGTGAAGAAGATAATCGAGGAAGACGCAGAGGAAGATCTTTTGATTCAGGATTCTCTTTTTATCTTAGCCCAACTGATTTGTTTTGGTAATGTTCATTTCACATTTCATATAATTTCACAAAGAAATAAAAAGGGCGTACCTGGTGCTGCAAAGAGCTCCCGCGTTTTCGCAGGGTCCAGGGAGGGTCCGTCCCATTTAAGGGAAGATGTACGCGGTCTTTCCCCCACATTTTGTGGGGAGGCCGTTTCCACGGATCGAACCTGAGACCTTCGGTCCCTTAGGAACAGCTTTTACCGCTGCGCCAAGGCCCGCCCTCAATTTCACAAAGAAATGTGATATGGAAATTCTATACATATATGTATTCTTTATTCATTGAAGTTCTTGTTTAGGTATTGGGATCCATATTACTATAGACGGCGTCGAGTTCGAAATGAAAATAAAGGAATGAATTTCATTGAATCTGTAAGCGAAAATAATAATAATGTTGCCTTTCATTCATGTTATTTATTGCTGATGTGAACTATGAACTAGTACATTATATTTATCCTTTGTAGGTATTTTCGTTTGTGTTTGGTGATGGAGATCCAAATGAAGGTATTGAAGAAGAAAGGTGGAAGTTGGTAATATTTGAGCACTAGTTTAGTGGTCCGTTAATCTGTTTTTTGTTGCTATATGTATAACTTGGTTGTGTTTTGCTCTATAAAGTCTATCTTTTGTGTCTTTTCCTAGTGCATTTCTATTATAATTTCATACTTCTGTTTTTATAATGATAATCTGATAATGTTTTATCTTACTGTTGCAGATTGGTCAGTACATTGCATCAAATGGTGGTGTTGTTACAGCAGAGGAACTTGCTCCATATCTTGATGTAGAAACTGCAGAAAATACGGTGAGATCTTTATTAGGACATAGGAATAGTATTAAGCAGCATAATCATAATGTAGGAGGAACCTCCATCTAAAATAAATTAAAATTAGCATAGTAATATCTTGTGTAAAGCAATTCAATTATCTTTCGCTACAGGATGATGATTCATACATATTGCCTGTTCTTCTACGTTTTGATGGTCAACCAGAAGTGGATGAAGAGGTATGTTGCTAAATGAATGATCATTTAACAGTGTCCATATGAATGTTGAAATAGACTCATTTTTATGTACAAACTATCTGATAAATAGGGCAATTTGGACCAACACCCACCATATAGACACACACATATATGTATACAGTATATATATGTATGTATATATATAAAGCCCGGTAAATTTTTTTTAATACAAATTCATGAAAAGCTGTGAGAAGGCACCCATTCACTAAATTTGTAACTTCAATCGACAATTTGTATTTTGAGTGGATTTTCACATAATTTGAATCGAATTTACCATTGGTTACTTTGATCCACAATTTTGTGCATGTATGGGATCAAGATCGATTAATAAGGTTGTGGTTGTCACCTATAAAAATTTAGAATCAAAGTTACAAATAAGCTTAATCTATGTCCCGTCACAATAGAAACCTAACAAGCCAGATCCAATATCAATTGATAAAAAATAAAACAAGAGCACCACAAAGGTTTTGAAAAGTTCCTAATAATTCGAGAAGTAGGAACCAAATCAAGTCAAAGACTCGATTTATTCATATCAAAATATCTAGCCTAAGTTCCTTATCTATAATAAGAGATTATCTTGGGGGATAGTCTTGCTTAACAAGCGATGACAACAATAAGGAAACTTATTTACCATTAAACACTCTTACCTCCATATGTTATGCTAAATGCTTGGTCTCCATGGTACACCATTATAAGGTGTCGACCCTTGGTAATGATGTGGTGCTCCCTTCCCAAAGCTAGCTCATCCTTAAGGTGGAAGTAAGGAAAGTGCTTCTGAATAGTAAGAACAACTCTTAAATTAAAAAAAGAGGTTTCTATGTGACTAAATACCTGTGTAAGTTTGTAGGGGGGTAGATCCCATTATTCTTGTCTTGTACATTCACGAGATGATGATAATTGGACAAGATATACAAATGATTTGTTGTTTGAAGACAAAAATAATGTAAGTTCTCATTTAAATCCCACAAAATAAGTTTTAGGCATGAAGATTGTTCACGACAAAAAAGGCTAGGAGGTTGTGATTATTAGAAAGGAAAATATATTGAATTTTTTTTAATATTCAATGAAAATAGATTGAATGTTTCCGCTGGTGAAGCACTGCCTCAAGTTGCTTCCTGTAAACGCCTAGCCATCTTTGAAGTGTTGTCATTGTTGCCCCATCACAGTTTAATTTTTAAAACCAAGGGCGGAGTGGTAATTTAAGAGTAGGGGTGAGGTCCACATAAGTAGTAATGTTTGTGTGGCTCATGCCCTTAGCCAATCATACTCCTTGGTCTCACTTAGATTGTGGAAATGGGTCGTGAAAACACTAACAAAACAAGATTTGAGTTTTTGTCACAAACTTTATAGATAATAAGTTAAAACGACTATGGGGGACATTTAAGACAAAATCATGTGACAAATATGAAGTATGTTAGGTGCGCCAATTCCGCTAACTATAGTCTTATGTTCTTGAGAGAGATGATATAAGATAACTTATCATAGTGTGTGAGAGAAGATAAAAGATCTTTGTTACCACACATATGATTAGTCTGAATTAACAATCCATGAACCCGTAGGCTGGCCTTTAGTAACATAAGTGGAAGTACTAACCTTAATATCCATGAACCTGTAGATTGACTTCGAGTAACACAAGTGGAAGGATTATCAATAGTATCTATGAACCTATACTTGGAGTAACACAAATGGAAGGATTACCTATAATATCCATGAACCCTTAGACCTACCTGGAGTACCACGAGAGGAATGATTACGTTGAGCAGGTATGAGTCATATTCCACGGTTGTTATGTGATCTTGCGCGCATTGGTAGGAGGATAGGTGCTTGCTTAGTTTAACACTTGTACCAATTGATGACCCAAAATCAATTGATAGCATAGTAAAGAAATCAAGAGCACCATAAAGGTTTCCTACAACTAGAGTAGGGAGTAGATATGAGTCATATGCCATGTTTGTTATGTGAACTTACACAACCCTCGACTTCTACTTCAGGTTTAACACTTGTACCAATTGATAAGACCCAAAATCAATTGGTAGCAAATAAAAGAAATCAAGTGGACCATAAAGGTTTCCTACAACTAGAGTGGGAATCTCCCAATTTTGAGACCCAGTTTATTTACATCAAAGCTTCTAACCCTAGAACCTCTCTATAGTAATTGACTAATGACTATCTTGAGGGCCAAGTAATCTTTCCTAACAAACAACTATTACGAATAGGAACTTATTTATCATAATACACTCTTATCTCTCCCATCTTACGCTAATTTACAGTCCTCCCTGCTCTTTTTTTAGGTCGGTGGTGGTACATCATTCTAAAGCCTCAGTTGTTGCTTGTTCATTAAATTATTGAAAGAACAAACCCACCCATAAAAAAGATCCTCCTTGGGTGGTGCACTCACACCGTAGAAAAACGCATCTACAAATGAACTAGTGGATTTCAGTTTATAAATGACTAGGAAATATAACATCATAAACTCTAATTTTGATTATTTTCTTGTCTTGATTTTGATTTTTTTTGTGTTGACTCTTGATTCTTTTCTTTCCTTCTTTCAATAACATGGTGTCTGAATCTGGATAATGAAATCTTCAATGGTCTGTGATTATGATTTGATAAGCTTTAGTTTACTGTCTTGTTGAAACCAACAATTCTCCCCTTAAACTGAACACAAACTAGCCACGTCCGGATAGCCCAGTTGAGTCTTAAAATAGCCCAACTGTTGAACAAAACAATCCATTGTTAAATACTCCAATGAACTCAAACAGGTCAGATGTTAGGTGAATATTCAAGCAGCCTTTCAAGCATTTCTAGCTCTCATTATGATCACATTCCTCCACAAAGTGTTCAGCCCTTGAAAGATATTTATTCAAGAACACTCCTGACACAACAAGTTGAATTTGAGTGAGTGTTAGTGCTGCACAATGAAGAACCAGCCACTTTTCATGAAGCAAAAGGAAGAAAGGAGTGGCAAAAGCCATGCAAGAAGAATTAAACTCGATCAAGCGAAACTACACTTGGAGTCTAGTAGAACCTCCCAAAGCAGTCAAACACATTGGTTTAAAGTGGCTCTACAAGATCAAGAAAGATGCTAAAGGAGAAGTCACTCGTTATAAAACGAGATTAGTAGGCAAAGGTTTTCGCCCGGTCGCTAGGATAGAAACTGTGCGTCTGAACCTTGCTTTGGTAGCCCAAAACGCATGGGAAGTTCATCATCTTGTGTTACAGACCAAACGGAAGAACTCAACCCAAAAGACTAGTCTGATGGGTGAGGGAGCCCATTTGGCCTATAAATCCCGCATTAATTGCCCATACAACCAATGTGGGACAAGTCCCATACCTTGTAATGGTTTCGGTCGATAACATTCGCCCCTCCTTAAGGACCAACGTCCTCGTTGGTCACGACCACGTGATCACGGCTGGCTCTCTCCAGGCCACCACTCCGAGGTTGGCTCTAATACCACTTGATATGAACGAAAAGAAGAAGACAAGAGAAGAAAGTTCCGATCAATCAAGCTATCCATTTCCTTTAATTTTATTGCTTTAATAGTGTACATAACTAACTAACTACCGTTAGTTAGGTAGTGGAATTATCATTCAATCGTACAATTATTCCCCTCAACTATTCATTTATTACAAGTCTAACCCCCAAACTAACTAACAGTGTAACATCTTGACATCAAAACTGCCTTCCTAAATGGTGACTTAAACGAAGAAGTTTTCGTATGTCAACCCATAGGCTACGAGAAACCAAGATAGGAAGATCACATTTACAAGTTGAGAAAAGCCCTATATGGTTGAAACAGGCTCCAAGAGCCTGGAATTCGAAGTTAGACAGCACACTACAATAGCTTGGTTTTAATAAATATCCAAGAGAGCATGCGGTTTACAAGCGGGTAGAAGAAAAAGAAATCTTGATAGTTGGTGTATATGTGGATGAGCTTATAATAACAGGTTCTAGTGTCGATGAAATAACCTGTTTTAAAAGAGAAATGAAGGGCCAGTTCGAAACGAGTGATTGTGGCTTATTGAACTACTACTAGGGAATAGAAGTAACTCAAGGCAACAAAGGGATTTCATTGAAGCAAACAGGATATGCAATCAATATTCTGAAGGAAGCCAACTCGACTAAGTTTCCAAATGGATCAAGGTTCGCGGCTTACGGAAGATGACGAAGCAGCACAGCAACTGAATACAGGAGACTCATCAGACGTTTGAGGTATATTACCCACACTAGACCACATAAATCTTGCAATAAGGGTGGCTAGTAGATTCATGGAGGCGCCGAAAGTGTCCCATTTACTAATTGTTAAGCAAGTACTTAGATACATGAGGGGCACAATGAATTACAGCCTATGCAGTTAAATCGGCCGATATATAGGTGTGATATATCACCGATATATCGGTTATCAGTCTCCAGCTAACATATTGGTTCAAAATATCGGTCATTATATCGGTGGCGGTAATATCGGCCGATATTACCGATATATCGCCGATATTTTTCCCGCTAAATATCGATCTTATTAATGATTTTATCGTTGGGCTCGTTTTAGTCCAAGGCCCAAATTTACAAAACCCACTAACCCAATAACCCTAAATTAATAACAAATCGACCAGCACTTTGATGTTTTTGAAATCAGCGAACAAGTCGACCAGCGAGGCAGCAACGAACAACTGAACAAGTCGACCGTTGTGCGATGTTTCGATGGGTCTGATTTTGCTCGGGTATTTTGACTTTTTACTTGACTATCATAGTATCTTATTATTAATATTATATGGGTTTGAGTTTAATATACTTAACACACACACACACATATATATATATATATATATATATATATATATATATATATATATATATATATATATATATGTATGTATATATTATGCAATTACCGATATCTCACCGATATATCACAGCGAGAACCGATATATCAAATATCGGTCGGTAACCGATATCCGATATTTCACCGATTTAACTGCTTAGATTACAACATATGATATCCAAAGAGCTGAAAATGGAAAGCAGGTTGGTTTTAGTGACAGCTCTCACTCGATAATCAGGTGGATGGCAAGAGCACATGAATGGTGTTTTATTATGGGAGAGGTCTGATATCGTGGTGCAGCCAGAAACAAAACACTGTTGCTTTCTCATCCTGTGAGCCTGAATTCATGGCAGCGATTGCTACAGCTTGTCAAGCAGTTTGGTTGAAAGGTTTACTTGAAGAAATAACAGGAAAAGGTGTGGAAGCTATAAAGTTATGTGTGGATAACCAATCTGCCAAATAATGATCATGCCTAAAATGATGCTATGCTTGATTTAAGCAATCAGTTGTATATTTTGATTAAGAGTTATTTTCCTCCTTTAAATAGAGGCTAGAATAAGATGAAAAAGTAACCGTCTTTTCTTGTTTTGGGTTAATAAAATCTGTGCTAAGTGCTGCCTTATTTTCTGTTTGTTCTTTTACCGATTGTTCTATCATTTTTGATATATTAAATTGCGTATTTCCTCTACTATCTTTATATTGGGTGTTCAACTATTAACAAGATAAAATTGTTACATAAACCATGTCATTAGTGTTCTTTGAATACTAGGGACCCCGTGTACATTAGGCTAGCGTATTCGCCTCATGTCTCCGCTTTGAGGACCTTAAGTACTATTAGTTTGTAATTCGAACCTTTTTTATTTTGATCCTGACTCTATACACACACAAATGGATTGATTTGCAATAACATAGTTTTGTAATCGTATTTAGCATATAGATCATATATAAGATGAAGGAAAAAAACTGATTGCAGGTCAGACCATCCAGACCTGACCACCCTTTTTGTCCCATACTAAAAGATTATCTGTTTTGGACGTGTACGGTTCCTAAGAAGGGAGTGGCTACCTACCGGAGCTTCGACCAATAACCACCGGTCAATTCCTTGGGGCCACCCCTTACTCTACCATTATTCTTGATAAGAAGTATCTTGTTCTCCGCATCTTTCCTCAGCAGTATCGTGTTGTATTTTCTTACCTTATTTGTCTATTGATTTATAATTGTTAAAATTTTCAGACACATTTTTTCTGATGTCTGTTCAGGGGAACATTCTTTATCGGTTTCCATCACTTCAGCGTACAGCTGCGTCACGAAGAAGTGGTAGGAAGGAATATGTGGGGAGAACATTTAGTGAATGGGTTGGAGGACTTGACAAGTTTTTCAAGGAAAAAAAATGGGATTTCAGGTCTTATCATTTTTAATTCCGTTCATGTTTTATACAAGTGACAAGATTGATGGGTCATAGTTGTCTAACATGCAAAAAGGATAACTACATTATGTACCTACTGTCCATTTGTTGTTAATAATTAATGTGTCAAATAGGTTTTAATTTTTAGTTTCTTTTACTTGATTAATTGAGTTAATTTCAATTTTCCTCCCTAAGTTTTGACAAAAGTAACTATTTTCCTTCAAAAGATTAAAAAGTTTTATTTACCTCCAAAAGTTTCATAAGTTATTTCAATTTCAGTCCAAAAACTTTATAATATTGGATTAAGTTAAAACAAGTAATGAAAATTTGGGACTGAAATTGAAACAAGTTATGAAACTTTTGGAGGTAAGTTGATGTTTGGAGGAAAGTGGCTATTTTTGTCAAACCTCAGGGAGTAAAACCGAACTTAACTCTATTTAATTTGAGAGGTTTTATTAGGGGTTCAAACGTGCCGAGCCAAGCCCGAGCTCGTATAGGCTCGAGCTCGGCTCGTTTTGGCTTAAGAGAGCACGAGCTCTAGCTCGGCTCGTTTCGAGCTTTAAAAATAAAGCTCGAGCTTGGTTTGTCAGGTACTTTTCAAGATCGAGCTCAGCTAGGGCTCGGCTCGTTTATTATTTTATATATTTTATTCATAACATTATACATATTATATAATTGTTTTCATCATAACTTTATATATAATAAAATAATCTTATATAAATATATTTAATAAATTAAATAAATAAATATATAAGTAAAAAAGCTCATTTAGGCTCGCAAGCCGGCTCGAGCTCGATATGTCAAGCTCGGGCTCAGGCTCGATAATTAAATGAGCTTTTTTTCAGGCTTGAGCTCGGTTCGAGCTCGATAAAGCTCGGCTCGTTACGAGCTTTTTATTGATCCGACCTCGAGTAGCTCGCGAGCAGCTCAGCTCGTTTGCACCCCTAGATTTTATGCATTAGAAGTACTCTTTGGTCGAGTTTCTAACCATTCTGACCATGTTGATCTGTTGAATTTAAATTCCTACGAATAAGTTGGTCTGAGATATTTTATGAATTAATAGTTAGCGCGCCCCTTTTTTATATATATTATACCTAGTGTGTCTGAGTTTAAACTCTGTATTATAGCTAGTGTTAAAGTTATAGTGTATTAGTATGATTTATTCGTTTATGGCCCATGGGCCTGACACAGGCTTTCCTAGGGCTCCTCCATTGGAAGACATTCAGATAACCTATTCATTTTACAATTAGCATATCAAGTTATTTCCATAATAATTTATTTATTTTTAACAAATTGATTTAGGAGTTTTTATGCTTTAAAACACACTTGGAGCAACTTTTAAGTTAGTTATATCTTATTTTACATGTCAGCTACATTAAAGATAGAACATAACCTGAATCAACCCATTCATTTGCCACCTATAGGTTATGTCGTCTGCATCTAGTATTTTGACATGTGTTGGTGCTCACCATGCAGCAAAATTAGCAACACAGAGAGGGCATTGGTTGCTGGTCTGGGCGGGCTTAATCTATTTGGGGTGATTGTTCTTGGTACGATGATGAAGTACGTTCTTAATAAATCTCTGTATTTAGAATATTCATAATTTTTCCACTTCACTTCTCTAAGTTCTTTTCTGTGATTGTTTTTGTAGGAATATGACGGTCTCACCAAGCGGATTCATTTCATTTGTTTCTGAAATCTTTCCTCTTCTCCAGGTACCTACCATATGAACGGTTAGTTTGGGTTATGCATAATTGTTAACAGAAAATGGTTAAAATTCAAACATTAGCTAAATTGGAAGCAAGCTAAACAGCTTTTAATTCACCCAAAGAAACATTCAACCGTTTTGACTCTAAATGACTACGCACCCATCTTACCACTTATATGGTATGATCCAGTTCCATAAATGTTTTAGTCCTTTCATTTTTGGAACTGTTTACTGCCTCAACATATACTAGCTTTGTGGTTCTTAAGGATGGATGTCTACTTGTGTGCTTTTGAATTGCTTCTCTAGTATGGAGAAATCAAACTTACTTCCTATGGATTTACTATAAATCCTTCAGTAATTTTGAATTGACATGTCAATATAACAGATCTATGCTGCCTCCTTTTTTGCTATTCCTTTGGTCCGATGGTTTATTATTCAAAAAAGAAATGCTGAAATTGAAAAACGAAACCAAGCAAGAGAGCAACGTGCACGAGCACTCGAACAGCCAGATATCACCCTTAGACGGAAGGTATGTATGGGGGGGGGGGGGGTTTATCAGTATGCTGGCTTTCTTTGACTACATCTCCACATTCGGTTCCGTTTTTAATTAACGATGGTTATACTTTTATGTATAATAATAATATTATTATTATGCAAACATATATCTAATATTAAATTAAAAACATACAAGAGGCGTTTTAAGCTTGGATCGATTCCAGCTTTAGTAAGCGGCTCTTGAGTAGGTCACGAGTGGCTTGGCTTGTTTACAGCCCTAGTGATGTGCAGTCCACCCTAGTATTCAACATTTATCACAGAAAAGATGCCTGATGACCCAATGTTATTTGAAATTTTTTGATGAGACAGATGACTATGTATTAGTCTATAATATACGATGATTTTATGTAGAAATACTAGGCTGTTTGTTATTTACAATGTCCTAAACGGATGAACCTGTGAAAAATAAAACCTTACACTTGCTTGGGTGGCCTCTACTTATATCATCCCTAGTGTTGTTTTTGACCATAGCCAACGTGTTATTATCATTTATAAAAAGATGCACGAAGTGTTTTCGGGTAACATAACCTGGCTACGTTTACTGAAAAATGAGTTTGGTTCCATCCTTAGCTTGCAACACATCAATCTTCGATGGTGTATATACATGTAGATTTGACATATTTTATCATTCATTTTTAAGGAAGCTTTTTTAGCGTAGGTAACTCGATTCTTGTATAATGAATACAGATTCTGAATGCTCGGGACATGTCTCAGAGAACCGTGATTGGTCAGGATCGGATCATATACACCACTGAGAAAGACATATTTGAGCAAGACTATGACACACAGGAATGGGACAGGAGATTCAAAGAGATAGAGAAGTCTGATTGATAGATGATAAATTATAAACATGAATAGAGTGTGTTGTAACAGTAATCAATTTAATCTATGGAAAATATACTCAATTTAATAGATCTCGTTCATAAAGTCAAGGTGAAAAGAGAGAGAGAGAAAAGTCTGATAATAGATCTAGTTTACAAAGTTGAGATGAAAAGAGAGAGAAGTCTAATAATAGATCTCGTTTACTTTGAACTAAAAGCATTTTACTAAAGCCCACATCCTTTTTTTTTTTTTTGAAAGGTAAATCTCATTAAGAACCGTCCGGAATGTCCTCGAACTAAGGACACCCGGAAAAAACAAACGAGATTACAATGCGTCTAACGGATATTTACACCAATTTTTCCAATCAAGACTAGAGACATTATTTCTATTTTTAAACCAAAAATACGACGTCATCTTTATGCTTTCAAACACTTCCGTGGCACGCCTCCTTTTATCTTGAAAGATCCGCACGTTACGCTCATTCCAAATGGTCCACACTGAAGTAAAAATAATCCCACGCAAAATGTATTTAGCATTCTTGGACATAGGCTGGTTCCCGTGAATCTTCAACAGGTCGCTAACATCAAACACAATCATTGGGCTCAATCGACACCAACTTTCCACACGGCTCCAATTTTCGGCTGCAAAAAAACACCCTGTAAAGCCCACATCCTTCAAACATATTTGTGTTCTTTGTTCAAATCTAATTATGCCATTAAATAATGGCCTTGGCGAGGTCCCTCTTCAATTCTTCTAATATTCTTATTTGTTTTAGTTTCTTTTTGTTTATAATTCAAAATGTTCTTAACGCAATTGGTGATTCATGACAATGATGTGAAGCGTCAAAAGAAGTTATAAGTTGGGTTGTCAAATAGGAATTACTCTATTATTGTGTGCTGGCAAGTGAATAGTAATGTATGTACACTTTTCCCTCCCATGACTTATCTTCCTATTTTTGACGGGTTCTAATGGGGATACCGCTGGGTTTTTTAGGGGTAGGCCGGACCAAAAGGTCACGGTTAGGGCTTGCGGTCACGTTTTGGTACCTAAACGTGACCGCAAGGGCTTGCGGTCACGGTTTCTGTGTCGTCTTCCGACACCTCGTGATAACAAAACGACAAATGGCCTGATAAAGTTGAAAACCGGTCACCAAATCATCACGGTTTGGCCTAACCGTGACCTCTAGGGTACGAGGTTCAGTTTAAGGTACGAGGTAGACTGTGATGTTGACAAAAGGGCCAGGATTCGTGCTCCGAACCGTTACGGTTTGGCCAAACCGTGACGGTTTGTGCACCAGATTTTCATCATAAATACCTTCGAGCTTTCATTCATCCAACACTCGAGATTTTTCAGCCTTCGTCATTCCAAAAACACGTTAATTCGAAAACATTGTCGGGTTCGGGAGATCATTATCAAAAGCCGAAGCTTCCAGATTTGAATGAGGTGCCACATATCAAAGATTCGAACCAGGTTGAAGTAATATATGTTTTATTATAACATATTATTTGAAATATCTAACCATTATTTTTTAGGAATATTACGTATACGGGAGTCACCCTCTGTGGGGGGAGGAGGAAACCAACCCGTCGAACACATTTCCTCAAGAGGCGTGCAACTTTTTATTTGGACCGACAGGTTACGGTGAAGGGTACAGATATCCCCCTTGCAATTCTTACGGACATGCCCCGAACACGTACCACTCACAAACAGAGCCGGATTACGGACATCCCCCGTACCAGTCAGAACTAGAAATTACACATGTGTCGGATACTTTTAATGAGAATGACACAGATGAGAGTGACAGTTCGGTTCACCTCAAAGAAAACCATGGGGACACCGCGAAGAATGATGGGGATGAGGATCGGATAAGAAAGGCTACGGTTTCTTATAAAACCGATAAAGTACGAAGAGTTTTATTCTTTTGTTTATTTTATTTTTTATTTGTTTTATATATTATTTTTTATGTCTAGCTTTATAATTTTTTCAGTATTTTGATTCTCGTGAGGACTTGAAGAAGTGGGCTAAAATAAGAGGACGCGAGCATGGGTGCGTCATTGTGGTGGGTCGGTCACGAAAAAAGGATGTGGAACTATTATGCAATCGTAGTGGTGAACCTAAATTCACTGGCACAAGTAGGCGTACTGGAGCATGAAAAAAGGATGTCCCTTTAAACTCGTAGGGAAGTACGTAGGAAAGAGTGACAGTTGGATGTTAGAGGTGAGAAACGAGACGTACAATCACGATCCTGTTGTGTACGAGGAGGGCCACGCGCATCTTAGGAAGATGACCGCCGAAGAAATTGATCTTGTGGAGAAGTTACACAGGCAGCACGTGCGGCCACAACATATCCATTCAGCCGTAAGGGAGTACTTTCCCTACAGAGTCTGTGTTGTTTAAGACATATACAATCTGACGTCAAAGTTTAGGGCTGAGGGGAGAAAAGGCATGACACCAATGCAGGAACTTGAAAACCTGCTACAATTTAAAGAGTTCGTGTATGAAACACGAACAAATGCAACTACTAAGGTCGTGGAAGATGTTTTCTTTTGTCATCCTACTTCATATAAAATGTGGCGCGCATTTCCGCACGTGATGTTGATAGACACGACGTACAAGACCAACATGTACAATATTCCGTTTGTTCAGGTTATTGGCGTTACGTCGAAGTCAAAGTCGTTTTGTATTACGCATGCATTTATATCGAGGGAACGGCAGGACAACTTCACATGGGTATTGGAGTGGATCAGAGATATGCTCGATGGGTGTGTGGAGCCCCGCGTTATTGTCACAGACAGGGACCTGGCCCTGATGAGCGCGTGTGACACAATGTTCCCGAGTGCTACTAAAAACCTATGCAGGTTGCACGTTAGAAGAATATCAAAAGACGGTGGAATATCCTTTTCAAAACTGACATGTGGAAGGATTTTTCATACTGGTGGAAGACCTTGTGTTCGTCTCCCACAGAGGCATTGTACGATTACAATTGCAGGAATATGGAAGAAAAGTTAAATGAAGATGGTAAACGTGGTAAGAATTTCATAGTTATTGTTACTCTAATAATTTATTTGTTCATTTTATAAAATTTGTTATTTTTTCAAAGGTATGGGAATATATTTGGAATAATTGATTGGTGCCGTACAAAGAGAAAATTATTACTTGTTGGATTTACGACCGCCTTAACTTTGGTGAATTTACAACTAATAGGGTTGAGGGCCAACATGCCAACTTCAAGAGCTACCTCACAGGGACCAATAATACGTTGCACACACTTGTCGGATATGTTTGTGACCTCGTGCGTGGGCAGGAGATTGAAATTTGTAAAACATTCGAGGTGTCTCGTGTGAAAATTAAAAAAGACCATCGACTGCCATTGTTTTCAAAATTGCATTATAAAGTATCCATTTTTTGCCTTAGCCTCCTTGAATCAGAGTTGACGAAAATGGAAATGATTCAGGAGTATGGGGGTTCATGTGGACACCAATTGTCCACGTCCATGGGCTTGCCATGTGTTTGTCGTTTGGAGAAATACATCCGAGAAGGTAATATTTATCTTAATACATTTTTTATTATTGTCACACGATTGCATATTTTTCACTAATAATTTAACCTTTAAATCCAGTCACAAGTATTCCACTCTATGCGGTAGATCCACACTGAAGGAAGCTTGATTTCGAGCCAGCATTCGTCGCGCCGCCTGAACCCGACTACGACGTGAAATTTGATGACTTGAAACAAAAGATTATGTCGTCTCCCAATCCTCAAGTAAAGAAAAAATTGTTTAACAAAGTATTTGACTCTTTGTTTAAGAGCAAGTCAAAACTTAAAGAACCTGAGGTGCGTAATAACCGACGTGGTCGTCCAAATATTAAGGAGCAACAAAGAAGAGCGGACTCCAATACATCACAGTATGAGGCTGCTAGACACAGCTCCTATTAGGGCTGTTCAAATAGCTCGCGGCTCGTGGCTCGCTCGGAGCTCGCTCGAAAAAAGCTCGAAAAAAGCTCGCTCGAATCGGCTCGGTTTAAAAACGAGCCGAGCCGAGCCGGCTCGGTTTAAAACCAAGCCGAGTCCGAGCCAAGGGCGGCTCGCTCGTTGGCTCGCTCGTTGGCTCGTTTACTGGCTCGACTAAATATGTAATATATATATATATATAATATTTATATATAATATTTATATATAATATTATAATAACACTAACATTAAAAAATCAAATATTTTAGGTTGGCTCGCAAGTCTGCATTTACAATTTCACACCCAAGTTTGAAAACCCTAAGTCCCCACTCGCCACTCCCCAAACCCCAGTCCTCCACCTCCACTCGGCTGCTGCGCACTCTCCCGAGTCCCATCTCGGCGTCTCCCTCTCCCACTCTCCCGAGTCCGTCACTCCCTCCCGCCTACCATTCACCCACACACTCTCCCGTTTGTTCTACCTTAGCCAATGCTCTGATGAAAATACCATATCCAGTAATTGATATTGATTTATTTCATTGATTATTTTTTGTAGGTATTTAGAAGTGCAAGAGAATGTTTATGCGGGTTAATTCATATGCTAATGAACGTTGAATTGTTAAATTATTTTTGTGTATCGTTGGTTGAATTAGATTGGGGCTTGTAATCTATGATGTTGAACTGATTTTTAGTATGTTTTTTGAACTATGCGTTTATATTTGGACTTTTGAAGTTTGAGAGATGTGTATTAAATTTTCTTTTAAAACCGAGCCAAACAAAACCGAGCCGAGCCAGCTCGGTTTAAAACCAAGCCGAGTTCGAGCTCTACTTTTTAGCTCGGTTGTAAATCCGAGCCGAGCCGAGCTGGCTCGGTTTATGATTCGAGCCGAGTCCGAGCTCATCCTGGCTCGGCTCGGCTCGGCTCATGAACAGCCCTAGCTCCTATACTTCCTCACAACAAACTATGCCTGACCCGGCGAGACATAGCTCATATACCCCTCAGTTTAAAATGCCGAACGACCGTTCTAATTGGGCAAAGGCTGCTTCAAATGTACCGATTACGGGAGCTGCCCTAGGGTTTCCTTTAATATTGAAACCAAAGGACGTGATAAAGTTATAAAGTTTAAGGATCAGCTGCCCCAATGGATTCACCGGTACGTTTCGACTATAAAAGATGTGCAGCCTGATGGTAACTGTGGTTTTCAGGCGATCACGGTGGCTTTAGGGAAAAAGCAAAAAGAATGGGAATGGGTTAGGCGTCAAATGTTGTCGGAGATGGACAGAAACATATGGTATTGGCGGAGCAATTTGAACCGCGAGATGCCTGGCTATTATGATTCTGTTCGTAATAGCTTAAATTGGTTTGGCACGACTCAACCCGCACCCAATACCCATTGGCTAATTTTTCCGGCCCATGGACTCGTAATTACGGAAACATTCACTTGTATTGTGCATCTTATTTCTTCATTTGGCAGTCAGACATGGTTCCCGCTGAGAACAACCCCAGAGCCATTATTCACCGATCCAGTTGTCGTACTTACTAATATTAACCAAGATCACTTAGTTGCATACAATTGGAAGGAGATTACCCAATGCCCAGTGTGGGCTATCATTGGCCGAGATTTGCATTTCAACAAGCACTAGAATGGCAAAGTATGTATCAGGATCGTATAAACAATTATGTTAGAATAATGGATCGTTAAAGAGACACTAATGCCCCCTGTAAGTTATCATTCTCCGATATTTTATCATATTAATGAAGATCCCTTTATTTAATGATGATGATGATGATGATGATGATGATGATGATGATGATGATAAAAATAATAGTACAAATAATAGAAATAATAGAAATAATAATAATATTAATAATAATACTACAAATAATAGTAACAATAATAATAATAATAATAGTAATAAAAAAAATAATAATAATAGTAATAATAATAGTAATAATAATAGTAATATTAGAAATAATAATAATAATAATAATAATAATAATAATAATAATAATAATAATAATAATAATAATAATAATAGTAATAATAATAATAATAGTAATAGTAATAATAATAATAATAATAATAGTAATAATAGAAATAATAATAATAATAATAATAATAATAATAATAATAATAATAATAATAACAATAATAATAATAATAATAATAATAATAATAATAATAATAATAATAACAATAAAAACCTAAATGTCACGGTTTGCCTTAAAGGTCACGGTTAGGAGCCCAAACGGTGACGGTTAGGCGTAACCGTCACGGTTAGGGTTAGGGTTTCTGACAAAAGTAACAAAGCGGTCACGGTTTGCCCAAACGTGACCTTTTGGTCCAGATTAGTTTAAAAGAATTTATTTTCAATACCATTCAGCGAATCACTCCCGTCCGGACCGGTTAAGACGGTAGGGCAACAGGGGAGTGGTGTGGGTTTGAAACCCACTACCACCTGTTCATGGAGGTATTTTTTATAAAAATATTTACTTAGCAAAATTTTAAAAAATAAGGCAAAAGGTCACGATTTGGGCGAACTAGTATGATTACTCAAATTTAGAAAATATATACAATATGTCTGTATAATGACAACCGATTTTTACAAACTCGTAAACAAATTAAACACAAAACCGTCACATTAATAATAAATAAATACTTGTAATATGATAAATTATTAATAAACACAAAACACAAACTTGTGAGTAACGATTAGGTTAAACGTGTGATAAAATTAAAATAAAAACAAACTATTATGATTAAAAAAATATAGAAAATATATGCAATATGTCACGGTTTGGCCAAACCGTGACATATAGCCCTCCAAAACCCTAACTGTGCACAGTCAATTCCCCATTAATTACATACCCAATAATTGGGCAATAATTGCAACGGATCCCCAGATTAGTCTGGACTCTAACTGTCACGTTTAGGCCTCACCGTGACAGTTAGGTCTCACACCCGACTGAACGGTCACGAGGAGCCCTAACTGTGACCGTTTGAATCGGCAACCCTAAAAAATCTGCGGTGTGCGCAGAATTTTCCTTTTAGATATCACTAGCTTTGATAACCCGTGTATTACACGGGTTGGATAATAATAAAAATTTGTTAGAAATATGTGCTCTTATTTGTATTGACTAATATTAAATATTACAGAAAATAAATATTATTTCATTACAATTTACATGTGTAAATCATAGATTAAAAAATTTAAACATAACATAAGACTCTTTATGGTGTAAATATTAACATAACATAGAAAAATACATGTGCATCAATGTCATTCTAGGTTGTCTTAACACATAAGGATGAACTTGAAACAACAGGTATGACAACAGATAGACAAACCGATAAATATATCATACAGATTATTTAATTATGTTTCGATAACTTAATGACCGCTGAATATGTTGAATTTGACAAATGAAAAATAACAGCCCTGATTGGGATGTTGTTAATAGAAAGATTGTTAAACTCTTTTGAATACCTATCCCATAAAGTACTAAACACTCAGTTGCCCCTACATAAATAAACATAAACTACAAAATAGTATACATTAAAAAATCTATAAAATCAAATAAAACAAGGTTTTCTTTTGTATATGTCATTATCTTATCCCACTTTTTTGTCACTTGTCATTCTTTTAAACATTCACACATCAATATTCACTTCAAAAGAGTATTATATTAATTTAAATACACATACAAATTTCTCTCTCTTATTAGAAATTGATGTTATTAATTGCTATATTTATCTCTCTTATCTATTTTTTTTAAATCAAACTATTTTTTTATTAAAATAGATTTTATTAAGGAAGTTATAAATCAAATCTTTTAATTAAAATCTAAATAATAAAAAACTAAAATTTTATATAATATGAAACTGTCTAAAACTCTAAACATTTTTAAATAAAATATTTTAAATCGTTTTGTTTTTAAAAAGCATTATAAACTTGTGAAATTTTTTAAAATTGTCTTATTAAAACAACCAAAATCATTACAAACAAGAGTTTTCAAAAAACAATATTTTATAAAAAAATATTTATAAAAAAATATTTATAAAAAAACTTAAAACAAATATTAAAAAATGAAACTATTTTGATAAGAGTTAAAAATAATATAATTGTTTTATTTTTTGAACTATTATGTATATATAACTTTAATTATATTTTATATAAAAATATTATACTGTAACTTTATTACTAATTATAATACGTTTAAAAAATGTTTTTAGCGTATCCATCTATCTATAAAAAAACTAAAATAAACGTGAAACAATTGTAAGACTTATTATACTTAATTTCTTATTTGTCTGTATTGTTAGTAATAATATTGAATACTAATAATATTACTCATACCATATTCAAATTTAAAATGTATAATTTAATAAATTAAAAATCTATTTTTTTAAACACACTTTTTTAAAACAAAAATACAGAATACGATGAACTTTTTTTATCATTTTTTTTAAAATAAAATATTTTAAAAATCATAATTTTTGATAAAACAAAAGTTTAAGAAAAATACATAATTGTTTATTTACTTAAAGTAGCAATTTGTACGTAACTATAATCATATTTTATCTTCAAACATGATTTTATAATGCATAAATTTTTAGTACTAATTATTTAGTATTTTATTTATTCATCCGTGTAATACACGCAAACAAACCTAGTATATATATATTTTTCAATAATGATAGAATATACAACTTTATATTTTTCAGCTTAATCTACATTTCTATAGATTTTTTTTCCCAATCTTGAAGACGAATTCTTCAATCTTACATTTTCCAAGCATTACTCCAATAAACAAACAAACAAACATACCCAGTATGTCCCATTAAGAGTAGTTCTTGAAGGGATAGATAATGACCAGTCTTTCCTGTATCTTGAGAGACAGAGAGATCGCTTCCAAGCAATACTCCAATAACATCTACAAATACATTGAAGTATAAGTTCACTTAACTTGTTTAACTGTTGAATATTATAATAAAGAATTTGAATATTAAAAAAAAATTGTTGAAAAAAAAAACTTGTTGACCGACCTATGCAAGAATTATCAGCCATAGAACAATTCAAGATCTCATAAAAATATGTGGTGATACAAAATGTAAAAAAAATTATTCACACCACAATGTCCAACCACTTCAATTTTATTAAACCACATGTTTATTTGAATTTAAATGTTTAATCCAAAAATTAAAGAGCACTTAAAACCACCTATTTTATACCAATAGTTGAAATAACATGTATCATCTCAAAAGTTTATCTGTTTAAATCATGCCATATAGAAATGAAGAACTGCTATCCCTAATTATATAATAGAGGTAAATCAAATATGTGGTGATACAAATTGTCGATATGCTCCATGTAACAATCAAATACAAGAAATGTGGTAATACAACTTGTAAATATGCTCATATATACTACAGAACACTTGAAAGCATAAGGTTAAACCTAAAAATTACAGAATGATGCAACCACCGTCTAAGTTATGCTATTTTAATCAGTGGTTGTAGGAAATATTGAATCAAAGCACAATAATTTATTACAAAATTGAGAAGATAAGATTAACAAAACAAATTTAAAGCTTGAAATAAAATGTACCTTTGAATTCTTGAAAAAGAACACATTGGATTCCAATATTTTTCTGCATTAAGATTTGAATATAATGAAATCATAACGGGATTTGGGAGGATGTTCATATTATTCGATATAGGTTTTATAGATCTTGTCTTGCAACCAGATTTCAAACCAGAACTATCCAACAAAAACATCGTTCAATCTTACAACCATCTTTCGAATCCAAATCTGTTAGTCTAAATGAATCATTCACTAAGATATACGACAAAGAATATGCGAAGAAATTGTAGCTGTTAGTTAAAATAATTGAAGCATCGAAGATGTGGATTAGTCATAGCCAGAGAATTGCAAGGCCGATGCGACATGTGAGGTTAGATCGGTATTTGGATTTGGTTGTCTTTCAAAGCTGGTTACCCGATCCATTTAACAGATCCGCGTGTGTTTATGATTAGGTTGAGTTTGGGCGGGGAAAAAAAGAGTTGGGGGCCCTAAAAACACGCCATGTGTCCCCCCAATATACCTTTTTATTAGAGTAGAGGGATTCTCTTATATAAGATACTAGCTTAACGTCCCGTGTGTCACATGGATTGAAAAAACTAAAATAACGAATATTTACAATTAGAAATTAAGAACTAATATTAATAATCTTCTAATATATAAGAATAATATATAAGAATGATATATAAGGATGCGAAATTTAAGGGATGCAAAATTTTCATTAAAACAACTTTTCGCTATATGAATGACACGTGGCAATAACTTCTTGGGAGTGTGTCATGTGACAACATATAACTTAAAAGCCAATAATTTATTAAAACATAAAATTGATAAAATGTTATAACAAACTTAGCTGCAAATGTGAAGAAATATGCCAACTTAAGTTGTATTATGATTGCATATAAAATTAAATTATGATAAACTAATCTCTTAACATTATGTTTGAAAATTTAGATTCTGTTTACCATATTTTTGATTTGAAATCGTTGTACATATATTACAAAATGGCTTTTTATTTTCTCAAAATAAATTATGAGGAATACAAATAATAGTTTCTATTTTAACATTTATTTGAATATAAAATAAAAATGATATTAATTCAAACTTTAGAAACTTTTTATTTTAGGGAAACAAATTAAGAGAAATTTTTGAAGTTTAAATGAGTGTTTAATATGATAACAAGTGATAATATTTGTTTAAGAATTTAATATGTGTCAAAGGATGTTTAATACGATGACAAGTGACAAATCCTTTTCTTTTATTATATATAAAGATAGCACACAAAAGAATTTTGCATCAAAAAGTATCAAGTGGTGGTTGCAAAAGAGAGACATTCTGACACACAGTTTGATTTATCAAACCTTTGACAGTAAGGTTGTACACGAAGTTTTCATTTCCTATAATCATAATCATTCTCACCACAAGTAGAAGCAAAAGCATTTTTAAACTAAGTTGAACATTAAGTTTCCATTACCTATTTGTAGAATCAAACACTTTCTGTGCAAGTTGGAACATTACCTAAAATTAATTTACAAATTAATAGGGAAAGAGATATGCTATCAAAATAAAAACCATAGAAAATTTGAAACTGAAGTACATTGATTTGGCATAAACAGTCAACAAAATTAACAGTCAAATATGGTGAACAAATATTACATTCAATTGGCTCAAATATGTCGCGGACCATTGGAGCAATTTCGTTAATTTTAAGGCAAATTGGAAATAAATAATCCAATCTTTATCAAATTGACCATTAATAATCACACCTCAAGTATTTACCAATATTGGTTCAACCTTTTTCATCTTTTTGTTTTATGGTCCCCCGTTAAAAAAACCCTAACGGAGTTAAATCTTTCCTACGTGGCTTGGTGACTTGGCGTTTTTTTATTTTCTTTCTGTCTTATACCAAATTACGTGGATCCCCTCCTTTTAACCGTAATATGATGGAACTGAGCCCTAGTTCAAAAATTGCAAATCCATATTCAACGATTCATCAAACCCTATCCATCCAAAATTCCAAATCCGTATTCAACGATCAGGTATGGTCATCCCTAAACCGTAATCTATTTCTTTATATGCTTGAATTCTTATTCCAGTTCTTAATCGATCAGGATGGCTGACAAAGTCATCGTAAAGGCTTGGCATGGTGGGAATCTTAAACGGAAACCTACTTTGCATTATGATGGAGGTGAAACTAATAGGTTTGAGGTAGAAGTAGACAAGATGTCTTATTTTGAGCTGATGGATTACCTGATAGAGACCGGATCTTACAAAACAAGGGATTTTGAGATGTATTACTTGATGCCTGGAAAAAAGTTTGAGGTAGGACTTGTGCAGATTAAGAATGACAAAGATGTCATGGATATGGTGGCTAATATGGGGGATAAAAATGCCAGACATATCTGTTGTCTCTATGCACCAGGTAAGTCTGATACAGTAGCCCAACCAGTAGCCCAACCAGAAGCCCAACCAGAAGCCCAACCACAAGCCCAACCTAGGATAGGATTTACTAGACGTACTGCTAACAGACTTCTAACACCTACTAAGCAACTACAAGAGTTGACTAGGTGTTCTCCTACTAGGCTGCCCAACCCAGTTAGCCAAGAACCTAATGCATCTGGATCTGAGGAAGACACTTCTGATGGATCAGAGCAGGTAAAGAATGGATCTGAATTAGAAAGTGATGAAGAAGATGAAAGGATTCCAGATGAAGCTGGCACAGATGATGATGATGATGAGTGGAAACAATCTGTTGTTGCAATAAAGGAAGATTCACTCTCAAGGAAAGAGTTAGTTAAGCAATTATTGACTGGTTTATTTGTTGAGAAACATGTTGAAGAGGAACATAGTGATGCAAGTAGCTATGAAGACTCTGATAGGGATATAAATTCACCTGGAGAGAGTGAGGATGATGACATAAGAGGAAAAAAGCACAAGGCAGATGTTCCTGTGGTAAGTGAATCTACTGATTGGACTAAATGGGTTTGGGTAGTTGGTACAAGGTTCCCAACAAGGGATGCTCTTAGAAATGCTATTAGAAATTATGCTGTTAGTAATGGTAGAAATCTCAGAGTTTCTGTAAGTAACAAGAACAGGCAAGGTAGATTTGGTGTTAGTTGTGTTAAGGGGTGTCCATTTAAGGTGTATGCCTCTTATCATCCAAGAAAGTGTTGTTTTATGGTGAAAAGTGCAATTAATGAACACAGTTGTCAGAGAAATATGGTGAAAAACAGACAACTTACTGCATCCTTTATAGCTGACCAGTATTTGCCAGTTTTCAAAGCAAAGCCAAATTGGTCAGCAAAGGATATTCAGGATGCTGTTAAACAGAAATTCAAGGTTGTCATTACTAATTGGATGGCTTATAAGGCTAAGACTTATGCCCATAGGAAGTTGCATGGTTCAATGAAAGATCATTATGGTAAGATTGGATCATATTTAGCAGCTTTAAAACAAGCTAACCCAACATCTACTTTTGAACTAATGACTGTCCCACCAGAGTATTATAGAGGTGATTCAGGTGATGAGGTTTTCTTCAGGTTATTTGTTTGCTTTGATGCACTTAAACAGGGGTTCCTAGCAGGTTGCAGAAAACTTTTATGTCTTGATGGTTGTTTTCTAAAGACATGTTTAGGGGGAATGTTATTGGCTGCTATTGGTAGGGATGCCAATGATCAGATGTACCCCGTAGCTTGGGCAGTTGTAGAAGGTGAGAACAATGATAGTTGGAATTGGTTCATGATTGAGTTGAAGAAGTGCTTAGGTGTGACTAATGAAGGGAAGGGATGGACTCTTATATCTGACCAGCAAAAGGTACACTTGCCTAACATAATTCATAGTTGGAATTATATGATACAATTTATGCCTAATAATATGTTCTTTGTAGGGATTACTAAATGTTGTTGCATTTAGTTGGGGTAATGCCGAGCATAGGAACTGTGCTAGGCACATCTATGCAAACTGGCACAAAAACACAAAGGTGATGATCTTAAAGAGTTATTCTGGAAGGCTGCTAGAGCATACAATGAGGCTGACCATAAAAAGGCTCTTGAAGAAATGAGGGAACTCAATGCTGATGCAGCTGAAGCATTCATCACTCAAAATCCTAAATGCTTCTGCAGGTGCTACCTTCAAACTGATACAAAGACTGATGTCATTGTTAATAATATGGCAGAAACATTTAATGGGTTTATCATACTATCTAGATCAAAGAATATAATTAACATGCTAGAAGACATCAGGTTGGTAGTTATGACAAGATTAGTTAAAAAGCAAGATGAAATGTCTGGTAAAAAGGTGGTTGTCTGCCCTAGGGTTCAAACAAGAAAGTTAGATAGAGAGAAAGACAGGGCTTATAATTGTAGTGTGTACCCATCAAGCAAAACCTTGTTTCAAGTCAAGGACTTTGATGATGTCTCTGTGGACCTGGACAAAAGAACCTGTACATGCATGAAGTGGGACTTAACTGGTATACCATGTTATCATGCATGTGCAGTTGTAGGATTTATGAACCAGAATGCTGAGGAATATGTTCACAAGAGTTACACCAAAGAGGTGTATATGATGTCATATGAACACACTATACCACCATTGCCATCAGAAAAATATTGGCCAAAAGTTGACTTTCCTTTAGACCCACCACCCATCAAGATTGGTCCTGGCAGACCTAAAAAGAAAAGAAAGAAAGATCCTCATGAAACGAAGAAACCAGGGAAATTAAGCAGGCATGGTATGATTATGACTTGCAAGAACTGTGGCCAAAAAGGTCATAATAAAAAGACATGTTCAAAAGAAAAGCAACAGCAGCCAGAAAGTTCCCAAGTCAAAAAAAAGATTGGCAGGCCACGAAAGTCAACAGCAACAGCAGCAACAAATGCATCACAGTCAACAGCAGCAACAAATGCATCACAGTCAACAGCAGCACCAAATGCATCACAGTCCACAGCAACAACAACTGCAACACAGTCAACAGCAACACCAAATGCATCACAGTCAACATCCCAAGTCAAAAGAAAGATTGTTATGTTGTAGTTTATGGATGATGTTTTATAGATTATGGGTTTATGGATTTTAATGATGTTATTATGTTATGGATTATGGATTGTAATGGATCTTGGAAACATTTTGGATGATGTGTTATGGATTATGGGTTTATGGATTTTATGTTGTAGTTTAATGTTATTGTGTTATGGATTATGGATTCTAATGGATCTTGGATACATTTTGGATGATGTGTTATGTTGTAGTTTATGTTGGTTACTTGCAGTTTAATGGATCAAATGGTTGTCATTTTACTAAATGCATTAGTTAATAGAAGTAGCTGTTGACTGTGTTGCAGTTGGTACAAAGTTGCCAATTGCAGTTTAATGGATCAAATGTGTCAAATGTATCAAATACGTCAACTGCCAATTGCATTTCATCAATACATAACAATTACAAAGACCAAGACTTGAATGCCAGTTTATGTTGGTTACTTGCAGTTGAATGCCAGTATACCATGTTATCATGCATGTGCTGTTGACTGTGTTGCAGTTGGTACAAAGTTGCCAATTGCAGTTTAATGGATCAAATGTGTCAAATGTATCAAATACGTCAACTGCCAATTGCATTTCGTCAATACATAACGATTACAAAGACCAAGACTTGAATGCCATTTTGATACAAAGTTGCCATTTTCATTACATAACGATTACAAAGACTCCAATGCCCAAATGGGTCAAAAAAACCAATACACTACTACTATACACAAACAAATACAACATATGCTTTCTTTGACATCCCATAAGCTGCCTTTTTCAAACGTTTGTTTTCATCTTCAGTAACCCTTTTCTCTAACTCTAATCTTTCAATAACACATTTGCATCCATTCAATATTACAGCATCAACTTCTTGTTTCCACATAAAGAATTTACAATCCGCTCTCTATCACAAATCAAAAACTTCATTCTTAATCTTACATTCATAAATAGCAATCGGACCTATAAAAATTGAAATTGGAAAGAAATAAACTTACAGGCCATAAAGGGCATCCATAAAACTCTTCACCTTGCCTACTACTTCGTTTTCCAGCTAATCTACTAATTGCAATCAGTTCATGGTTACAATAAACGTTTCCATCAGTACCAATTCGAAAAATCTTGGAGTTACGCGAGTTATATGAAGAAGACGAAGACTATGAGCTCATTTCTTCTCGAATTCTTCTCAACTTCGAAGTCTTCTAAAGTTCTTGAATTCTTGAACTAGGGCTCAGTTTGTTCATTTAAGGGTGAGAGGATCCACGTAATTTGGTATAAGACAGAAAGAAAATAAAAAAACGCCAAGTCACCGAGCCACGAAGGAGAGATTTAACTCCGTTAGGGTTTTTTTAGCGGGGGACCATAAAACAAAAACGATGAAAAAGGTTGAACCAATATTGGTAAATACTTGAGGTGGGATTATTAATGGCCAATTTGATAAAGATTGGATTATTTATTTCCAATTTGCCTAATTTTAATAGTTACCATCTTTTCAAAAGCAAAAAGAAAATTTAATATTTATGGTCATAGATAAAGCAATATAAATTTTGACAATGTAAGAGAGTCAAACAATGCAGAAACAAACACTACGGGGCTGTTTGGTAGCCTCTTAATGGTTCCATTATGAGGTTGCCTCTGAATGGTTAAGAGGCTTACATGTTTGTTTCAAAAAAAGGAACCTCTGAACTGAACCATTCAGTGCTGAATGGTTCAGATTGTAAACAACGCTGAATGAAGTTAGAGACCATATTACCCTCTTCCACCTCCTCCCCATTTCTCATTCCCGTCGTATACCTCCTCCCCCACACCCATCGGCGCCGACGACCTCCCTAGTCGGCCGGCCAGACCGCCGCCATCCCCTCCCCCGACGCCATCCCCTCCCCCGACGACCTCCGGCCAGACCGATTCACCTTCGATCACCTTCGATACCCCGACGACCTCCCGATTCACCTTCGATTCACCATCCCCGCCCACAGCCTCTGACCTTCAACTTTCTCCTTCGACCTTCGATCGCCATCCCCGCCCCGCGGTCTCCGTTTTCGTCGAAGATAAACTCCGGCCGATCGGTGTTTCCGATGTCCGTCATCCGCCGCGGTTTGCTTACCTCATTGCCGGATTTGAATTCAAAGGTCAACAGGGGATGATTTCAGGTGACCAAGGTCGATTGATCGAAGATGATGGTTGCGGTTGATTTTGATTGCGGCCGAAGGTAGTTGAAGATGGGATCGATTGGTGATTTCGGTCAATGGTGTGTTGATGGTAGTCGATGGTTGGTTTTGATGGTTCGACCGAGGATGGTGGTTGTCGGTCGCTAGTCACAGGTGATTTGGGGGAACAAGAGTTCGGTCGATGCTTCTACAGATGATGGTTCGCAGGTGACCGAGGGTTGTGTTGGATTCGGTGGTGATGGTTGATGGTAGTTGATCGAAGATGATTTGGGTTGTGTTCGGAGATGGTGTAGATTGAAGTGAGTTGAATGGTTTGATAACAAAATCAGGTCATCCGCTATATGTTCAAGTGAATACCCAAATCAGGTCAACCGCTGTGAACCGAATTGTGTGTCCGCTGTGGATTTTTTCAGTTCATCCGCTGTGAATCTGTTTTGCTCATCCGCTGTCCACTTAAGATTGGATTTAAACAGTTGTGCATCTGCTATGTTTTTTTTATAGTTTGCTATGAATGTTAATTTTCAGCAGTTTGTTTGATTTGTTTGGGTGTTTGTTCACAATGGGTTTTGGGTGATTTGATTCAACTATGAATGAATGTGTGTTAGTGAATTGATTTGGATGAATGAGTTAATGAAGATGATGATGGTGAAGATTGGTTTGAATGTGGTGAATGGATGAACGTATGTTGACAGCCTTTAAACAAAGTGTATTTGGATATTAGTATTTTGTATTTGAAATATTTTGATTTTGAATTTTAATATGTTGTATTTTGTTAACCTATTGATCATTCACGTACAGTCATTCAGACATCTAACTAAACAGATACATTTTATTCAGCCCAAAATAATTCAGAGGGGTAAAATTGTCATTTTGTACAGTCATTCAGTGATTCAACCAAACAGTACATTTTGGTTCAGCACTTACTGGTTCAGAGCCTCTTAACCATTCAGATCTCTTAACCATTCAACACTTAATGATTCAGATCCTACCAAACAGCCCCTACATGTTATATATAAGAGAAATGCTCTTTGTTATAATAACAAATTGTGTGTGCTTAATAATAATTAATAAATTAGAACATTTCATACTTTCACACAAATTTACTAAAACAACTACTGATAATAACTAATTCTGGGTTTCTGGAGTCTTGATTTGGGCTCGGGTTAAAAGACAACTCAGTTTCAGATTAATTAAATTAAAGACCTGACCCGTTTTTATTTAATTTAGTCCATTAAGGTTTTCTTGGGGATTAAGTTGTAAACCCTATATTTTGTCTATTTATATTATGTACTGTACTTGTAATTCCTTACGAGTGAGGCAGAAAGCAATAAAAGTATTATCCTGGTTGCAGCCGTGGACGTAGGTCACATCGACCGAACCACGTAAATCTCGCGTGTACATCTTTCTTATTATTTTCTCTCGCAGTTTGATTGTGTTTGTGTGTCGATCTACACTCGGATCCCTAACAAGCGATATTAGAGCTACAACTCGTTACACACGGGAAACACATCGCGAGACCGTTACGATCTAGGTTTATTCGCCGGCAGCTCTACCGACGTTCCCAATTGGTCACCGATCTGATTTATCAACCCATCATCGATAGGGAATAAAAAAGGATTGCTTTTGTTTTGACTTATGTGATGCTTTGTGCGTAAATCAAGAAAAAAAGGAAATCCTTGTTTTTGTGGTGTTCATGTGCGCAAGAATAGCAACAAAGCCACAATATATATTTCATATTAATATCCTAGTGGGTTTGGTTTACACGTTTGATGTCGTCTTGCATTGATCAGAAAAAACAAAACAGGTTTGTTTTACACATTTGTCGTTTCAGTTCTGATTTGTCTCGAGGTTGTTTGTTTTGCCGCAATCATTGATTCGTTTTGGTGTGATTGCCGAGATTTATGGTAGTGTAGCCAAGATCAGTGAGGTTGGTTATTTTATTTATCCAAGTATTGTCAGTACAATTACCGAGATTCAAAGTCGAGAACTATCGAGTGCATTGTTTAACTAGTTTGTTTACTATTTTTTTGAGGCTAAGAAAAAGGGTAGTGTTTAATTGAACAACACTCAAGTTCAGGAAGCCGGCCGTAGTTATGTTTGGCACTACTTTTAGTCTTGACTCGATTAGTAAACAAATTATAGTTCGAGATAATGGCTGAGAGCGGAAAACTTCAGATTGAGAAGTTTAATGGAAAAGACTTTAGTTGGTGGAAAATGCAAATGGAGGATTTTCTTGTTCAGAAAGACTTGGATGTTGTTTTGGGTGAGAAACCAGAAAATATGAAACCAGCTGAATGGGAAACTTTGGATAAAAATACCAAGGCAGTTATTAGGTTGTCGCTGACAAAGGATGTTGCGTTCAACATTCTGAATGAAACTACATCAAAAGGTATCATAGATGCGTTAGCTAATATGTATGAGAAGCCTTCGGCAGCAAATAAAGTTTTCTTGATTCGAGAGCTGGTTAATACAAAGATGAAAGATGGAAGTTCAATTTTAATGCACGTTAACAACTTGAACTCGATTTTGTCAAGACTTGGGTCAGTTGTCATCAAATTCGAGGATGAGGTTCAGGCTCTACTACTGTTATCATCATTGTCTGATAGCTGGGCTGGTACTGTTACAGCGATTACTAGTTCCACCAGCACGTTCACTTTAAATGGGGTCCGGGATATTGTTATGGGCGAAGACACCAGAAGAAGAAATTCAGGTGAAACATCAAATGAATTACTGAATGTTGGCAGAGGAAGAAAGAATAACAGAGGTAGTGGGAGCAAGAACATGAAAAGAAGTTAGTCTAGGGCTCGAAATTATGTGACATGTTGAAACTGTAAACAAGTGGGACACTTCTAGAATCAGTGTCCGAATGATCAAAAAGAAGTCAACACTGCAGCAGACTACTCAGATGATGATGCTTTAATCTGTAGCATGGAGAGTAGTGTGGATTCATGGGTCATGGATTCTGGAGCTTTGTTTCATGCTACCCACAACATCGAAGCAATGCAGAATCTAAAAGAAGGTGATTTTGTTAAGGTAAGACTGGCGAATAATGATGTTCTTGATGTTACAGACATGGGTGACATGGATTTAGTTACTTCAGCTGGTTCATGGACTTTGAAAGATGTCAAGGTGATTCCTGATTTAAAGAAATAGTTGATTTCTGTCGGTCAGTTAGATGAACAGGGACATGAGGTTAAGTTCGGGAATAAGCAGTGGAAAGTTGTTAAAGGGAATCTTGTCATTGCTAGTGGAAGGAAAATGGGTTCATTGTATATGGTCAGTTTACCATCTGAAGGAAGTGATGTTCCAGTTCTACAAAAGACTAAAATCCAATTCACAGAATATCATGAGCAGAAGAAGGTTTGCTTTGCAAGTAAAAAGCCTAGAGTCAAAGGAAAGATTCAAAATGAATATGCATGGAAGAGTTCAGAAAAACCAGTTAAAGGATTTCGTGGCAGTGGGAGTACCAGTTGTGCTTCAGTTACAACTCCTAGACAAAAGTGGGTTGAAAGAACTAATATTCCATCTGATAAAATCTCTCCAGAGGATTACTTGCTAAATATGAAGAGTGTTTGTTCTCAGGGTATTCCAGGGTCTGGTAGTTTGTTTCAGTGAGAGCCGGTAGGGACGGAGAACGGGTCATGGGTAGATACAGTCGTGACTGATATGTTAAAGCTCGGGGGAGCTTCAACAGGCCTTCAGGTTAACTGATGAGAAGGCCGCTGCAACCAGGAAGATGAGGAAGATTACAAGAGGTACAAGTGTTTACATCGGAAGATAATTTGAAGATGATCAAGCCTCCAAGTGGAAGATTGTTAGGTTTAGGAGTCTTGATTTAGGCTTGGGTTAAAAGACAACTTAGTGGCAGATTAAGTAAATTAAAGACCTGATCCGTTTTTATTTAATTTAGCCCATTAAGGTTTTATTGGGATTAAGTTGTAAACCCTAATTTTGTCTATTTATATTGTGTATTGTACTTATAATTTCTTACGAGTGAGGCAGAAAGCAATAAAAGTATTATCCTGTTGTAGCCCGTGGATGTAGGTCATATCTACACTCGGATCCCTAAAAATTCCAAATATAAGACATATAAATCAAACTCGCATATACATAAGGGAGCTTTACTGTATTGTTAAACTTAAAGCTACGACTCATGAGAAGTTAAAATATAATATAAACTTATATATTCTTAGTTGTGAATTGTGATAATGTAATAGTGTGATGATACATTCTGTAACAAAAGGAATTACATATTTTCCAGAAAAGTTTAATGATTCAATAAATTTTAACAATAAGATTGAGTACATAAACCACTTTTCCTAACTAAATAAACATTCTCTTCCACCTACTTTTCATCATCCAAAACGTTCAGTTTTTTATACATTAAGGATGGTATTAATATTAGAACATAACTAAAAAAAAGGAAAAAAAATAAAAAAAAAAACCTGGAACCACCATAAATGCAGAAATGATGCTGATATGGAGCAAGATAGCCCTTTGTAGAAACAAAATTAGAATTGAAATCAAAACGTGAATATTATTGCAGGGTGCTATTTGACATGCGACAATTGGAAGATTAAGTTTGTAGAAAAGATTCAACAATAGATCATCTCCGTCCTCCTCTATGTTCCTACTTCTCATAAGTATGAATGTAATATGTATGTAAATGTCCCAAAAAAGTAAGCAGCAAAATTAGAATCATATGTTTTAAGATTCTCATAATTTACACACTAACTTAACACACACAAAATCACAAAGCTCTTATAACAATTTATTAACATCAAGATACGGTTTTGAACGATTCTATTTAATTAGGTTTTTCTTTAATCAAAACCCTTCAATGGTAAAATGGGATATCAAAGTAAGATCTGGGTGGGCTTTCACCTTTTCTAATGGTAAGAACAATATGTTCACGGTTTCAGCTTCCAACATCAAGAACTATAGAAGCTTCTAGACACTTACCAAATTGTATGAACACTCTTCAGTGGATCAATAGTCTCTGTTGCAACTCACTTAAGAGTGAAATCAACAAAAATCGCATAGTTTAATTAAAAGTATCATAATTTGAACCAACCTAATTACCAGTCACATAAACATAAAAATTTAATCTAAGGCTCATGAATTTCAATCGGATTACAAAAAATAAGGTCAAAATCACATAAACAAAACTTTTTTTATAACCAACACCTAACATGTCCGCGCAAGCTATTACAATGAAATAAGGGAGTACAATCATAATTTCATATAAACTGGACATGTAGTCTTTGCTTTAACACCATAAGATAAAATGCAGTAATAATCATGATTTAATAAATAGGTCAAAACTAAAAGATTTAAAAAAAGTATTGCATAGATAAAATAATTTGATCCCCAAATTAACAATTCCACAACATAATTTAAGAAGGGATTCATCTACATTTTTGAAGCCATATTAAGAACTAAAGTTCACCAAGGAGGCTGATTAGAACATCAAAACATGACATTATCATCACTAAAATGAAATCCGATATCAAGCAATCAAGCAAAAAAATATTACAAGAGTTTGAGTAAAGCCAATAACGTAACTTCAGAGAATCATATTTCATGATGATTAACACAAAAATGCAACTCAAAGATCCTTAAAACCCAACATATTTCAGTTCAAATAGAACTACTCACCCCCATCGACTTGTGTTTCCGTTTGAGTCAAACCATTTTCCATTCGAAGCTTGAATCCAAAGCCACCATAACCTTCGTGTATGTTCTTCGACGGGAGCAAGAATTGTGAAAGCAGAAAAGATACTTAAGATTAGAGGTGGCAAAAGAGATTCAAAGATGTGATTTTGGGTATAATGGGTATTTTAAAAATAAAGATGGGTTAAAATGGATTAAATAAAAAACACAAGTGGGTCAAGATGGGTTAAAAGCTTTTTTGAAAAAAAGAAACATAGGTCAAGATGGGTTTTCAAAATTAGATCTACAAGTCTGAGTCAACGTTTCTTTCACTCAAATTGATCGCCTCCGTCGCAAAAGGCACCACCACCACCACACCACCGCATCACCACCGGTCCACCACACCACCACGCATCACCACCGGTCCACCACACCACCACCGCATCACCACCGGTCCACCACACCACCACCGCATCACCACCGGTCCACCACACCACCAACACACATACAACCTCCCACCTCTGTCGAGTTTCATCGTGCATCACCACCGGTCCGCCGCGTCGTCACCGGTCCGCCGCGTCGCCACGGGTCGCCGCGTCGCCACGGGTCCGCCGCGTCGTCACGGGTCCGCCGCGTCGCCTCGGGTCCGCCGCGTCGCCACGGGTCCGCCGCGTCGCCACGGGTCCGCCGCGTCGCCACGGGTCCGCCGCCTCGCCACGGGTCCGCCGCCTCGCCACGGGTCCGCCGCGCCGCCACGGGTCCGTATATGCATCTATCTATATGTGTTGTTGGATTGTAGAGTACTAGTAAAATTGTGTTGACTTTTTAAAAAATGATCCATCCTGATCCGAATCCATCCTGATCCAAACCCATATTGACCCAAACCCATCCTGACCTTTTTTTCTAAATGACCCATCCTAACCCAAACCCATCCTGACCCAAATCCATCCTAACCTAACAACCAACCCAATCCAACCCACCTATTTTGCCACCTCTACCTAAGATTGAAAGTAGATGTAAAGGGTGAAGGCAAGATCAAATCGGTTGTCTATTGGTGTTAGGGTTTTTGAAAAAAAGTGGTAGAGAGGTGATGAGCGAGAATGCAACCCTTATGGTGGCTTTCACAAACGATTCACCATGGTAGAGGCCCATGAATTAGGGTTTCACCTCATATGAAACCGGGTCATATAAAAAGTGGGTAAGTTACTTTTGGGCGGGAAAATTAAAGGAATGAGGCACCAGAAAATGCCAAGTGTCCCGCCTAGATACCTTCACAATCCTTGCTCCCGTGGAAGAAGATACACGAAGGTTATGGTGAAGGCAAGATCAAATCGGTTGTCTATTGGTGTTAGGGTTTTTGAGAAAAAGTGGTAGAGAGATGATGAGCGAGAATGCAACACTTATGGTGGCTTTCACAAATGATTCAACTTGGTAGAGGCCGATGAATTAGGGTTTCACCTCATATGAAACCGGGTCATATAACTGGGTCAAAGATCCGCGTGTTACAAAAATAAGTAAGTTAAGTTTGGGCGGAAAAATTAAAGGAACGAGGCACCAGAAAATGCCAAGTGTCCCACCTAGATACCTTTTTATTAGGTTAAGAAAATTCTGAGCTACAATAATTACGGTAAGGTTTATGCCCTTGATCCTCACTACAATTTTTTGTTCAATAGATGTCTGAGCTCTTGCATGAGATTTTAATTGAGGACCTACATGTGAAATTGTGAATTATTCAATCAAAGAATAGTTGTGTTTGGGGTAAGAGGTTTGAAGAGAGTGCAGGTCGGGTGTTCGACTTAACGTTTCATTGAGGACCTACATAAGTTCTGCAGTGGTGTAGTTTGGTTTTAAAAATACGAATATAGTTTTAAGCTATTTTTGATGTTATGCAATGAATGTACAAACGTTTAAGTGTTATTATGGTCAATGAATTAACTTACCGGGTCAAATATACCTGCTCCATCTTTGATATTCTCGTAATTTCTTTCACTTTTCCTTATGAGGTAGGTATCTTGAATGATTTATGTTGATTGCAAATCAGTATTCATGTACGATATGGTGATTTAATGCTATTGGAAATTTTGGGTGACAATATGAACGTTATTATGCAGTCTTTTTGTTGTTAGATGTTGTTTTGCTGTACACCTGAACTAGATTTAGCTGTTTGTTTTTTCTGTTGTAATCAACAAGCAATCTGTACCCCTATGTTTTGTATTGTATGGCTTTTGCTTTTCATAATTGTTGTTTGGTAGTATTCAATGTTGCTCGCTTTATGATATATTCTGTCCATTCGTACACCAAATACAATACGTCAATACTATATTTACGTTACAACTAATAAGTACTGTAACGTTTATAGTTCTTGTCAAAATTTTTGTTATCGGACAATCAAAATTTCTTCATAGCTAATACGACTACTGAATTGAAAATGATTTATAATGTTTGCATGCCTGTATGTTTCTGTGTTGAATCTTTATCATGTAAAATTTTCACTTACTATTTTACTTTGAGCTATGGTCTTTTTAAATTGATTAATAAACCTCCATAAACATATACGTAGCAGCTGAAGAAATATGTATCATTTAAAGTCAAACGAAAGCTTATATACACCCAGTTACACCATGATCATTTCATGTGATTTTAGAATAATCAAATCAATATCTTTCATTTGATCATTGAATTATCAGGCTAAATTTCATGGGCGTAGCATTGTCATTTGAACGAATTTCCTAAGTCCATTAGGGGTTGGTTTGTTGTTTGCGTATAACTGACCGGTAATAAAACTGATGGATCGAATATACGGATTGATTGCAATGAAGCAATGTAACGGAATTACAATTAACAAGTATCAAACAATACATAATACTCATTATATTCTTTGTATATTGATAATATGTTGATCAAAATACAATGTAGATAGTAGGGTTCTATCCGGGTTACCAAATTAAAATCTTTTTCTATTATAGGCCTTATAAATGACATGTACATTGACTAAACTACCCTGACACTATTACATCAGATAATCTAAGTCAAAAGTACATACACAGTATAATTATTTCTTTCTGAGAACCATATTTCTTTTGGGTTCATCCGCATTAGTTAATGCAGATGATCATTTGCCTTGGCCGCATATCTTTCTTGAACAGCCGCATTTGATTGTTTCATCTTCCCATAAGTATTTTGTTTGTTCATCCGCATTTAACATATGCGGATGACCAAATACTTAGTCTAGTTGGTTCATTCGCAGATGACAAATGTGGATGCCAACACTTAGTATTTTTCTGCTTTGTCGGTGTTACATACTCAACCGCATTAGTCTTTTACAGTTGTAATATTTTTCACATAGAACAACTATCCAAGCATCACTTGAATTGGCATGCATGATCCTTTCAGGGTCCAACAATACTCCCCTTAAGGATTAACTATGCAGACTATGCACTTCAAGAGTTTGTAGGTGGTGGATGTTATGAAAATTATGTTGGAATTTCTACTGCTATAGGTGTTTGTTGCTATATAGATGTTGATACAGGTATCGAGGTTGGTGTTGGTGCTGGTTGTTATTCAGGAGATGTTGGAAATTGAGTCACTAAAGGATCTAGAATAGCCTTGATAATAGTAACAAACTTTCCGGGATCTTCATCTGCTTCATCCTCTATTCAACCTCAATTGGGATCTGTCTTAGTGACTGAGTTTCATACATAGAAATAGTAAACAGTCAATCTCTATGTATGACCAGATTTCCATCAGCATTGATCTCTGGCTTCACCATGCTCCCAATCTATAATAGATTCCTTTTCTTTTCTTGGCTTCTCTCTTTCTATTAACGCGGTCATGTGCAATCTTTAAAATCCTAATGCACTTTAAGAAAAAGACTAGATCATCTTCACCAAGCATGTTGTTTAGGCTTCCAAAGTGCCTAGTGAACATATAATGAATATATGATTCATCTAGCAACCACACTTCATAAGCGCTAAACGGATGTCAGAACCCTCTTTCCCTTCCTATCTTCTATCTATCACCAACTCATAAGTATCTTCATCATATTTTATATTGGAGATTGGCATAAGTTAGATTAGTCCTCGACATCCTTTTCCTCTTCAACTTATATATTGGATTTACTCTTCCTTTTAAAATTACTAACTCATCAATACATTTCTTCTTCTTTTTAGCAAATGGGTTTACAAATGTTCAATCACTTCTTAGGCATATATCTTTCAAAGCTTTAAAGTTGTTTGTTCTCTTGAACACTTCAAAATCTTCTCAAATTGGTAGCCTCTTGCCATAGCATCATGATTAATCAACTCCAAGTCTGCTAATTCTTTCAAATCATGTATCTTGAGGGAGTTAACTATATCATGATATTTTATGAATAACTGTACTAACCCTAAGATCCTATTGATCATAAACATATTCCAATCATAGTCATCCTTTCACGCAATGATTTTGACATTCGCTTTTCCTTTGGGAGTAGACAAGCCTTGTAGCAACTTAGAAGTGGTCATTCCTTCTTGAAGTTGAATATGAGAAGACTGTCTGAACTATTCTGGATTTTTGCTGAGAAGTGGTGCTAAGGTGTCTGTAAGGTTTATGTAGAGGCTGATGCAACCAAAGCAACCAAATGCCTTCTTGCATGCATGCACCAAGTACCAAGTAGAACTGCTATGGATGTTTTATACTTTACAAGAGAATTATGCTAAGTATAAATTCTTCCGAAGCTAAAAGTTCCTGCGGAAGCTTTATACTATGCACAAGAAATATTCTAAGTATAAAGTCTTTCGAAGCCAAAGACCAAATCTTCCGAAGCCAAAGATGAAGTCTTCCGAAGCTTCAAAGAAAAAGTTTTCCAAAGCAAAGTGAAGATTGATTTCTTCTAAAGACTTAGAAGAACATACTTTTCTCTGATGTATTTTTATAAAAGCTGACCAACTTTCCGCTACAACTCTGAAGACTCACCAACTTGCATAAGTTGGTGAAAAGGTCCATGCTTTTATAACTGTACATTAAGGTCTTTGTCTGTAACTTTCTACTTTATGTACTTTTATCCTTTTTGTATTATATTAGAGTGTGAGCTATGGCATGTCATAGTCACTAGACAAAAGGCAATCTGCCTTTTGACTCTACATTGATTTTGTTATCTTTCAATGTTCCAACTGGCTTTCCAAGTATGGCCGGTTGTAGGGTGTAGTATAAAGTATCTCAATGTATTGTAACTTATTTCTTATGCATTGTAACTCTTGTAAGAGAACTTGAGATTAATATACATCATCCTTGAAAACCTTATATATATTGTTCTTAAGTTCTGTCTCTTTACTTGTGTTCTTTGCATCTTAACTCTTAAATCCAGGTTCCCTATTTGATATGTTAAGTGCTCTAACACCCTTCTTATTATGAGACTGATTGTATTGACCATCTCTTAACCAGTCCTACAATTGTATCAGAGATTTTCAGGCTCTTGATTGTAAGATCTCACCATCTTAAATCTCCTTAGTTCAAATCACTTAACATCTTAAATGGCAACATCCAAGGCTGATATGGAAAATGAGTATAAGTTATAATAGAAGATTTAAAGAAAACTATATCAACTCTTAAACATGAGCATACCAACTACATGACTCAAATCAAAGATCTCATTACTAAGTTAACTGAGTGCCAGGCTGAGTTAGTGATCAACAAAGCCAAGCTAGAAAAGCATGTTCTTGAACAAAAGGCCTTCAAGAACATCATATCCTCATCCCTACATTCCAAAGTGTGTTTTAAGAACAAACAGGGACTAGGATCTATTGAGATAGCTCATCCACACACTCTATTGTCTGTAAGATCTCCAAGGTGAGCTGCCAAAATGAGCTGCCAAGATCTCCAAGGAACAAATAGGAACTAGTCAAGATGAGCTGCCATCCATAGATCCTAGTAATGAAGAGGATGAAGAGGAGGTAGTGAAGGACGGGTCTGGGAAGAGTGAGGAAGATCATCCTAACAAGGGTCACTACATTCCTGAAGAGAGGAAAAAGTTAGGGATGGCTAAGTCAAAGAGGAAGAACTTGATCTGAGCAGCAAAGAGAAGATCAAAGAGAACTCAGGAGATCAAGGCCACTTTCAACTCCAAGCAGAAACAAGTCTTTATCACTGCAGGTTTTGAAGTGATAAAGACTGAGGACACAACTTTGAACTCTAGTGCCAAGAGTTCAAGTACATGTTCAACTCATCCCTATGAAGGAATGAAGACTGATCAGCTGTGTAACACTGCTACACAACATTAACCATCCATCTCCAAATGCAAGCTTCACCTTAAGAGGCCTGCCACAACATCTTCAAAGATGGGGATGGAGATGTAAAGTGATCAAACTCAATCTTCTATTCACAGAAGACTCTCAGAAGAAAGCAATTTGACTGCATTATGTGTGGCAGTACTTCTCATCTGGCTAAGGATTGTATCTACAATACTAAAAGTACTATCCAGATAACAAAGAAGGAGACTTCTGAAAAGAAAAAGAAGAAGAAAGCTTCGAAAGAAATCAGTGTTTCTTTCGGAAGCTCCAAAATGAAAATGAAGGCGAGTGAAAATTGCCTTCGGAAGAAAATTTGGTCTCGGAAGAAAGGAATGCTTCCGAAGCACTAAAACTTGCTGCAGTGAAAGCAAGATCTTCCGAAGGGTCAATTTTCAAATCTTCTGAAGTTATAAAAACTTCCGAAGCTTTGAAGGTCAAGTCTAATCTTTCAAAGATGGTGTGGAAGATGAAGGAAGACCATATGATTGAAAATTCTTCATTTACAACAGCAAGTGATCCCCATAGTCTCAGTATAGGATCAATTACTGTTGCATTGTCTCCAGTTTATTTGAAGAGCCCAAGAACAATGAGGCTTGGGTTTTCAAATGTAACTAATTCTCTTTTTACTGTACAGGAACATCTGAAGACCAAAAGAAATGTATGGATCATTGATAGTGGCTGTTCTAGGCACATGACAGGCAATGGCTCATTGCTTCAAAATTTTGAGAAAATTGATAGAAAACTAGTTGCTTTTGGAGGAGATGCTGGTGGTTAAATTACTGGAAGGGGCAGGGTCACAAATGGTAAGCTCATTATTGAGAATGTAAACTTTGTTAAGGAGCTTGGGTACAATTTCCTGAGTGTATCCTAATTTTATGACCAGAGACATAACTTGCTCTTTACTGAGCATGAGTGCATTGTTCTCAAGCCCGAGGGTCATTCCTCAAGAGCATATCCTGCTTAGAGCACCCTAGAAAGGGAACATGTACAAGATGGGTTTACAGGAAACATCCCACTCAGGAGAAGTTTCTTGCTTTCTATCTAAGGCCAATAGTGATGAGTCTTTCATTTGGCATAAAAAGGATGTGCCATGTAAACTTTAAGAACATGAATAAACTAACTAAGAATGATTTGGTAACTAGAATGCCAAAAAAAAGAGTTTACAAGTGATGATCACTGTGTTGCATGCCTGAAAGGGAAACATCACTTGGTGTCTCACAAGTCAAAGGTAAAAACTCTATCACTACTCCCCTTGACTTATTACACATGGATATCTTTGGCCCCACCAGTGTAATGAGTTTAGGAAGGACCTCATACTATTTGGTGATCACAGATAATTTCTTAAGATTCACCTGGTTTTTCTTCCTTAGAACTAAGGATGAAACTTCTGAGATCTTGAAGAATTTTATTCTGAAAGTTAAGAATCAAATTGATCACAAGGTCAAGACCATAAGATGTGACCAAGGAACTAAATTCAAGAACCAAATTCTTGACACATGTTATGATGAGAAGGGTATTACAAGACAATATAGTGCTCCCAGGACTCCTCAGTAAAACGGAGTTGTTGAGAGAAGAAACAGGACACTTATTGAAGCTGCAAGAACCATGTTGTCTGACTCTAAACTGCCTATTACCTTCTGGGCAGAGGCTGTCAATACTGCCTGCTATGTCCAGAATAGAGTTTTAGTAGTTAAGACTCATGGTATGACTCCTTATGAAATATGGCACAAAAGAAGACCTTTCATTGATTTTCTCCATTCATTTGAATGTCCATGCACCATCTTGAATACCAAAGATCAAGTAGCCAAGTTTGCTGAGAAATTAGACGATGGACACTTTATTGGATACTCCTCTCAAGCTAAGGCTTATAGAGCATACACTCTCATAACTAGAGTAGTGAAGAATCAACCAATGTTATCTTCAATGAGCACATGCCCTATGTGAAAGGTTCTGGTCCTCATTGGCTATTTGATCTTGATTTATTTACCAACTATTTTAACAAATCTTGTGAAGATGTTTCAGGATCAACAGGTAACACATCAACAGAAAATCCTGACCCAAGATTTGAGCTGAGAAGGCCAAGACATACTACATCTTCAGCTCAGTGGTAACTAACCCTGCAAATGAAGTTCCTATCAGCATAACAATGACAGATCATGCTGATAAATCTCAAGTACCTGAAAATTCCAGCTCAAAGGTACAAGACACAGATGCAGGAACTTCAAATGTAGGAGGCAATGGTAGTGGTGATAGTGATCAAGAGTTTCTTGATGCTGATAACCACTCCATCGATGACAATATCAATGATGCCACATAATGGATAAAGTTTCACTTGATAAGTATGCTGATGTGGTGGAAGACACTTCATTATTAGATCTAAACTTTTCAAATTTAGATCTATCTAAACAACTTACTGTGATCCCTCAACTCAGGATCCATAAGTCACACCCCACCATAAATATCAATGGAGATGTTGACAAGAGGGTGAGAACAAGAGGACAAACCCATGACAAAAATGTTTGTCTACACTCTTGTTTCTTATCCCAGATAGAGCCAAAGAAAGTTTATGAGGCTTTGAAGGATAGAAGTTGGGATGAAGCAATACAAGAGGAGCTGCTTCAATTCAAAAGACAAGATGTTTGGAACCTATGTCTTCTTCCTCACGAGAAGACTATCATAGGTACCAAATGGGTGTTTAGAAATAAGAAAGATGATATAGGAATTATTGTCAAGAACAAGGCAAGATTAGTTGTTCAAGGGTACACACAAGAAGAAGGAATTGATTACACTAATGTTTTTGCTCCTGTAGCAAGACTTGAAGCTTTTAGGATATTCCTGGTGTTTGCTGCATCCAAGGACTTCAAGGTCTACCAACTTGATGTCAAGTGTGCATTTTTATATTAGGTGATTGATGAAGAGGTGTATGTTAAAAAAGCACCTGGCTTTGTAGACCCCAGATCATCCTAATTATGTTTGCAAGCTGGATAAAGCTCTTTATGGGCTGCACCAAGCTCCAAGGAAGTAGTATGAGATACTATCTCAGTGTCTCTGTCAACATGGATACAAGAGGGGTACTATAGATGGAACTCTCTTCATCAAAGGAAAAGGAAATGACTTAATGGTAGTTCAAGTATATGTAGATGACATTATCTTTGGGTCAACTAATCCAAAGCTCTGCAAAGACTTGAGAAGCTGATGAAGAATAGATTTGAAATGAGTGCTATGGGAGAAATCAATTTATTTCTAGGAATTCAAGTGAAGCAAGTTGACAATGGCATCTTCATAAGTCAATCAAAGTATGTAGAAGACATACTTACAAGATTCAACATGACTGAATGTAAGGTGGCAAAGACACCCATAGCCAGAAACCACTCCCTTGGACCTGATCTTGAGGGGGAGTGTGTAGATGAACATCTTTACAGGGTGATGATTGGGTCTCTTATGTATCTTACAGCTAGCAGGCCTGATATTATGTTTGCTACATGTATACGTGCAAACATACTATTATTACTATTATTACTATTATTATTATTATTATTATTATTATTATTATTATTATTATTATTATTGTTATTATTATTAGTATTAGTATTATTATTATTATTATCATGAGCTATGAGAAACCAAATTACTCATGATAATCTTATACAGGATTTCAAGAACTATGGCTGACAAAGGAAAAGTGCCTCCGTACCCAGCTGATGATAAAACCCCGTTAGAAGGATAAGGAGGACAACGCATCCGTCACAGTATGAGGAGTACCAGCGAACATGCAGACATCCCGGATGGATTTCGGTGACATCTAATGACACTGAACCCTCAGAGGACTCTTCACTATCATTCCAGGATAGGAGCCTAACACTTTCCCACTCGCCACATGTCACTGCACCTACTCTCTTACTAATCCCGCCAATCAGAAATAGGGGCGCGCGTGTCATTACACGACCGCGTAAGAGCACCAGGAAAGGAGCATCTGTTTCCTTTAGGATGCCACCCCCGCCACCTCCTCCTGCGATGGCACTAGCACCAGCACCTCCGGCGATTGACCCGCCCGAATGACACCTCCATGATGAGTATTGGATGCCGCCTAGGCATAGTATGTATGACGGCCTGAGTGTCCTTACTGGAAACCCCTGCTCCCAGTCTAGTCATCGGGCTAGGACTTTGGTCTTTCAGACCCTACATTGGGAAACATACTTAGGACTATTCAGCGTCATGAGGTGACTCTTCAGCACGCTACGCAGACATCCCAGTCCGCCCAGTTCCTAGCAATGATGGCTTCTCATGGTGTTCAACGCTTGGAGCAGGAGCAGAAGAAGAAGAGTTTGGGCTGGTTCCGGTGGTTGAAGAAGAAGCGAGAGTGAAGGCGAGAATTCTAGATCACTGAACTAATTTGAGAGACTATTTTATTTATTTCAGTCACTATTATAATTTATAAGGTGGTGATGGCACCTTCCAATTTGTGATACTATGACCCTACTACTATTGTCTTTGGTTGTTGCTACTTTTGTTAGATTATGAATTCTCTTTTATGGAACTAACTTTCGTAGGATGTATAAAAATAGGAATATGCAACAACATATTTTGAAGAAACTAATTTGGTTGCCCCATAAAATAATTAGCTACATGTTACTTGAATGAAACAACTATACATGCCTTGTAGTTTGTAATAGGAATTCTCATGTATTTGGTGAACATCACTAATAGGAGTAAAATCAATATAACAAGATAATTGACACCAATTTATAAGATACTTAATAAGTTTAGCTATGACGACACCAGAATGCCACCTAGACGAGGAGTTCGTAGTGGAAGGAGAGGAGCAACCAGGGGAAGAAATGAGGAAGCTGGACGAACTAGGAACCAGGGTGGAAATCAACCACCTACTCCTCCAGAAACACCACGTGGAGAAAATGTCAACCTGGAGAATGAAGAAAGAATTACTAACCTGGTGGCTCAACAAATCCCTATGCTATCCTAATATTATCGCCAAATCAACGTAGACCGGGGAAATACAACCGGAAGTGGTGAACCCGGATATGGTGAATGCAACAATGATGACGTTGAGGAGATAAGGAATGAGTGTTCCTACAAAAACTTCATGGCTTACAAACCAAAGGATTTCTATGGAAATGAGGGTGCAATTGAGGCTTACCAATGGTTGGACAAAATTAAAGCTGTATTAGACATCAGTGAGTGCAAGCTTGAGCACATGGTAAGGTTTGCTTCGTAGTCACTCAAGGGACCAGCACTGGAATGGTCGAAAACCATCATTCAACCCTGTGGTAGGAATGCTGCAGGCCGAATGAACTGGTCTGAGTTCAGAGAGCTAATGACTAACAAGTACTGCCCTATCAATCAACTGGAGAAGCTGGAGGCTGAATTCTAAGCTTGAAGATGAAAGGCTCAAACTATTCAGAGTACAACAACCACTTCCTAGCTTTGTCCTGACTGGTGCCACACCTAGTGACACAAGAAGCCAAAGGTGTAGCTCGTTTAATCTGAGGATTACGTCCCAAGGTTAGAAGCATGGTCCTAGAGGCATGGTCCAGTCTTTCAGGCCTATAACCCTAGAAGCTGCAGTTGATTCCACCAGACTGATGGACCTGGTTAGAGCTGGTTGGACTGAGCATGTGAAAAAAAAGATAAGAAGAGGGCAGGGGATGAGAGAAGGAAGTGGTTCGATGCTATGAAGGTGGTCGACAGTAGTAGTAGCTCAAGTAAGAGATCTGGTGAAGGTGTGAGGCGTGGTGATCATGGTGGAAAGGCTCGAACACTGACTTAGGTACAAGTCCCTTTTGCAATAAGTGCAAGCTACAACATCAAGGGGAGTATAACCCGATGCCTTGTTTCATGTGTAAACGAACTGGTCATTTGATTAAGGACTGTATGTATGAACCAGGTAAGCAATGCTAAGAGTATGGGGATCCAGGACACATGAGGAACAAATGTTCTAAGCTAGCAAGATATAAGGATGCCACACCTAACAAACCCAAGGGAAGAGCGTTCGTGATTGATCAAACGGTGCTCGTAAGGAACTCAATGTGGTTAACGATACGTTTCTCATAAACAACTATCCTGCTACCATTTTATTCGATACTGGAGCAACAGGTAGTTTTGTTTTCACTACCTTTAGATCTTTGATTGATTTGAAAGCTCGTACCTTAACCGATGATATACCGTAAAATTAGCTGATGGTAACATAATAGAAACTAATGAAATCATCAGGGACTGCACTATAGAATTAAAGGTAATCCATTTAAGATAGACTTGATGCCTATAATGTTAGGAGGATTTGATGTGGTCATGGGAATGGGTTGGTTAGCTAAAAATAAGGCTGAAATTGTGTGTGACGAACGTCTAGTTAAGATACCTTTAATTAACAGAAAGACACTAGTTGTTCACAGTGATAAAAGCAACACGCTATATCCCATGATATCCCACCTAAAGGCTACTAAGAGTCTCAAGAAGGGATGCTTAGCTTTCATAGTCTACGTGATGAAAACGAGAGAAGAAAAGAAAATTGAAGATATACCGGTGGTATCGGAGTACTTGGAAGTATTTCCCGAGGATCCGGTGGGACTCTTTCCAACTAGACAGGTTGAGTTCCATATAGATCTAGTGCCTGGTTCCGCACCAGTGGCCAAGGCACCTTACCGACTAGCTCCACCCGAGATGAAGGAGCTAATGCTACAAATCCAATAGTTGCTAGACAAGGTATTTGTACGACCAAGTGCTTCTCCATGGGGTGTCCCGGTACTATTTGTTAAAAAGAAGGATGAAACCCTACGAATGTGCATTGATTATCAGGATTTGAACAAGCTCATAATAAAGAACCGTTATCCTCTTTCGAGAATCGATGACTTATTCGACCAACTTCAAGGAGCCAGCTATTTTTCCAAGATAGATTTAATATTGGGATACCATCAACTAAGATAAGGGAAGAACACATACCCAAGACAGCCTTTAGAACTAGATATGGATACTATGAGTACCTAGACATGCCCTTTGGACTGACTAACGCACCAGCGGCATTTATGGATCTCATGAACTGGTATGCCGCCCATGTCTAGACAAGTTTGTGATTATGTTTATTGATGACATCTTAATCTACTCCCGTAGCATGGAAGAGCATGAAAAGCATCTTAGACTGATTCTTGAATTGCTCAAGAACGAGCAATTGTACGCAAATTCTCTAAATACGAGTTTTGGATGCGTGAAGTCTAGTTTCTAGGGCATGTAGTGAATAAAGAAGGTATTCAAGTAGATCCGTCAAAAATAGAAGCCACTAAGAACTAGAAAATTCCTGAGAATCCTACCGAGATAAGGCAATTTCTTGGTTTGGCTGGATACTATAGGAGGTTTATCAAGGATTTCTCTCGAATCATACAGCCGCTGACTGCCTTGACTTAAAAGAATACAACCCTCATATTAGGAAAAGAACAAGACGAAGCGTTTGAATTACTCAAGGAGAAGCTATGCAGTGCACCAATCCTTGCCCTACGAGAAGGCGTTGAAGATTTCATAGTTTATTGCGATGCCTCGCGCAAGGGTCTAGGGTGTGTGCTAATGCAACGAGACAAGGTAATTGCTTACGCATCCAGACTGTTAAACGAGAATGAAAAGAATTAGACCACACATGATCTAGAACTGGGTGCCGTGGTGTTTGTACTCAAAATATGGAGACACTACCTCTATGGCACTATGTGTGTTATCTATACTAATCATAAAAGCCTGCAACACATTCTTGATCAGAAAATGTTAAACATGCACTAGAGAAGATGGGTAGATTTGTTAAGCGGTTACGAATGTGAGATCTGTTACTACCTGGCAAGGCAAATATAGTGACAGATGTCTTGAATAGAAAAGAAAGTGAGATACCCGTTCGCGTTCGTGCCTTGAGAATAAGAGTGTACACTAGCCTTGTCGCTAGATTAAAAGAAGCGCAGAGAGAAGCCTTGAAGGAGAACAAATTAGCTGAGGAGATATTAATGGGAAGGGAAAAGCATTTACAAATGGGCGACGACATTTTATACAGGTGTGAAGGAAGGATGTGGGTACCAAAGTATGTTGGAATTAGAGAAATAGTCCTAGACGAAGCCCACAAATCCAGATATCGGTTCACCCAGGAGGTGACAAGATGTACCAAGACTTAAAGGCACTTTTCTGGTTGCCTGGATTAAAGAAATCGATCGCCACCTATGTGGGGAAATGTCTAACGTGTGCGATGGTAAAGACCAAAAATCAAAAACTGTCAGGAACTTTGCAACAACCCAAGATCCCAAAATGGAAATGGGATAACACCAGGATGGATTTTGTCATGAAGTTACCAAGGACGTTTCGTGGACTTGATGGTATTTGGGTAATCTTGGATAGAGTCAACAAATTAGCTCACTTCTTACCAATCTGATAGGACTACGACTTGTCAAAGTTAGACCAACTGAACATCGACAAAATAGTGACCTGGCATGGAGTGCCACTATCAATTATCTCAGACCATGATAGTCGCTTCACCTTCAAATTTTGGAAATCTCTCAAACAAGCTTTAAGGACCCGTATTGACTTAAGCAGTGCATAACACCCTGAAACCAACGAGCAAAGTGAAAGAACCATTCAAACTTTGGAGGACATGTTAAGAGCTTATGTGATCGACTTCGGTGGAAGTTAGGATAATCACTTTCCCCTAGTGGAGTTGTTGGATCCAATGAGGCTGATACAACCAAAACTACACTGAGCGAATTTAGGGAGATTAAAAGGAAGCTCATAAATTGCTCAACCCTAAGCGATATCTCTTGTGAGGAAGGGACCATTACACAAAAATACATTGATGGTTCTTCTTGTTTCCTAACAAGAGATGCATTCCTAGATCTACCCTTGGGAACTCTAGACCAATTTTTTCAGCTCTTAGCTACAAACTCAACTTCTCTCAATGAAGACGAGAAAAGGCTAAAAAGAAGATTGGTAACCCTACTAGACATAAGGAAAGGGGATAGGTTACTAAACATTCCCCTCATTCATAGGAAGATAATTGTCCAGTGATGGTTTAATGAACCTTCTCACAACTTTGTTATGGAAAGGGGGAGTGGTGAAGTCAGCAGGTTAAATGCTTCATCTTTGCTACACTTAAGAAGATTTAATATTGCTGAGTTAGTAGAGAAACCATTCTCTAATCCCTCCAACTCCCAAATAGTTGCTCACATAAGAAACCACTTGGACAACCTTCATCTTGCTGAACTAACCAAAAGCCAAGAACTGAAGAGGAGATAAAAGTTAAAGAAGGAAGTAAAGTTTTGGTAGCATCATCCTAAGGGGAGTTCGTTGGATCCAATGAGGCTGGTGCAACCAAAACTACACATAGGAGATTTTGAGTACAACTGAGCAAAGGCTTCCAAAGACAAAGATGCACTTCTGAGGCAAAGTTGAAGATATTCCAAAGCTTAAAGATAAAGAACTTCCGGAGGAAGAACAAAGTCTTCCGAGACTAGGTAGTTCTCCTTTCAAAGTATAACACTTGGAAGATTCAAGACAATGCCTTCCGAAGGAAAGAAGTCATGAATACTTGCTGAAGTCTCGGAAGAAGTTATCTCTTCCAAAGTATAAATGGTTTTGGAAGACTTTATTCTTCCAAAGCCATTTCACCTTTGGAAGATATAAGTATGGACCAGTGGACATAAGTATGGTCTGACTGATAAGTCTGAGATACTGCATGGCATTTTCCCACACCCATGTAGTTGGCCATATTTTATTCCACTGTTCACCTTTTATCAGTTAGTTTAGTTACCAACTTTAGTAGGTAACAAAAGGTAAGTCATGGACCTGTCATGACTACCTAATCTAGGATAGCATTTTATCTTAGATACCTTACTTCTAGTAATGTAGTATATGTTTAGATGTAAGTTCAAGCTGGTTTTTTAAGTATAACCGGTTGTAGATAGTAGTATATATAGTTTCTCAATGTAACTCATTATGCATGCTTTGTAAGAGTCTTGTAAACACTGAGTTGAGAAGTAATATATACAAGTATCTTGAAAAACCATTTATTGTGTTCATAACTTAGTATATTATCATCAACTTAGTTTGAGATACTGCATCATCACATGAGTGAAACCTAGTGAGTTTGAGAGAAAATACTATGTTAAGAGACAAACACCAATCCACAATTGGTATCAGAGCATCCAGGCTCTTGATTGTGAGATCTAACCATCCCGAATCACCCTTATTTCCTTATACTCATTCATTCAACTCAAATGGCCCTTAACCGAAAATATTCTGAGACTGAGATGGGAACCATGACTAAGGCTCCTATTATCACCCCTGATAATTTTAGACACTGGTTTCAATGTATTGAAGGATTCATCAAGTACAAGACAGCCGGATGTGAAGATCTGTCACTCATGGCCCTTACAAGCTAAAAGTGGCATCATCAACTAGTGATGATACTATGATTGAAAAGGAAATTGAAGACTACTCAGATGAAGACTTCAAGAAGATGGACATCAATAGCAAAGCAATGACTATATTGCTTACTGCCATACCAAATTCCATAATGGTAGGCTTTGAGCATTGCACTACAGCCATTTGATGCTTTGACATTGATGTACTCTGGTTACTCAGAATCCAAAGAATCCAAGAAAGATGTACTGAATCAAAAGTTTGAAAACTTCACTTACATTGTTGGTGAGACCTTAAGCCAATGATACTTCAGATACATGGACTTAATTGCATCTCTTTAGTCTATGGGATTAACTCTTGAGAAGAAAGACATAGTAAGAAAATTCATGAGCACACTTCCTCATGAATGGACTTTCTATTGTGTCTCTATCAAGAGAACTGAGAACTTGAACACACTCACTATGACTGAACTATATGGGACCCTTGATGGATGCCGTATTCAGATGCATAAAAGCTCAAACCCTTCTGTCAGCAATGCCCTACATGTTGCTGAAGGATCAAGAACTCCACAACCCTAGATGTACTTGAATAACAATCAACAGCCATCCCGCTCCTCTGGTCCTTACGTCACATTTCCTGAGACACCCAGATCTCAACAAGCTTAATAATGTCATTTTCAGGATAGTTGTGCTTTTGTCTTAGGAAATGAACACTATAGTGATTTTCAGTTCTGCTTTGATGATATAGAGTGTTTCAGTCTAGACCACGTTGAATACATGGACATTGTCCAACAGATGGCTCTTTTAACCTACATAGCAAAGAAGTTTTTTGAAAGAACTGGAAGGCAGTTTCCCCAAAACCCAACTAACAGCAAGTTTTGGTTTGATAAGTCAAAGGCCAAATGTTACAACTAAAACCAACTTGGTCATTTTGCAAAGGAATGCAAAGCTCCTAGATCAAATCCTGGAGCTGCTCAAGCCTCTTAACATCATGCTACCCCAAAGGCTGCAACCAAGCACACTGAGCAGCAAACTGCAACTGTTGCTCAGGAAGTTGATTGGAGCTTCATGTCATAAGATGTAACCCCTGCTCAAGCTCTCATGGCTGGAACCAATGATGTTAAGGTATATAAACATCTCTGTACTCCTGGTTGTATAGCTAAGGTTAAAATGTATCAGACTACAACATGGAAATCAAGTCTGATATTGAGTCTTTAAATATACTAAAAATCTTATTTCAAGAGAGCAGAATCTGACTATAAACTAAAAATTAATGAGTTAGAGAAAAATGTTTCCTCTTTAAAGCATGAACACTCAAACTATAGGACTCAAATAAAAGATTTGGTTTCTAAGTTGACTTAGGCTCAAGCCTAGCTAGTAATAGCTGAGGCTAAAGCAAAGATGTATGCTATTCAAGAGCATAACTTTAACACCATTCTTGCATCATCCACCCACTCAAAGGTCTGCTATCAAAATAAGAATGGACTGGGAACCAATGAAACTGCACCTCTATTTTCTTATATGTCTATAAGACAACCAAGGTGTAGAACTGATGAGCAAGAGATTTCAACTGCTGATCGACTCCGCTTTGAGAAGAAGAATGATGTAATAATGGTGACCACCACAGTGAAGGATAAGGTAGAGAACCTAATCCACATATCTAAGGATGAACCTCTAACCACCAAAGACAGAAAGAACAAGATCAGAGAATCTAAGAGAACTGCTAAGAAGGTGGCTGAGTCCAAGATGAAAATAGACCCTAGACAAAAGGATGTGTTCATTTCAGCTGGATTCCAAGTGGCTGGAAATTCTGATTCAAGATAGGAGTGTAGTACAAGTACTCCTATCCAGCTGAAGAATTAGAAATTAAAGGGTAAGGCTATTGAAGAAGACAAGAAATGCAAGAAACAGCAACCCCCATGCCCCGCTGAATCCATAATATGTGGCTTGCACAACCACATGTCCAAAGATTGTTACTATAATCCTGCAAGCACACATCATGCAAATAATGTTAAGAAAGAAGGAGTCAAGGAAGGCTTCACATTTCGACCTTATCATATGGTGCAAATGTTAAAGAAAGGAAAGCTTGTTTCCGAAGCCAAGTTGCTTTCGAAAGAAACTCATTCTTCCGAAAGGAAAATAGATTCGGAAGACAAGCCCAAGACCAAGCAAAGGAAATGGAATCCTTTGAAATCTTTTGAGAAGAAGACTACTTCGGAAGAAAAGGTGGTGATTACTTCTTCTAAGAATAGAGAAGCCTCGAAAGTAAGCATGCTGCTCAAGCCTCTTTAGGCTCTACATTGATCAACCATAGGATGGAATGGAAGATCAGACAAGATGTTGCAGCCCAAACTTCTTCTTCCTAAACCATAGTTGAACCCCCATGCATATATTTTGGTTCAATTATGTCATCAACATTAGAAGAGCCCAAGACGAATAAGGCCTGGGCTTCCAATAATAACTAATCATTTCACCTTATGTGTAAGGATATCCACATGATAAGAATGGAAATATTTGGATCATAGATAGTGGATGCTCCAGGCACATGACAGGGAACAAATCTCTTCTTCAACAATTTCAACATTTTGATAGAGATCCTATTCAATTTGGAGGTGAAGCCGGAGGATACATTTCTGGTAGAGGTAATGTATCCAATGGTAAGTTAAAACTTGACAAAGTACACTTTGTCAAACAGCTTGAACATAATCTCTTATGTGTTTCTCAATTCTGTGATCAAAAGCACTAAATGTTTTTCACAAAACATAAGCTCATTATCCTCAAACCTGTGATATTAATTTCTCTGGAATTGGTGCTTCTTAGATCTTCCAGGAAAGGGGATATGTACAAGCTAAACATGAACAAGTTGTTCCCCACTCGGAGAAGTTTCATGCTTTCTTTCCAAAGCAAATGGTGATGAATCAACTCTTTGGCATAAAAGAATATGTCATGTTAATTTTAAAACCATGAATAAACTGGTTAAAAATAACTTGATACATGGAGTGCCCAAAAAGGAGTTTTTCTGTAAAGACAACTATGTTGCTTGTCTTAAAGGAAAGCAACATAAGGCAACCCACAAATCCAAAGAAATTAATTCTACCACCACTCTATTACACTTATTGCACATGGATCTTTTTGGTTCCATAAGTATAATGAGCATTGGAATGAAATCATATTGCCTTGTGATAGTTGATGATTTTACAAGATTCACATGGGTATTCTTTTTAAGAACTAAGGATGAAACCGCTAAAATGTTAAAATCTTTTATTCTTAAAATATAAAATTAAATTGTTCACAAGGTAAAACAATCAGCAGTGATCAAGGGACTGAGTTTAAGAATCAAGTTCTTGACTTATTCTATAACTCAAAAGAGATTACCAGGCAACACAGTGCACCTAGAACTTCTTAACAAAATGGTGTTACTGAAAGGAGAAACATGACACTTATTGAGGCTGCAAGAACTATGTTAGCTGATCAAAGCTACCTCTATCTTTCTAGACAGAGGCAGTCAGCACTGCTTGCTATGTGCAGAATAGGGTTATTGTTGTTAATCCCTATGGAAAAACCCCTTATGAGCTACGGAACAAGAGGCCATCGTTCATTGGCTTTCTAAGGTCCTTTGGCAGCAGGTGTACCATACTTAACATAAAGGATAATTTGAAAAAAATTGCTAAAAAGTCAGATGATGCTATCTTTATTGGATACTTTTCAAGCTCTAAAGCTTATAGAGTATGCAACATTAAGAATCAACAATTTGAGGAATCATCGAATGTTGTTGTAAATGAGCACACTCCTTATGTTAAGGGGAATGGCCCTGACCATATCTTTAACTAAGAATTATTTCCCAACTATTCTAAACCATCTTGTGAGAATGTTTCAGCTGGAATAAGAACTTAAAATGACTTTTCTGATGGTCAACTGTTTGAGTTACCCAGACCTATTCCAATTTCTCTAAGAAGACATGAAGAACAAGCTCCTAATACTACAAGTCTTGAAAGCTTAAATATTACAGGAAATGGTGCAGCTTCAACAAGTTTTCAGTCAGTGGAGCCTCAAAATTCATCGGCTGACAACTCAAACTCTCAACACCAAGATGATGATGACAGTAATTTGGAGGAACAAGCAACTGTTAATACTGCTTCACAACAAAACAACATTGATGTTATCACTCATTCATTCAATCATTCCTCATTGAATGAGTGTGAGACATCAGCTGGAATCAATGTTCATAATCCTAAGCAAAACCTTTCAAACTTGGATCTATCTATGCTGATAGGATCAAATGTATAGATCTGTGATGATATTTGTTAACAATTCAATGAAAAACACAATCAAAGTAATCAAATCAAAGCACAATATCAACAAAATTCAATGAGTTTATTGAATAAAGCAAAGACAATTACAAAGAGTGTAAGCAGATTCTCGTTCTAAACCTACACTAGTCTATGTTATATATACTGTCAATAAACATAAAAGAAAGGAACTAACTAATTACAATACTAGTCCCTATACTATTACAAAAGACAAAAAGACACATAAAGACAAAATGTTAATCTTTAAAGAAGCATTAACAATACTCCCCCTAAGATTTACATTGTATTTGGTTTTCAAAATCTTCTGTCTTCAGACTTTGTCTTCTTAAATCTTCTTATCTTCAGTCTTTATCAGCTTCATTCTTTAGTTCTTCATTCTTCTCTCTTCTCTTGTCTCTCCCCTTCATCTTTAATCTGCAAAGAAATCTTCAGGTTCTTCTTTTACTTTAAACATTGGCTTTGTCTTGAATTTCTCTTGATCCTTTAATGCATTTGCAATGGCTGATTTGGATTTTCCTGCCAGAATGCCTTGTTCAGGACGAGCTTCATTAGTTTTTATCTCCATTTGACTCATTCGCTCTAGAGTTTCTTTGGAAAGACCAGTAATATCAGTATTGGCATATAATTCAATAGGATTTGAACTTTCTTTTGAATATACTTCCAATACTCCTTTCCTTGAGATACGCATAAACTCTATGTCCTTTATATCTTTCTTTACAATATTTGCATATGCAAGAGCTTTTCTCAAAGATATTCTCTCCATTGCAGCCTTCATGACATTGATAATAGATAGAAAATATTTCTTGTCTTGCTTTGCAGTCTCAGGTGATACTTTCTCAAATTTTTGAACTGACAAAAATGAGATATAGCTCGGATGGAGTAGTTTCAATTCAAAAGCACCAAATAAAGATATCATGTCCTCATCCCAATGTTCGAGATTTCGGACCAATTTGAGCTCAAACGTTTCTGTATTATAGAACCATCTAAGAATTGGTTTGGCCTTTTGATTTCCATCTATCACCTTCAGCCCTGGGGTAGTCACTTTTTCAAAATACTTATCACAAAATTCAATCATAAAGTGTTCTTCTTCTGATTGTAACCCCCTGATCTTCTTGTTCTTCTTTAGCGTAGAAAAGTATTCCTTGTCTTCTTGATCACAACGAGTCTGACGGAAATTACTTGTTCTAGCTAGACCTCGACTTAAAAGCTCTACAAACATTTCTCTTCTTTTTGCTCTAGATGGGTTGATCAAGGGAAGTTTGTTTAATTCTTTCAAGTCTTGAACAGGAAGTTTAATAATGCTCGAGTAAAAGTGATAAACGTCACACACAACATTTACTCGTTTAATCAAGAAAGCATAAAAAATGTCATCATATTTCCATGCTATGATTTTAACTTGGTTAGTAAAATCAGGAGCAATCATAGCATTTAACAATTCTGCTACAGATTGTCCTCTCTGCAACACATTTCTCACTAAATCTCCTGTTGATCTTGCACTATCAAAGATATGTCTTTGTTCAGATGAAGCTTTGTACACTTGCTTTTCTGTACTTGGAAACATCTTAATTAGCTCTTGTCTTATTTCATGTGCACTTGTCTTCTGTGCCACTTGACTTATTTCCTGTGGCTTCAAGATTCTTGTTCTTTTAGTGATATCTAAATACTGAGGATTGTCAGTATCTAGAGTTATCATTTTGTTTGATTGTTTTTCAGTTTGTCGAAAACTTCTAACAAGATTTCTCAATGAAATGGATTGAAGTCGTTTCAACCTCTTCCATGGATAGGTCCTAGCTTGCAACCACGCCCTTAAAGCAGGAATGTTCATTTCATCAGGATCTGGATGATGCAACTCTGAACTTGGAACTTCTTCAACATTTATGCTTTCTTGAGCTCTGTTCCATTCACCATGCTCCATAATAATCTCATTGGGATCAATAGGTGCAACAGATTCAGCAACTATGCATTTTTCATACTCATCATTGATCTGTGAGATTGTAAGTCCATCCAAAAATACCCTGTTATACTTCATCTTTACAAGATAATTATATCTTTCTTCAAAGTCTTGTGGTAAATCATCATGCTTTGCACTTGCTCAAATGAAGAATGAGTTTCAAATTCTTCTTCAATATCTTCATTATCAAGAACTTAATTATACCACTCATCATCATATTCTTCTTCAATCTACTCCAATGCACCAATTTTCTCTTGAGTGAATGGATCTTGGGCTTCTTGTATCTCTTCTTCAACAATCTGTTCAGTCCTTTGTACTTTTAAGGATGAATCAGGTAAAACTTGATCTTCAATATCATCTAATTTCCTTTTTCCTTTGTCCATCTCAACACTTTTCTCAATCTCAATAGGAACTATCTCAGAAACAAGTTCAACTTCTGGAGAGATTGGTTTTTGAGATTCCTTTGCTTTACTTAACTCTTCTTTTAACTTTTCAGATTCTTCCAGCAATTTCTTATGTTTTTCTTCAAGCAAATCATAATCTTTTATCATTATTTCAAAATTTTTGATCACATCCTCTTTATCCTTAGCATACATAACAATCTTTTCATCCTTGTGTTTATTTTCTTTCTTTAACATTTCATTTGCTTCCTTCAGCTTTTCTATCTCATTTTCAAGAGAAACATTCATCTCTTTCAGTTTTTCATTTTCCTCTTTCAATTCATTTATTACCTTCTCTTGAGCATTGTTTTCATCTTTTAACTTATCAAGCTAATCTACATCTAAAATTTCCTCAGTTTGTACAGATACATTATGTGCTGTTATAACTGGTACATCTTCTATTTCTTCTTGAGTAGTACTTTGAAATATAGGCTCTGAAAGTATAGCTTCCATAAACTCAAAATCAAAAGTTTGATTTTGTGAATCTTCAAGATGCACTGTGGTCTCTACATGCTTATGAACAACTAACTCTTCATCTTGAGCTTCAGTTTGAGTTTCTTCAGGCATTGCATCAGTAGAAGTTCCTTCACCCAAGTCATGGCTTCAGAAATATTCAGATACAGTTCTATTACTACTAACTGTTTGATGTGCTTCATCTGCACCATCATCACCATCATCATCACCATTATCATTATCTCTTTCAGATGAACTATCAGTAGTATCATCATCATCTTCATCTTCAGATTCATCAAACAACTCTTCCACAACATCTTCAATTAGATCTCTTGGATCTATGGGCTCATCTTCTGATAGGTGGAAATGTTGTTGATTTATATCTATATTGTCCACAGCAACATTCCTAATGTAGTCAAACAAAGGAATATTTGGAGCACCTAAAATCATAGCAAGTCTTTTATATACTATTTCTGACATGTGCTCAAGTTGTAATTTATCTCCTTCTACACCATCAACATAGAAGTCAGGATTTTCTTCATTGATCAACATCTAAAGAAATCTAGGATACATCAAATATTTATGTCTCCTTCCCTTTTCTAGATTATAAATGAATCCATTCATTATCCATTTAGCCATGTTAAACCTCCTGTTTGTGGCTAATGCAATGATTGGGGATGCTATGACAACAGGAAAGGAATCCCATCATGCACTCCTTTTTGACATACACTGTTGAAAAATGTAGCATAAGAGTTTCCAGTGATTGTACACTCTAGCTCTGTAAAATTGCTTCTTTGGGAAATTATCTGGATGACCCATTTGCAAAAATACTTCCCTACACTCATTGAATGTATATTCAGATAAGTCTTCAGCATCATTTTCACCAAGTCTGAGTGCTGTACGAATTGCTTGTTCTGAAACTTCAATCATCCTGTCATGTGTAATAAAAGCTCTTACAACTTTGTGATCAGCATCATCAACTTCAACTTCTGCAGTTCTCCAAAATTTTTTAATCAATCTAGCATGTATCATTGGTCTAGCACACATAGCATAGACATATTTTGTCCTTAGCAAAAATCTTATTATCTCTTCATATCCACTTGCTTCTCTACATTCCTTATCTAGGAAAGCAGCTACATTGTGTTTGGGCTCAAACTTCAACTCTGCCATCTGCACAAAGACAAACAAGTTTAGTTAAGATAATGAAGTTTAATGATCTGATTATTGTTAAACTTTGGATTTATGTACATGAACTACTATATTTTAAACACTTTGGATTGATTTATCAACAAGTATACTTACTCACTATCTAGAATTATGTTAATTCTGTCAAGTGATGTTGTTTACACTTGTTTTATGATGATTTAAAACATATTAGTTCAATTAGCATTTATCAAAGTTAATTTTTCAATTGAGTTCTTTGAATTATTATTTAATTTTAATTTAAAAATATGGTTCATTTTTTAAACTGCTCATCTTCTTCATTTGAATCAAGAAGAACACCGGACCTATTTTGATTCTAAAATTTGAATTTTGATGATTATACTCTGAACTTACATTTGAAAATCACTGATATAATCTTTCTAAAATGAACGAATCAAGAACAGATGACAATTTTTGATGAATTAGGTGAAAATGGATCGACAGGGTTTAAGAGGTTTTAAGTCTGTGTTGTGAATGAATGAAAAATGAGAAGTGTGCTTTTTATACTAAGTGTAAAATTTAGGACGTATGAGCACTATTTAGACGTTTGGGGTTAGACGCATGACAACTGTTCAGCCGCTTGAGAACTGTTCAGACGTTTCTGAACTATTCAGCCGGATGGACTGTTCAGCCGTTTGAGCACTGTTCAGCCGTTTGAGCACTGTTCAGCCGCATGAATCTATAGAAACGTCCAACACTCGGTCATTTTACACAAACTGTCTTGTACTGTGTAGACGCATGAGATTGAAAAACCGTCTAACACCTAGCCAATTTGACTGATTTCTCAGACTGTTGACAACTATTCAGACGCTTGATATCCTGAGAAACATCTAACACATTTTTTAAATTTTCAGACGTTTGACAACTGTTCAGACGCATGAGATCATGAGAACTGTCTAAACACTTGTACAAATACTGAAAAATCTTCATACATCTAAAAACCAGACTTATGGTCACTGTTTAGACGTATGATATTCAACACTTGTATTTTTCTCATCTTTCATTCAAACACTGTTTGGATGTATTAGCACTGTTCATGTACTAATATTCAACCAATTTTCAAGGTTTTGAATTTTTCTCTCAAAATTACATCTTGGACCCTCAATTTTCACTTATATCCTTTTAACCCCTTTTTATTAATTTTCCCTTCATTTTAGTCTCAAAATAAACAAATTTTCTTGTTTTCAACATTTGAAAGAAGCTTTTCCACTTGCTAATTTTTTATAGGTTCATTTTATCATGATCAAAAATTTACATTATCAACCACACACATACTTTGAACATAAAGCATCATCCTTTCAATTCAACATTTTTATTTTAATTTTCTGAGACAATTCTTCTTGTTATTACTCCCCCTAAACTTTTAAGTTTTTGAAGAACATAGAAGTTTCCCAAGGTAACATAAGAATATCACACTTATCATTGTTAAATTGCCTGCACACCAGAAAACATGCATAAAATCAAAATTAAAGCAGAATGAAAATCTAATAGTTACAATTAGAATCATTGAATGCAGTGAGATGATATTAGTGAAGATCAGTACATTAAAATAAAAAAATATGGGAATAGTCATAGACAATGAATAAATCCTGATCAAGTGTGTTCCAGGTCAGTGATATCACAGCAAAGGAGACACAAGATCTAAGGATAGAAAATGAGTGTTTTTGACAAGAATATTAGCTCACTTACTTGTTCAATTCTTGGATTGATTAGTGTAGATTGAGATATGACATGATGTGACTCATACCAAGACTTAGAGGATCAACTATCATCAAGACATGCAGGTAAGCACACATTCTCAACTTATTACCTGACAAATATGCATAAACAGAGCTCATGTTACTTAATGTAATAGAGAATGATCATGGATAGCCATTTGATCAACTCTAACCATCAATTTGAATAGGTTGTGCACATTGGCATCTTTTGCATCAAAGGAGAATACCCACGTCTGTAATGACTTACAACAGAGGATATCTCAGCACTTCAGGTCTATGATGACTCATAACAGAGAAGTGAATGATGCTTGTAACAAATCTCATGATTAGTCACATCACCATCAGGTGTGAGAGGTGTAACTTAGCAAGTAATCAATCTGATAAGCTAATACAACTCAAAAGTACTTAGATGAATACACATACAAGCATAGATATTTAGTTTAATCACAAGAATTTACTTTTGCAGCATACTAGCATGATATTGTCTACACATCATATCTGATCATGTCAGACTTTATTAGCGAGTGAAGTATGCAACTGATCTCACTAATGTACTATCATTTCTCACATGAGGCAAACACAGATTCATTCCTAAAAATGATTTTGAAAGAAAAAGAACTCTATTTTTGGAGTTTTTGTTTTATATTGTTTATATTGGATTTTTGAGTTTTCTAATTTTGTATTTTGTTTTTCTATAAAAGAAAACACACACACACAAAAACAATCAGGCAAATAACTATGAAAGGTTCACTTATGAAGACCTTTTGGTTTAGGGGGATTCTGATCATTTAAAGATTCAAAGAACTAAAATAAGAACCTAGAAACCAGATTTACACATGTTTAATAAGGCCAATTGACTCCACTAAGTACTAAAACCTTCCTGGTAGAAACACTTTAGTGAATAGGTCTGCCAACTGTTTCTCAGTTGCAATTTGAATCAAAATGATTAAACCTTTTTCAGAATTATCTCTTAGAAAATGATATCGAATTTTGATATGTTTTGTTTTAGAATGTTGAACTGGATTCGCTGTAATGAACATAGCAGCAGTGTTATCAATGTAAATGGGTGTTTTAAGAAAATTGAACCCATAATCCAGTAGTTGGTTTTGCAACCAAAGGATTTGAGAACATCCTGCTGATGCAGCTATGTACTCAGCTTCTGCAGTTGAGACAGAAACATTTGTTTGTTTCTTACATTGCCATGAGACTAATCTGGGACAAAAAAACTGACAACCACCCGTTGTAGATTTTCTATCTTGACAGCATCCACCATAATCACTATCTGTATGTATATCCATGTAACTCAAAGTTACCCTCATAAGGATACCAAAGCCCTAAAGCTGGTTTACCTTTGAGATACCTGAATATTCTCTTGACAGCAATTAAGTGAGATTCTTTCGGGTCTGATTGATACCTGGCACAAACACAAACAACATACATTATGTCTGGTCGTGATGCAGTAAGATACATCAAAGAACCAATCATAGATCTGTATAGAGTTTGGTCTACTGATTTTCCTTTAGGATCAGGCTCAATCTTGGTGTTTACGTCAGCTGGAGTTCTTATGGACTGACAATCATGCAGTTTGAATTTCTTCAAAAGTTTATCAACAAACTTTTCTTGATTTATGAATATATCATCTGCAGATTGTTGAACTTGCAATCCAAGGAAGAAATTGATTTCCCCCATAGAACTCATCTGGAAACGAGACTTTATGATTTCTTCAAATTCAGTGTACGATTTTGGACTAGTAGAACGAAATATGATATCATCTACATACACTTGCACACATAAGAGATCATCATTATCCTTCTTTATGAATAAAGTTGGATCGATTTCCTCTTGTGTATACATGTTGGATCAAGTGTTGTGATAATGTTTCATACCAAATTCTTGGAGCTTGATGAAGTCCATACAAAGCTTTGCTAAGCTTGTACACTCGATGTGGAAATTCTGTATCGTCAAAGCCCGAAGGTTGCTTCACAAACACATCATCAGTGATTGGACCATACAAGAATGCACCTTTGACATCCATTTGATACACCTTGAATTTCATGAATGATGCATAAGCCAGGAAAACCCGAATGGATTTGAGTCTTGTAACTGGAGCAAATACTTTATCATAGTCAATTCCTTCTTCCTGTGTGTATCCTTGTGCAACTAGTCTCTCCTTGTTTCTTATAATTATCCTAAGATCATCAGTTTTATTTCTAAACAACCATTTAGTGCCTATGGCATTTTCTCCTTCAGGTAATTCCACCAAATTCCACACTTCTTGTTTGCGAAATTGAAGTAATTCTTCTTGCATTGCTTCAATCCAACCATTGTCCTTTAACACTTCGGTAACGTTTTTAGGAACAATTTGAGAAAGAAAACAAGAGTATAAGCACAAGTTTGCTTGTTCTGATTTACTCCTTGTTGTTCTCTCATTTAATGGACCAATAATCTGTGATGTTGGATGATTCTTGTGAATACGAGATGTTGGAATTTCATCACCTTGAACATTAACATCCAGATTTGTTTGATTCAGGTTGGAGAGCTGATGCAGTAGGTTAGAAGAATGTGGATTGAAGTTTGGAACTTGAGTCGGTGAGTTGATAAAGTAATCAAAGTTACCAGAATCAACTGCATCATAAGAGATGGATGATGTTCCTGACTCAGGTTGCACAAACTCATTACCTTCATTAGGAATTGGTTGTGATTCCTCTTGATCATTTGAAACTAAATGATCTGAAGCTTGATTAGCTTGACCATTTTCATAGAATCTATTGTTGAATCCTTGACAAATGAAAAGAATGGGTAATCTGGGCTTGAATTATCTGGGTCGTCAGAATCTGAATCTTCACTGAAAGATCCAAGGTCTCCTCTAGAGCTCTTCTTACCTGAAGAATCAAGAACATTAGATTGATTAAACAAGTTAGATTGAAGAGAGTTTGACAATGAATCTAAATCAAACAACCAAGCAGGACCATTTGAAACTGATGGAAAGGAATTTTCTAAAAATTTAACGTTGAATGTTTCACAAATTATATTTGTCCTTGAGTTATAAACTTGATAGGATTTTGAAACAGATGAGTATCCAACGAAAAATCCATTATCAGATTTTGCTTCAAATTTTCCTAACTGATCGCTTGAATTAAGAATCATAACTGGACAACCAAATGATTTTAGAAAGTTTATATTTGGTTTCCTGCCAAACATTAACTCATAAGGAGTTTTCATTTTATCATTCACAATTAAAATTCTATTCTGAACGAAGCACGCAGTTGATATTGCTTCATCCCAGAAAGTGATAGGAATCTTTGCATCTGCTAACATGGAACGAGCAGCTTCAATCAGAGTTCGGTTTTTCCTTTCAGCAACTCCATTTTGTTGAGGAGTTCTAGGAGCACTGAACTGATGAGCTATCCTTTTCTCTACACAAAACATTTCAATGTTAGCATTTTTTAATTCCGTTCCATTATCACTTCTTAATATTTTTACTTTGTGTTCAAGTTGATTTTCAACTTTAATGACAAATTCTTTTAGTAATTCAGCCGTCTCAGATTTAGCATGTAAAAAGAAAACCCATGAAAATCTTGTATAGTCATCAATGATAACTAGACAATATGATTTTCTTCCAATACTCTTGACGTTTGTTGGTCCAAATAGGTCCATGTGTAACATCTGAAGAGGTTTGGAATTTGAGTTTATGAGCTTGGACTTATAAGACTCTCTGTGTTGTTTTCCCTTCAAACATGCTGAGCAGAGATCAGTTGTTGCAAACTTCTTGGATGGAAGTCTAATAACATGATTTCCTGCTACAAGCTTGTTCATGTTCTTGAAGTTGGAATGTCCGAGACGTCTATGCCAAAGCTGGCTTTCATCATTTGATGCTTTTGCAATTAGGCAAGTTGTTTCTGTAGAAGGATCGACTTGAGACATATCCAACTTGTATACATCTCTATCCCTTTCAGCTTTAACAATTACCCAATCCTTGCTAATCTGAAAACCTGGCTCTAAAACATAACATAAAGAATCATCAAATAGAACAGAGTATGATTTATCACATATTTGGGATACACTTAAAAGATTAAAGTTCAACTGTGAACAAAAGTTGACTTTGCCAAAGCTGATTATCCCATTTGACACTGTTCCTTCTCCTGTTATTTTGCCACCAACATCACCACCAAAGGTGACGTATGTTCCATCCTTTAACTTAAAATCTTGTAACAAGGCAGGATTGCCTGTCATGTGCTGGCTACACCCGCTATCCACATACCATGTATTAAGAGGTCTTCTCGGGCGTACCTGCACAACAAGAAAACTAAGTTGAAATATCTACCCAAGCCGAGATGGTCTTGGGTTTTCCATATTTGTCAACAATGGTAAATTGTTTAAAATGAAGATTATTTAAATCAGGTTTATTCTTGATGAATTTACCAATCTTGTTATGAACATTGTTAGGATTATTCTGTGAACATTCATACCACTTGAGTAATCAATTTTTGAAGAGTATTGATGACCAACATTTTTATTAGTCATTCTCACTGATCTTGGTGTGAATTGTTCTTGCATAGCTTGTTTAGGCCTCACAAAATTGTTCTTTTGAAAAGATCTCAGACCTAAAGAGGGTTAGTTAGTTAATTATTGAAATCCATCAGATTGATTTCTCATATACTGAGGATTAACATAACCTTTGCTCATGTTTGAATTGGCAAATCCTCTAGTAGGTGAGCTCTTTCAAAAATAACAATTTTTAGTATTGTGAGTTTTCTCATCATAATAAGTACAATATCTGTTAAAATAACAATCTGCTGTAAAATGATTTCTCATGTCACATATGTGACAGTACTTGTTGAAATAGCACTCAGCAGTATTGCAATTTTTCATATCACATATGTCACAGTACTTCTTGTGGAGTTCTAAACAACTGTTTGTTAACTTTTGAAGTTGACGCTATATTTGATTCATTTTAAAATTTTGACGTCAAAAAGTTAAATTGTTGTTTCTGATTTGTCAATTTTGGATTTTGTGACAAAGTATTTTTTATATTTTTATCATGAATCTCCTTCTTTAATTCCTTAGGAACAAATCTTTTTGTTACAGCGGAAGTCTTAGATTCTAAACCTGTTTTTAGATCAGAGTGAGATTTGTTCACAGGACTTATTTTGTTTTGATGAAGAGAGTTCATGTTTAACAAACCAGCTGACACAAATTTTATCGGTTTGAGTTTAGATGTCTGATTTGTTGGTTTATTCACATTTTCTAAACTTTTGTTTTGTTCAGTTTTTGTTTTTGATGATTTCTTTCTTCTTCTTTTATTCTTTACTTTTGATGAACTTGGTTCATTTTTAGATTGAACATCTTCAAACGAAGATTCTTTTTCATCAACTTTTTGTTTTATATTCACAGAATTTGAATCTTCTGATGTTCCTTCCTGAAGTTTAGCTTTATCTTTGCTTTGAACTTTCACTTCTTCTAATACAGACTGAATTTGATCAAAAGTGTTTTTTTTTGTCAGTTTAGGTTCATATGATTTTATTTTAATTGGATGACCATTATTGATCTTTTCTTGATCATTTTCAACAAAAACTTTCACATTATCTTTTTCTTCTTCAGAATTTTTGTTTTTGTTCTGAAAGGCTTTGAGTTTAGCCTTATTCTCAGGAGAATGGTCATGTGTATTAAAGTTCTCTGGTAAAGTGTTTGTAATTGATTCAGACATAGGTTCATGAGTGAATCCTAAACCTGCTTTCTGTTTATCTTTTCTCTCACTCACCAGTTTCTCAACTATCAATTTTGAACTTTTCACTTTAGCAAGATCCATTTGTGTAGCAGCATGTGCTATCTTCTCCTGTTCAAGATTTTTGGTCATGTCTTCCAATTGTTTAGTCACAATTTCTAATTCCTTTATTGTTTTGTTCCATGATGTTTGAAGAGAGATGATCTTTTGATCTGCTGTTTTTTGATCAGATTTTAATTTGTTATGCATTGATTCTTCTTGTTTCAATTTCTCACAAATTTTGTATGAATAGCTTCGATAATATTCAACATGTTCAAAGCATGATTTAGTGCACAGTTTTTCTCTCACTTCAGATGGTATTTCAGGGAAGTTTGGAGATAAGGTTTTAGGTCTTGAGGATGAAGTGTCAACCTTGGGTTGATCAGATTGTACCATTAGAGCTACTTCATCTGTATCCTCCTTAGGATCAGATTAGTCACTCCAATCATAGTTATCCTCTTCATTCTCAGCTTCCACCTTTGGATCGTAATTCTCTGACCAGTCCTCCCCTTGAATTTCTACAACAAGAGACAAACTAGATGTTAGATCATTAGTGAACTGTTCAGCATAGGCACTCCAATCATAACCATCTTTGATGCTGACTACAAGAGCTTTCTTCGGCTCTTCAGCTGATTTTGATTCCTCTTTAAGCTCAGGCATAGGAAGACTTTGATAAGGCTTTTGGAAAGTATTCTGAGCTTGTTGAAACCTTTGATTGCCAGAAATTGATTGTGCATTTCCTCCATTATTCCTTGGAGCTTTGCATTCTCTGGAGAAATGTCCATAACTATTGCAGTTAAAACACCTTGACTTTGACTTGTCAAATCCAACAGTCTTGTTAGCACTAGTGTGACATCCGTCACCAAAGGTCCGTCTATTGGCGTAATCTGTTAACTTTTGTAGTCGGTCATTCCTCACCCTTATAACCCACCTACGTGGATGTTATGCTTGTTTAGTTGCTTAGTTAACCTTATGCGTGTGCTATCGTAGCTTAAATCATCATCGTCTTGAAATCTTAACTGAGATTTGTCCCGTTAACACTAAACGCGCCATTTTTATATAAAAACTATTGTCACGTATAAAACCATTTTTAAATTATAAATACCATTAACAACATTTTATCATCAATAAAACAAGACTAATACATTTTCAACCGAAATAAAATTTGGGAACCCGAGGGCAAAGTGCGGGGACTAAACTTGACATTTTTGAGAAACTAGGCTGGGTATAAATACCCATTTCCCAGCCATTCTTCACATCATCTTCATCTTCATCGCTTCTTCTTCTTCTTCTTCACCCTCTCTCGAACTAGCACCGAAATCGGGTCCGTTTGTCGCGTTTTCACCGTCAAGTCTTGGTTATCGTCGTGAATACTCACTCCTAGCAAGTAGATAACCTCGTTTGACCCGTTTCTTGCTCGATTTCACTTCTGGGTTTTCTAGGGTTTCGGGTGCTCGGGTTCATCCGAGCACATGAGGTCGTGTGAGCTTGTGTGTTGCGTTCCAGTGTGTGATTCACGTCTAGAAAAGTTAGGATATGAGTCCTGGAAGTTTTGGTTGTGTAAAACTCGTGTTCGGGTAGCCGAAGGCCGCCCTGCACCTTCCTGCAGTCGCGACCTGCTGTACAGGGCGACTGGGCCTTCCGGCTGACTGAGCCGTGCGATTGGGATGAGTCGTGCGACTGGGTTAGGCGTATGAATGTGTCACGCGACTGAGTCGTGCGACTGGGGTGAGTTGTGCGACTAGGTTATGCGTGTGAGTGTGTCACGCGACTGAGCCGTGTGATTGGGCAAATCGTACGACTGAGTCATGCGTATGGGTGTGTGCGATTGAGGGTGTGTGCGATTGAATGTGTGTGCGAATGAGTCCATGCGGGTGAGTGTGCGTGCGATTGAGTCAGTGCGAATGACATTGTGTGCGAATGTGCGTGAGTCGTACGACTGAAAGACCAGTCGCACGATTGAATGTTCAATCGCACGAATGAAGCTGATTCGTGCGAATGAAAGTTCAATCGTGTGTATGGAGGTTGAGTCGTATGACTGGGTCTTGCACGGTACGACTGAAGGCTTAGTCGCATGAATGAAGGTTCAATCGTACGAAAGTAGCTAATTCGTACGACTGAAGGTCCATTCGTGCGAATGGAGTGTCAGTCATGCGTCCGGTCCTGTTAGGTGACTGATGATGTGTGTGTGTGTGGATCCCCTTTTCGGAGATCTCACGACGATGAAGTAACATTAATAAAGTGTCATATCTTGACCACAAAGATTAAAGTCAACGCTATCAACATGCACATACTTTTTAAAATAACCTAGTCTGAGATGTGTAAGTCTACTTGTGTGTGTACCACCCACGACCGAACCGAAACTGCCCGGGCCTATTGATATCATCTTATGCTTTATGCTCGTTATTAATGCTTGTCAGTAACTGTCAATAGGTGTTTGACTGTTCATAGCATCCTACCGTTGGGAACATTCATCACACGTGCCTATCATCTGTTCAGTGAGTTTTGTGGCCCCTTTTTACTCTCATCAAACCTTTTTAAACATTTTCTACTTGGGGGAAAAGAATGCTCACCTATATAACTTGATTTCAGGCACCTTCCCTAGTGGAAGTTGGCTACTATTTCTATGAGTACCTTAACTTGCTTATCTTGTGATTGCTGCTATGTGAACTTGAAACTATGTGCTATATCACCCCTATGTATGACTTAGTTGTAACACCCTTCTATGCACTACTACTTGATGTAATGTGTTGATTGATGCTATATGTGGATGCCATTGACCTTGGATGCTCTCGGCTGTGTGGTTCTTCTGTGTGGTTCTTCTGTGTGGTTCTTCTAAGTCGATCATCCACTACAACCATTAATCCCGGTAATTGGGACCTAAGGATTGGTTTGGTTGTAACCTAAACGTATGCGCTGTGTGGATCTTGCTACGTCGCCTTAAACTTATTATGCTATGGAAAACCTTTTTATATATAACCATTAATCCCGGTAATGGGACCTAAGGATTGGTTTGGTTATAAACTATACGTATGCGCTGTGTGGATCTTGCTACGTCATTTATAAACTATTTACGCTTTGGAAATGCTATCTTTACAGCCATCAATTCCCGGGTGGAACCGATGAATAGGCTTGGCTGTAGCTATTTGTAACTAGTAAAACCGCCTATACATAAGTGTAGTCGCGGTAACTATTATTAAACTTACTTACTGTTTTCATCTTAACATCTTTTACTACCTAAAACCTGTGAAGCTCACCAACAATTATGTTGACCGTTTTGAGCATTTCTTTTCAGGTGATCATGGTAATTGAAGATTCTAGGAGTGCTGCCCTTTTAGAGGAGACCCTAGGATACATTTTGTAACCATTACCCTTGTAAAGCTTGAACATGGTCTTTTGTATACTTGTTCCCGAGTTATGGGAATTTACATTACAAGTTGCCTTTAATGCTTATGTGATCACTTATGTTGTACTTATGGCTATGCTGTCGTGAACCTTGATTATACACGACACAAGTCTCCATTTGTGTTCGGGTATCGTCATGACACACTTGTCATCATATTTTTATTGCTACTCTATCATATACCATGTGTTATGACGATCCCGTCTAGCTCGCATTCCCAGTGTTTCCGCTATTAGCGGGGGTGTGACAGACTGGTATCAGAGCCATTGGTTATAGACAATTAGGCAATTACACCTAACCTAGACTATAACCTAGGAACCTTCATGTAGATTTGCATGCTTAAGCTTGTGTGCATTTATATCTCTCGTGTATGTGTTCCTCCTTACATGTTTGGTTATCCTTCTGTTATGTGATCTTTTACCTTATACTTGAGCCCTTGTGCTCGACCTCTATGAGATGCTTCCTATTCGATCTTCTGTTCCCTCTGTGCGCCAAGTTATCATAACCGAATTCGGGTATTGAGACCCGAAAGGATCGTCACAGATCATACATTGCGCTTGACCTCGTATACTGAGACCGAACCGAGGAGGCTATGTCTGAGTCCTTTCAAGGACGCGAGATAGACAACCTCCGCCAGACTATACGTGATTACATGTTTGGGCTCAGTTGACTTGATGGATTATTATGGATATGATGTGAAGGGAGATCGGATGTCATGCAACCGGATTAGGCATCATTCTCGGTACATCGTGGGTGTGGTGGGAACGCTGCGGGGAACCCTATATATAAACACCACCGGTATACCGAGAATATGCTTAAAATGGGTTGCATGGTGATCTTGACTGACTGGAACATGAAACATTGGGATTTGATAAGTGAAGTACTTGTGTATTTTAAGGTGACTAAAGCTTATATGTTGCCTCTTGTATGAATAGAACATGCCGCCTAGAAGATCCACCCGCAGTAATAGTAGTGGAAGTGAAGCCCCGAGGGGCAGAGGCAGAGGCAGGAGTAGACCTCCAATAGAAAATGAAGGCCCTTCTGGCAATAACCAAGGGACTGGAAACCCTGATATGGCAGCCTTAATTGCTCAACAATTGACTGCCCTGATTCCAACTATCGTAGCTCAGGTGAGCGACGCTCTACAACAGCAAAACCACCCCCACGGGGATGGTGGTAATGAAAACGAGGATACTGGGAACCCGATTGGGAATGAAAGCAATCAGGAGACCGGAAATGGTGGTACGGTAGGTAATGAAACTGGGGCTGCTAACGCCAAACGGGGCTGTTCTTACAAGGAGTTTGTGGCCTGTAAGCCTCGGGATTTTGTTGGTAAAGGTGGGGCGATAGCCCTGATTAGATGGCTTGAGAAAATGGAGGCTGTGATCGACATCAGCGAATGCCTCGACAGCCAGCGGATCAAGTATGTTACATGCTCACTGCAGGGCCGAGCACTAACCTGGTGGAACACCCAGGTTCAAGCTAGGGGAAGGGAATCTGTGATGCAGATGACCTGGGATGAATTCAAAGCCTTGATTACCGAGGAATACTGCCCTCTCAACGAGTTGCAGAAGCTTGAGCATAAGTTCTGGAATCATGCTATGGTGGGGGCAGGGCACGCAGCTTATACTGACCGATTCCACGAGCTGGCTAGACTAGTTCCACACTTAGTCACTCCGGAATCTAAGAGGATAGAAAGGTACATTTGGGGACTCGCGCCTCAAATCCTGGCAATGGTAACTGCAGCTGCTCCTCCAACAATCCAGAGCGCTATTCTGAAAGCGGGCGCTCTCACTGACGAGATGATAAGAACAGGAGTATTGGGTAGGGGAGCGGAGAAAAGGAAGGAGACTGGGGAAACAAGTCGGTCTGGCACTGGAAAGTCTGATAAGAGGGCCGAAACGACCAGAAACTTTGTGGCCATGACTCAGGGGAAGAGGGAATATGCTGGGCCGCACCCGAAATATGACAGGTGTAATCTTCATCATCCTCCAGCAACACCGTGCCGGGTGCGTTTGAACTGCAGACGCCCGGGGCATCAAGCAAGAGACTGCAGAGTAGCGCCAAACCTGGTGGCACCCATCAACGCGGTTAACCCCGCTGGGAATGCCAGGGCTTGTTACGAGTGTGGAGGCCTCGATCACTTTAGGAACATGTGCCCCCGACTGAATAGGGCACCGGTTCAGCAAGGAAACAACCAACAACAGATAATGGCCATAGCAGGTGCTCAAGGCCAAGGAAACCAAGGAACTGCTGCAAGGGGTCGTGCCTTCGTCATCGGAGCTAATGATGCCCATCAAGATCCGAACGTTGTCACGGGTACGCACTTACTCAATAACCACTTCGCATCTGTACTGTTTGATACTGGGGCAGACAATAGTTTTATATCATCTGAGTTTGTGCAAATGCTTGATTTGAGTGCCAGTAGACTAGAAACTAGTTACTCTGTAGAAATGGCAAATGGTAGGGTTGAGCAGGCAGAGGAAATTATTAAGAACTGCACCCTGATATTGGAAGGCCAGGTCTTCAACATAGATTTGATACCTTTCGATTTGGGGAGCTTTGACGTAATAGTGGGAATGGATTGGTTGTCTAAGCATGGAGCCGAGATTGTTTGCCGAGATAAAGTAGTGCGGATCCCCATGTCAGATGGGAAAGTACTCAGAATACAAGGAGAGCGACCGGGAAGAAACTTGAAGCTTATCACCTGCATGAAAGCACGCCAAGGTCTACGTAAGCAGTGTTACACTTTTCTGGCTCACGTGGTAGAAAAGAAGGAAGAAGGGGCAAAATTGGCAGACATTCCGATTGTACGGGATTACCCGGAAGTGTTCCCTGATGATTTGTCTGGATTGCCTCCTCCACGACAGGTGGAATTCCGTATAGAGCTAGTTCCTGGAGCTACACTGATAGCTAAGACACCGTATCGGTTAGCACCCTCAGAGATGCAAGAGTTGTCAAGCCAACTACAGGAACTACTGGAGAATGGTTTCATTCGACCGAGTCATTCACCATGGGGAGCACCGGTGTTATTTGTCAAGAAGAAGGATGGGTCGTTCCGTATGTGTATCGACTACAGGGAATTGAACAAATTGACCATGAAGAATCGGTATCCTCTTCCTAGAATCGATGACCTGTTTGATCAGTTGCAAGGAGCCTCGTATTTCTCTAAGATCGATCTCCGATTTGGATATCATCAGCTAAGGGTATTCGAGGACGATATTCCAAAAACAGCGTTTAGAACTCGTTACGGGCACTATGAGTTCTTGGTCATGCCATTCGGATTGACCAACGCACCAGCCGTCTTTATGGATCTGATGAATCGGGTGTGCAAGCCTTATCTTGATAAGTTCGTGATCGCGTTCATAGACGACATACTTATCTACTCCCGTTCAAAAGAGGATCATGAAGAACACCTTCGAGCAATTCTGGAACTGTTGCGTGAAGAGAAACTTTTCGCCAAATTCTCGAAGTGTGAATTCTGGCTTCGAGAAGTGAGGTTTTTGGGTCATGTGGTTAACAAAGATGGAATTCATGTGGATCCGGCAAGATTGAAGCTGTGAAGAAATGTGATACACCCCAGACACCTTCAGAGATACGGCAGTTCTTAGGATTGGCCGGATACTATCGTCGCTTCATTGCGAATTTCTCAAAGATTGCCCAACCATTAACTTTGTTGACTCAGAAAGACAAGAAGTTCGATTGGGGGAAAGCACAAGAACAGGCATTCCAAACATTGAAGGAGAAGTTGTGCAACGCACCGATATTGTCCCTCCCAGACGGAACTGATGATTTTGTAGTGTACTGCGATACTTCACATCAAGGTTTGGGCTGTGTACTAATGCAGAAGATAAAGTAATTGCTTACGCTTCGCGACAACTCAAAGTGCATGAAAAGAACTACACAACTCACGATTTGGAGTTGGGTGCCGTGGTGTTTGCACTCAAGATATGGAGGCATTATCTATATGGAACCAAATGCATCATCTACACAGACTATAAGTGCCTTCAACACATCATGAATCAGAAAGAACTTAACATGCGACAGCGATGCTGGGTAGAGCTACTTAGCGACTACGATTGTGAAATCCGGTATCATCCGGGGAAAGCTAACGTGGTGGCTGATGCTTTAAGCCGCAAGGAACGCGTGAAACCATTACGTGTTCGAGCGCTAGGTTTGACGATTCAAACTAATCTAAAGGCTCAGATTCAAATTGCACAAAACGAGGCATTGAAAGAATAAAACCTTACGGGGGAAGAAATCCGAGGGTTGGACAAACAAATGACTCGCAAGGATGACGGCGTACATTACTTCGTGGATCGTATATGGGTCCCCAGATGGGGAGATGTACGTACACTAGTCTTGGATGAAGCACACAAGACTCGATACTCTGTTCATCCTGGTGCAGACAAGATGTACCACGATCTGAAAGAGCTGTACTGGTGGCCAGGCATGAAGAAAGATATTGCTATATATGTGAGCAAATGCTTGACTTGTTCAAAGGTCAAGGCTGAACACCAGAAACCATCGAGATTATTGCAACAACCTGAAATTCCCGAGTGGAAATGGGAGAACATCACTATGGATTTCATTACCAAACTCCCGAGAACGCCAAGCGGACACGACACGATATGGGTCGTGGTGGATAGAATGACAAAATCCGCTCACTTCTTGCCTATCCGAGAAGACTATAAGATGGATAAGTTAGCAAGGGTGTACATCAAAGAGGTCATGACACGGCACGGGGTGCTAGTGTCAATCATATCCGACCGAGACAGTCGATTCACTTCACGATTTTGGCAGACGTTACAGAAAGTGATGGGCACTCGATTAGACATGAGTACAGCCTATCACCCCCAGACAGACGGCCAAAGTGAACGAACAATACAGACGCTTGAGGACATGCTGAGGGCGTGCGTTATTGATTTTTGGTGGCAGTTGGGATACTCATCCACCGCTGATCGAGTTTTCCTACAATAACAGTTACCATACTAGTATCGGTTATGCACCGTTCGAAGCGTTGTATGGCCGAAAATGTAGATCGTGAGTTTGTTGGGCTGAAGTTGGTGAAAGTCAGCTTACGGGCCCAGAAATCATTCAAGAAACCACCGATAAGATCTTCCAAATCAAAGACAGACTCAAAGCTGCTAGAGACCGCCAAAAGAGCTATGCCGACAACCGTCGGAAGCCGCTAGAGTTTAACGTTGGGGATCGAGTGTTGCTTAAGGTCTCTCCATGGAAAGGGGTTGTACAGTTTGAAAAGAAAGGGAAGTTGGCCCCAAGATATGTTGGACCATTCGAGATTGTATAAAGGATCGGTCCGGTGGCGTACCGATTACGGTTGCCACAAGAGCTTAACAGTGTACATGATACCTTCCATGTATCGAACCTCAAGAAGTGTTTAGCTGACGAATCACTTCACGTACCTGTTGAGGATATCAGGATTGATGAAAGCCTCCATTTTGTGGAGGAACCTATTGAGGTCATGGACCGAAAGGTCAAAAAGTTGAGGCGCAGCAAGATACCTATCTTCCGTATAAGATGGAATTCCAAACGAGGGCCAGAGTTTACATGGGAACGTGAAGATCAGATGAGACTCAAGTATCCACATCTATTCGAGGATGACACCCATGGACCTAGCACCAGTTGAGTTTCGGGACGAAATTCCCTCAACTGGTGGATACTGTGACATCCGTCACCAAAGGTCCGTCTACTGACGTAATCTGTTAACTTTTGTAGTCGGCCATTCCTAACCCTTATAACCTGCCTACGTGGATGTTATGCTTGTTTAGTTGCTTAGTTAACCTTATGCGTGTGCTATCGTAGCTTAAATCATCATCGTCTTGAAATCTTAACTGAGATTTGCCCCGTTAACACTAAACGCGCCATTTTTATATAAAAACTATTGTCACGTATAAAACCATTTTTAAATTATAAATACCATTAACAACATTTTATCATCAATAAAACAAGACTAATTAATAACATTTTCAACCAAAATAAAAATTTGGGAACCCGGGGCAAAGTGCTGATGGGTTTGATAGAACACAAGAACATAGTTTAACCTTTAAACTTTCAGAAAAACGCAGCGGAGATGTAGCTTTTAAAACCGATTTTAAAGGCTGAAAATTTCATGTTCTTAGTTATGTTTTAAGATGAAAACAAACCCAAATCAAAAGGGATCATATATGTGAATGAAACAAGCTATGAACAATACACAAATGTACATAAAATCACAGCCATATGAAGCTGTGATTTGCTACCTTTCTCCAGCAAAAAGTCGACCAAAGATGAGTGGTTTGAGATGCTTGAAACGGCCAAGAACTCAAGTGTAGAGGTCCTCAAGTGTCTATACCCCAAGCCCTTGCAATACACCTTCTTGTTAGGAAGAAAGTACACCAAAACAACACGAAAACCCTGCTCATTTTCTGCAGAAAAGCCCTCTTTTTCTTGCTGAAAATTCGTAGCTCTTACAGAGAAGAGGAGGATCTCTTTTGTTGTGTTGCATGCAAATGAGAATCACCCTCATGGAGTGCAAGATCCTCACACCAAGAACAACATGAATCAGCTTCAAATTCAGCTCTAATAACTCTTCAAAGCTGCTGCCTAAAACCGTAAGGTAGAGAGAGAGTAGAGGCTGAAAAAAGTTCTTGTTTGCATGTTGTTAATAATGAGAATGTAAGAGTATAATATCTTGTTAGTGGAGCTAGTCATGTGTGTGTTTGTCAAGAGAATCTCTTTGTTGAGAACAACACAAGCATGCAAGTCCCACATGCATGTTTTGTCTCCCATTTAAACAAAAACAAGGGGACGGTTTTTTGCTCTTTTAAAAGAAGATTTCTTTTACAAATAATAAACACACATATATGTATTAACTAGTATTTTAACAAGTTTATACAATTAACCAATTAATTGTATAAGTATTATACTCTCATTATTATATGGTGTTATACAACTAATTTAAATAACACTTCAAATAATATTATTGAACAAAATATCCTAATAAATTGTTCCATCTCATATGCAACTTATTTAGAAAACCCATTTTCTAAATTTGGTGTAAATATTTAATTGCATGATCATATCATCAATTAAATATTAATTGGTGTTTGCTAAGCTTGTTATTGGGTATAACCCAACTTGGATCATAACGTACTAACCACATCAATATTTTATGTGTCTTGGGCACATAGAATCCTACATGTGCGGGGACTAAACTTGACACTTTAAGAAACTAGGCTGGGTATAAATACCCATTTCCCAGCCATTCTTCACCTCATCTTCATCTTCATCGCTTCTTCTTCTTCTTCTTCACTCTCTCTCGAACTAGCACCGAAATCGGGTCCGTTTGTCGCGTTTTCACCGTCAAATCTTGGTTATCATCGTGAATACTCACTCCTAGCAGGTAGATATCCTCGTTTGACCTGTTTCTTGCTCGATTTCACTTCTGCGTTTTCTAGGGTTTCGGGTGCTCGGGTTCATACGAGCACATGAGGTCGTGTGAGCTTGTGTGTTGCGTTCCAGTGTGTGATTCACGTCTAGACAGGTTAGGATATGAGTCCTAGAAGTTTTGGGTGTGCAAAACTCGTGTTCGGGCCGCCGAAGGCGGCCCTGCACCTTCCTGCAGTCGCGACCTGCTGTACAGGGCGACTGGGCCTTCCGGCCGACTGAGCCGTGCGATTGGGATGAGTCGTGCGACTGGGTTAGGCGTATGAGTGTGTCATACGACTGAGTCGTACGACTGGGGTGAGTCGTGCGACTGGGTTAGGCGTATGAGTGTGTCACGCGACTGAGCCGTGCGATTGGGCAAATCGTACGACTGACTCATGCGTATGGGTGTGTGCGATTGAATGTGTGTGCGAATGAGTCCATGCGGGTGAGTGTGCGTGCCATTGAGTCAGTGCGAATGACATTGTGTGCGAATGTGCGTGAGTCGTACGACTGAAATACCATTCGCACGAATGAATGTTCAATCGCACGAATGAAGCTGATTCGTGCGAATGAAAGTTCAATCGTGTGTATGGAGGTTGAGTCGTATGACTAGGTCTTGCACGGTACGACTGAAGGCTTAGTCGCATGAATGAAGGTTCAATCGTACGAAAGTAGCTAATTCGTACGACTGAAGAACCATTCGTGCGAATGGAGTGTCAGTCATGCGTCCGGTCCTGTTGTGTGACTGATGATGTGTGTGTGTGGGGATCCCCTTTTCGGAGATCTCACGACGATGAAGTAACAATAAAGTGTCATAGCTTGACCACAAAGATTAAAGTCAACGCTATCAACAGGCACATACTATTTAAAATAACCTAGTCTGAGATGTGTAAGTCTGCTTGTGTGTGTACCACCCACGACCAAACCAAAACTGCCCGGGCCTATTGATATCATCTTATGCTTTGTGCTCGTTATTAATGCTTGTCAGTAACTGTCAATAGGTGTTTGACTGTTCATAGCATCCTACCGTTGGGAATATTCATCACACATGCCTATCATCTGTTCAGTGAGTTTCGTGGCCACTTTTTACTCTCATCAAACCTTTTTAAACATTTTCTACTTGGGGGAAAAGAAAGCTCACCTATATAACTTGATTTCAGGCACCTTCCCTAGTGGAAGTTGGCTACTATTTCTATGAGTACCTTAACTTGCTTATCTTATGATTGCTGCTATATGAACTTGAAACTATGTGCTATGTCACCCCTATGTATGACTTAGTGGTAACACCCTTCTATGCACTACTACTTGATGTTATGTGTTGATTGATGCTATATGTGGATGCCATTGACCTTGGATGCTCGCCGGCTGTGTGGTTCTTTGTGTGGTTCTTCTGTGTGGTTCTTCTAAGCCGATCATCCACTACAACCATTAATCCCGGTAATTGGGACCTAAGGATTGGTTTGGTTGTAACCTAAACGTATGCGCTGTGTGGATCTTGCTACGTTGCCTTAAACATATTATGCTATGGAAAACCTTTTATATATAACCATTAATCCCGGTAATGGGACCTAAGGATTGGTTTGGTTATAAACTATACGTATGCGCTGTGTGGATCTTGCTACGTCATTTATAAACTATTTACGCTTTGGAAATGCTATCTTTACAGCCATCAATTCCCGGGTGGAACCGATGAATAGGCTTGGCTGTAGCTATTTGTAACTAGTAAAACCGCCTATACATAAGTGTAGTCGCGGTAACTATTATTAAACTTACTTACTGTTTTCATCTTAACATCTTTTACTACTTAAAACCTGCGAAGCTCACCAATAATTATGTTGACCGTTTTGAGCATTTCTTTTCAGGTGATCATGGTAATTGAAGATTCTAGGAGTGCTGCCCTTTTAGAGGAGACCCTAGGATACATTTTGTAACCATTACCCTTGTAAAGCTTGAACATGGTCTTTTGTATACTTGTTCCCGAGTTGTGGGAATTTACATTACAAGTTGCCTTTAATGCTTATGTGATCACTTATGTTGTACTTATGGCTATGCTGTCGTGACCCTTGATTATACACGACACAAGTCTCCATTTGTGTTCGGGTGTCGTCATGACACGCTTGTCATCATATTTTTGTTGCTACTCTATCATATACCATGTGTTATGACGATCCCGTCTAGCTCGCATTCCCCGTGTTTTCGCTATTAGCGGGGGTGTGACAACTAGGCTTGTACTTCCTGTTGACATAAGAGTGTGTTGTGTTCTATACGCAATCATCACCATTTACCAATTTAAGTCCATCTCTTCAACATCTTCAGGATCCATCTCGAACAAATCCTGCAAAACAAGATCTAATTGAGTTAAATGGCTACCTTTATATGCTTGAAAACTAGCCATAAAAACAGTAAAAGTAGTTTTAGACTCTTCATCCTCTAATAGGATGTTTATCACATCTTTAACTTTGCTAGATTTAGCAGAGTTAGTTGATGGAGTCTCTATTTGAACATTTGTACTCTGAGATTTAGGAGGAGATTGAGAATGAGACTGTGAAGTATAAGCAGTCACACTAGTAAATGATGAATTAGTATAGAATCCTGCTCTAACAAATAAGTCTCATTCTTCTTCTGGAATCTTCTCACTCTTTGCCATGAAAGCATTCTCAACAGAGTTTGCTGGAGATGCAACAAACTGATATTGTGACATTGATGCTGCTCTGTCATTGTTCCTTGAGCTTTCATTAATTTCAACAGACTCTATCTTGGCAATGAGCAAATCTAAATCCATTGGAAACTTCTCAGTATGCTTTAGCAAAGTTACAGTTTGTTTCCATGAGGAGGGTAAAGCATTGAGTAGTCTAAGATTTAGATCTTCAAGATCAGGCTTGATTCCAGCTGTTAACATCTCAGTAGTAAGCTGAACAAATCTGTTCATCATCTGGTTTACTGTTTCACCAGACAAATGTTGAAACAGTTCTAATTGCCTTTTCAGCTTTTGTTTCTTGAGGTTTTGAATCTCTTTTCCTCCTTCACAGATGGTCTTTCAGGCTTTATACATGGTATATCCAGTCTGATATATCCATCTAGCCTTGCAAGAACTTCCAAAGGTAGTCCTTTACACATCAAGGAGTATGCTTTAATATCATTCTTGACTCTTTTCAAATCATCTCCTTGTAAACCATCTTCAGGGTACGGTTCTTGAGAATCTTTAGTATATACAAAACCCCTGTCAGGCCCATCAGTAGTTATTGGAATGTATGGTCCTTTTTCAATTGATTTCCAAAGATCAGTGTCAATGGAATTCAAATGGTGTTTTAGTCTAAGTGACCAATTTTAAAAATCAGCTCTGTTTTTTAGTTTAGGAACTCTATTTTCTGACTCTTCTGATTTCACCATCTTTATATTTTTGTTGATTTTTAGTTTTCTGATTTTTAAATTTTTGATTTTAAAAAATTTCTAAGTATTAAGTGGAGATGCGCCTGAACAGTACAGAAACATCTCTACAGTTGAGAAACTTCTGAGTTTGCACTTGAACCGTCTAAGAGATTCCTTAGTAAATTTTTCAACAACCGTCTAGTTCAGAAATGTCTGAACAGTTGCAAAACGTCTGAACAGTTGCAAAACATCTGAACAGTTGTTAGACGTCTGGAAGTTTCAACCGTCCAAACAGTTCTGATAAGTCTACACAGTTGTAAACCGTCTAGAATTACTTGAGCTCAAACAGTAGCAAAACTACTCAACAGTGTAAAAACGTCTGCTTCAAACCGCCTAAACAGTGATCAAACGTCTGAATAGTGCTCAAACGTCTGAACACTTGGGCAATTTTCAGTGATTCTCAACCCTCATGCGTTACATTCATCATGTTCTTATGAATGTAACGAACTCAATTTTTCTAAAATCGATCAAAACTTGATGAATTGAATCAAATTATTCCAGTTAGGTAGGTTTAGTGCTGATTAACAATCTTCTATGTTCAATTTCATTGATTATCAACAAACAATCAGCGAATCTTTCAAATTTCAGTTCGATAAAGATGAACACTTTTCGAACCAAATTTCGACTAATTCTCTGAAATTTGATGAATTCGATTGCTAATTATGGTTCAATTCATGTTTATGATGATTAAACACAATTGAAAACCACAACATTTCAATTGAATGGCTAATCAGTCACAAAATTTAGTGAATTTTGAGTTTTCAACATTCGACAAAACTCAATTCACTCAACCAACAACTCTGATACCATTTGATAGGATCAAATGTATAGATCTGTGATGATATAGTTAACAATTCAATGAAAAACACAATCAAAGTAATCAAATCAAAGCACAATATCAACAAAATTCAATGAGTTTATTGATATAAAGCAAAGACAATTACAAAGAGTGTAAGCAGATTCTTGTTCTAAACCTACACTAGTCTATGCTATATATACTATCAATAAACATAAAAGAAAGGAACTAACTAATTACAATAATAGTCCCTATACTATTACAAAAGACAAAAAAAACATAAAGACAAAATGTTAATCATTAAAAAAGCATTAACATAAGCAAATAGATGTGATTCCAAGACTCAAATTCATAACACTCATCCAGCTGAAAACATAATTGGGGATGTCTCAGAAGGAGTGAGAACTAGAAGACAAACTCATAATAGGAATGTCTGCTTGTACTTATGCTTTCTCTCCCAGATGGAACCAAAGAAGGTTGAAGAAGCTTTAAACGACAACAGTTGGGTTGAAGCAATGCAAGTGGAGTTGCTTTAATTCAAGAGACAAAAGGTATGGAACCTATGTCCATTGCCACCTGGTCAGGTCCCTATTGGCACCAAGTGGGTGTTCAGGAATAAAAGGGATGATAGAGGTTTGATCATCAAGAACAAGGCTATATTTGTAGTTCAAGGATACAAACAAGAGGAAGGGATAGATTACACTAATGTCTTTGCACCTGTTGCAAGACTTGAAGCTGTGAGAATTTTCCTTGCTTTTGCAGTATCTAAGAACTTCACAGTCCATCAACTTGATGTGAAGTGTGCCTTTCTATATGGGGATATTGATAAAGAAGTCTATGTGTGTCAGCCACCTAGATTTGAAGACCCATAACACCCCAACTATGTGTGCAAATTGGATAAAGCTCTTTATTGGTTACACCAAGCACCTAGGCTATGGTATGAGACATTGTCTCAATTTCTTCTGAAGAATGACTACACCAGAGGCACTATAGACAAAACATTATTCATAAGGAAGTCTGGAAAGGATATGTTGCTTGTACAAGTCTATGTTGATGACATCATATTTGGTTCATCCAATGACCAAATGTGCAAAGACTTTGAAAGCATCATGAGGAAGAAATTTGAAATGAGTTCTATGGGAAAGATGGATTTCTTTCTAGGAATTCAAGTGAAACAGATGAAAGAAGGGTTCTTTATCAACCAATCTAATTATGTCAAGGATATGTTAGAAAGATTTGAGATGAAAGATTGTAAGCCAGCCAAGACACCTCTATAAAGAAATCACAAACTTTGTCCTGATTTTGAGGGGGAGGACACTGATCAGCATCAGTACAGGCCAATTATTGGATCTCTAATGTGTCTCACTGCAAGCAGACCTGATATCATGTTTGTAACTTGCATCTGTGCAAGATATCAGGCTGCTCCTAAGGTGTCTCACCTAATTGCTGTCAAAAGAATTCTTAGATATCTTAAAGGAACTCTCAAACTCGGCCTTTGGTATCCTAAGAACAAAGATTCAAATCTTTATGGCTACACTGACAGTGATTATGGTGGCTGCAACAACAACAAGAAATCCACATCAAGAGGATGTCAATTTCTTAGTGGAAGGATCATCTTTTGGCAATGCAAGAAGCAATCATGTGTCTCTACATCAACTGCTGAAGCTGAATACATTGCTGCTGCTAGCTGCTGTGCTCAACTGCTATGGATTCAGAATCAGATGTTAGACTATGGTTTCAACTTCGTGTAGACTCCTATCCACATAGTCAACAAGAGTGCTATTTCTATCATAGAAAATCTAGTAAAGCATTCCAAGACAAAGTATATTGACATCAGTTATCATTTCATTTGAGATATAAATGAGAAAAACTTGATCAAACTAGTGAAAGTTGATTCAAGTGAACAGTGTGATGGTTTTTTTGTAAGGTTTATATAGAGGCTGATGCAACCAAAGCAACCAAATGGCTTCCTGCATGCATGCACCAGTACCAAGTAGAACTGCTATGGAAGTTATATACTTTGCATGAAAATTATGCTATGTATTAAATCTTTCGAAGCTAAAAGTTCTTGCAAAAGCTTTATACTCAGCACAAGAATAACTTCAAGTATAAAAGTTTTCGAAGCCAAAAGACCAAATCTTCCGAAGCCAAAGATGAAGTCTTCCAAAGCTTCAAAGTCAAAGTCTTCCAAAGCCAAATGAAGTAAAGACTGATTTCTTCCAAAGATAGAGATCAACATGCTTTCTCAGATGTACTTTTGCATAAAGCTGAACCACTTTTTGCTGTAACTCTAAAAACTCACCAACTTGCATGAGTTGGTGAAAAGGTCCATGCTTTTACAACTATACATTGAGGTCTTGTGACTTTCTACTTAATGTACTTTTATCCTTTTGTAATATAATAGGATGTGAGCTATGGCATGTCATAGTCACTAGTCAAAAGGCAATCTGCCTTTTGACTCTATATTGATTTTGTTATCTTTCAATGTTCTAACTGGATTTCTAAGTATTATCAGTTGTAGGATGTAGTAAAAAGTATCTCAATGTCTTGTAACTTATTTTTATTCATTGTAACTCTTGTAGGAGAACTTGAGATTAATATACATCATCCTTGAAAACCTTATATATATTATTCTTAAGTTTTGTCTCTTTACTTACTTGTGTTCTTTGAATCCTACTCTTAAATCCCGGTTCCCTATTTGATCTGTTAAGTGCTCTAACACTCTCATCATTATGAGACTGATTGTATTGACCATCCCTTAACCAGTCTGGCAATTGATATTAGAGCATTCCAGGCTCTTGATTGTAAGATCTCACCATCTTAAATCTCCTTGGTTCTCACAACACTTAACATCTCAAATGGCAGCATCTAAGTATGATACGGAAACTGGTACTATGGTAAAGTCCCCGCTGATCATTTCTGATGATTTTGATACTTGGTGTTGAAGAATGGAAGGCTTCATCAAGTCAAAAAACAGTAGGATGTGGGAGTATGTTATTGAAGGACCTTACATTCCATGCACCTCTTCAGCTGCTGCTGGAGGTGGCATTTTTACAAAGGAGGTGGCTGACTATTCTAAAAAAGATAGAAAAAGAATAGATATTGATCAGAAAGCGATGACTGCCCTCCAAATTGCTCTTCCAAATGCTATCTACAGGCAACTTTCTTTTCACCCTTAAAGACTTGGACTGTATCTATCCAGATGATTTGGAGTACATGGAGATAGTTCAGTAAATGTCTCTTCTCACTCACAGAGCCAAGAAGTTCTACAAGAGGACTTAGAGAAAGTTTCCTAGTAATGTATCCAGTGGAAAGTTTGGCCTAGATAAAAGCAAAGTGAAGTGTTACAACTATAACCAAATGGGACACTTTGCTAGGGAGTGCAAGGCACCCAGGACAAATGGTGGCCAAGCACAACTCAAGCCAAACTACACTAAGGGAGCTCCACACACTAAGAAGCCCAAGTAGCAAGCTGCAGTTGCTGTTGAAGAAGGAGGCTTTGGTTGGAGTTTCTAGGTAGAAGATGTGTCTCCAAACCAAGCACTCATGGCAGATCTGGATGAAGCCAAGGTATTGGAACAACTTTGTACCCCATAATGCATTGCTAAAGTAAATAGATACAGGTCCTATAACTTGGAGATGAGATCTGATCTTGAGTCTTTGAACATATTAAAATCTAATTTCAAAAGAGCTGAAAATAAGTATAAGTTAAAAATAGAAGACTTAAAGAAAACCATTTTAGCTCTTAAACATGAGCATACCAACTACAGGACTCAAATCAAAGATCTCATCAATAAGTTAACTGAGTGCTAGGCTGAGCTAGCAATCAGCAAAGCCAAGGCAGATAAGCATGATCTTGAAGAAGAGACATTCAAGAACATCATATCCTTATCCCTGTATTCCAAAGTGTGTTATCATAACAAACAGGGACTGAGATCTACTGAGATACCTCCTCCACACACTCTACTATCTGTAAGATCTCAAAGGTGTGGAACTAGTCAAGATGAGCTGCCATCCATAGATCCTAGTGATGAAGAGGATGAAGAGGGGCCAGTGAAGGATGGATCTGGGAAGAGTGAGGAAGATCATCCTAACAAGGGTCACCATAATACTGAGGAGAGGAAGAAGTCAGGGATGACTAAGTCAAAGAGGAAGAACTTGATCAGAGCAGCAAAGAGGAGATCAAATAGTGCTTAGAAGATCAAACCCACCTTCAACTCCATGTAGAAACAAGTTTTTATCTCTGCAGGTTTTGAAGTGGTAAAGACCTTGGACACAACTTTGAACTCTAGTACCAAGAGTTCAAGTACATGTTCAACTCATCCCTGTGAAGGAATGAAGGCTGATCAGCTGTGTAACACTGCTACACAGCATGAACCATCCTCCTCCAAAGGGATGCTTCACCTTAGGAGTCCTGCCACAACATCTGCAAAGTTGGGGATGGAGAGGGAAAGTAATCAAACTCAGTCTTCTATTCACAAGAAGACTCTCAGAAGAAAAAAAATGACTGCATTATATGTGGCAGTACTTCTCATCTGGCTAAGGATTGCATCTACCATCCCAAAAGTACTATCAACATAACAAAGAAGAAGACTTCTGAGAGGAACAAGAAGAAGAAAGCTTCAGAAGAAATCTGTGTTTCTTTTGGAAGCTCCAAAATGAAAATGAAGACAAGTGAAAAGTTGCCTTTGGAAAAAATTTGGTCTCGAAAAAAAGGAATGCTTCTGAAGCACTAAAGCTTGCTGCAGTGAAAGCAAGAGCTTCTGATCAGTTTTCAAAACTTCTGAAGTTGTAAAAACTTCTGAAGCTTTGAAGGTCAAGTGTAATCTTCCAAAGATGGTGTGGAAGATAAAGGAAGACCATGTGACTAAAAATTCTTTACTTACAACAACAAGTGATCCCTATAGTCTCAGTATAGGATCAGTTACTGTTGCATTGTCTTTAGTTCATTTTGAAGAGCCCAAGAGCAATGAGGCTTAGGTTTCCAAATGTAACTAATTCTCCTTTTATTGTACAGGAACAAATGAAGACCAAAAGAAATGTATGGATCATTGATAGTGGCTGTTCCTAGCACATGACAGGAAATGGCTCTTTGCTTTAGAACTTTGAGAAAAATGATGGAGGGCCAGTTGATTTTGGAGGAGATGTTGGTGGTAACATTACAGGAAGGGGCAAGGTCATAAATGGTAAGCTCAACATAGAGAAGGTAAACTTTGTTAAGGAGCTTGGGTATAATTTACTAAGTGTATCCCAATTTTATGACAAGAGACATAACATGCTCTTTATTGAGCATGAGTGCATTGTTTTTAAGCCCAGGATGGTCATTCCTCAAGAGCGTATCCTGCTTAGAGCATCCTAGAAAAGGGAACGTGTACAAGATGGATTTATCGGAAACATCCCCCCAGGAGAAGTTTCTTGCTTTCTATCTAAGGCTAATAGTGATGAGTCTTTCCTTTGGCATAAAAGAATGTTCCATGTAAATTTTAAGAACATGAATAAACTAATTAAGAATGATTTGCTAATTGGAATGCCAAAGAAAGAGTTTATAAGTGATGATCACTGCGTTGCATGCCTGAAAGGGAGACAAACACTTGGTGTCTCAAAAGCCAAAGGAAAAGAACTCCATCACTGCTCCCCTATACTTATTACACATGGTTCTCTTTGGACCTGTAGGATTTTGTGTGCCCAAGACACTTAGAATATTGATGTGGTTAGTACGTTATGATCCAAGTCAGGTTATACCCAATAACAAGCTTAGCAAACACCAATTAATATTTAATTGATGTTATGATCATGCAATTAAATATTTACACCAATTTAGGAAATGGGTTTTCTAAATAAGTTGCATATGAGATGGAACAACTTACTAGGATATTTTGTTCAATGATATTATTTGTAATGTTATTTAAGTGAGTTAGATAACATCACAAATTAATAATGGGAGTGTATGGACTATACAATTAAAAGGTTAATTGTATTTCTAAGACTAAGACTAGTTAACTAGTTTAATATGTGATATTTTAAGGAGGGAAACCAATTTTAAAACACTTTGGCCTTCCCCCCCTTTGCATCCTATTGGACCAATTTTAGTCTTGAACACTACACACATTAAATTGTCTTGGACTCTCCCATTTTCACTTGACCATTCTCATTACATGCAAAGAAACAAAAACACTCTTCCTCTCTCTCTAGTTTCAGAACAAGGCAGCAGCCTTAGAGGGTTTTGAAGATCAAATTTGTGTTCATTTTGGTGTTATTTCTTCCTAAAAAGAAGGGTTTTGCAACAAGCTTTGGGTATACAAGCTTGAGGATCTCTACTTTGAGCTCTTGGCCTATTTCAAGCATACAAAACCTCTTCTCTTTGTCGATTTTTCTGCTGGAGAAAGGTAGTTTGGCAGCCCCTTTTGTGGCTGTCATATTGTGCACGTTTTATGCTTTCATAGCTTGTCTATTCACATAAAAATGATCCTTGTAATATGGATTTTTTTTAATACACTTATATGGTCACCTAAAGAACAAATTTTCAGCTTATAAAATCGGTTTTATAGTTGTTATTCCGCTGCGTTTTTAGAAAGTTTAAAAGGTTAAACTTGTTTTGGTGTTCTAACAAACCTATCAATGGCATCAAGAGCCGGTTATGTGGATGACTTGCTTGTTTTGTCCTTTAAAATTGGTTTTAAAGGATGATTATAAACTTATTATAGGCTTATTTTGGGCTGCTATGTTTTGTATGAATGATTCCCCAAACTTTCAAGGTCATATCACACATGCTAGTGATTAGACCTTGAAAGATATATATTATGAAATGTTGATTGTTTGGACAATGTTTAAAACCCAAAATTTCAGTTTATGTTGGCTGAAATTTGGTGGTTTTAAGTGGGGTTTCATTATATGTTTGGATGATTTGATCATTGGATGTTAGTGTGCATAACCTAGCTTTTGGCCTTATGATTTGGATGATTGAAATGGTTGGTTTTTATTCATTCAATGGGTTGTAATATTTATGTTTATTATTTGGGTTGTAATTATTTATTCATTTGGTTATGTAATTAACAGATTAGGTGCATTTCTTTTATTAGAAAAAAAATATTAGGATACAATTTTGTAAAAAGAAGATGCACAAGATCAAGACTCAAAGATGGACATCAAAGACATGGAACTTGAAGCATATGGATGCAAGTTCAACTGGGGGTCTATGATGACCTTAATTTTGTGTTGTATTCAACCCTTAGGAAAGACCAAATAACCACACTTATGATGGCAAACAAGTGTGGTCATAATAGTAGCTAAGGTTATGCACATTATGGTTGTTTATGTTTATGACTTGTTTGGATGTTTGTTATTTGATTGTATGGTTGAAATTTTGACATGCATTACAAACTAATTAACAAACTTAACAAGTTATAAAAAGGATGGTTCTTAATCATTAAAAGGTAATAAAAGGTTATTATAATGATTTAATGATTTTAAAGATTAAAATAGGTTTTAATCAAAGGACCATAGGGTATCTTGTATTTGAAAGCATACAAATACAAGTACATAGAGTTTTCTAAACTAGAATTATGAAACCTCTAAATATTCTAAAACTAGATCAACACTTAAGTCACTTGGGAACTCTTAGTGGTATAAAGGTCACCTAACCACTTTGAGGGAACTTATGACTTAAGGTGAGAATGCCATATTAGTGGGATAAAGGTCACCTAACCACTCATTTTGGCAAATTCACACGTATATGTAAGTAGGATGTCTTGATTTGCAAACCATGTTAAATGGATCACCTACAATGTGGTTTCCAAATGGTGTTGATGGGATTAACATGCCGACCTTACATATGATGTTTAAAGTCGATCCTATACCTCTAGAAGTTGCAAATGGTTGCAACCGTCAATCGTTGGCCACCTTATTAATTTAAATCATGGGATAAAGGTCACCTAACCACAATTTAAATATAATGTTGGGTTCTAGATTTTAATATAAAAATGACCTTAAAAGGCATTAATTATTAAAAAATAGCAATATCGAAAATACTAAAATAGATCTTTGTTAAATTTTGTAGATGGCCACCAATAATGAAAATCACGATAACTCATCCGCGTCCAACCAATCATTACGAGCGATCCTCCAAAAGGAACGTCTAAATCATAACAACTTTATTGATTGGTATCGAAACTTGAGAATGGTTCTCAAGCAAGAGAGAAGATCATATGTTTTAGACGACCCTATCCCCGATCAACCTACTGAGGATGATGAGGAGGCCTACAACAATTGGCTGAAGTACACTGAGGACTCCGTCCAAGTGTCTTGTCTCATTCTAGAGAGCATGACTCTGGATCTCCAAAAAGAGTATGAACATCACGGAGCTTACGACATGATAACCCTGCTGAAGGAAACGTTCCAATAGCAAGCAAGGGTTGAGCGCTTCGAAACGGTTCGAGCACTCCATGCATGTCGTATGGACGACAACCAATCTGTTTCATCTTATGCACTTAAGATGAAAACTCATATTGACCGCCTCGAGAGGCTTAATTGTCCCGTCTCGATGGAATTGGCCACGGATTTGATCCTAAATGGCCTTAACAAGAAGTTCGAGACATTCGCGTTGAACTACAACATGAATGCTTGGGACAAGAGCATTGGTGAGCTTCACTCAATGCTCAAAACGGTCGAGGCGGCCATGGGTAAAAGGGTTTTACCCGTTCTCACCATCAATGAAGGTGGGAACAACAAAAGGCCTCATCTCGCACCCAAGGCAAAGGTTGCCAAGGGTAAGGGACCCGTTTGGGGAAAAGGGAAAGGGGTGGTAAGGGTACCACCCAAGCCATAAAAGAAGAAGCAAAAGGTTGCTACCAACGACCCATGCTTCAAGTGTGGGGAGATAGGACATTGGGCAAGGAATTGTCCTGTCCATCTCCAAGAGTTGAAAGCCAAGAGGGATGCCGGGCAGACCTCAGGTACAATATACATGATTCATATTGATCTTAATGTTACATCTTATAACACATGGGTATTGGATACCGGATGTGGAACTCATATTTGCAATTTGTTGTAGGGGTTCACAAGAAGTAGGGACTTCAATCAAGGGGATGTTAGCCTCTTCATGGGCAACGGAACTAAAGTCTTAGTTGAAGCTCGTGGGGACTACATCCTAAAACTTCCAAGTGGCTTGGAAGTTATTTTGAAGAATGTTTTGTATGCTCCTAGTTGGACTAGGAACATTATTTCTATATCCCAATTAAGACATTATGATTATGTATTATCCTTTATTGAAAAAGATATTCATGTTTCTTTAAATGGTATGTTCTATTTTAAAGCTATTCCTATTAATGGTATTTATGAATTGGTTCATGAAAATACTTTAAATAGTTCATTGTACCAAACCAACACCAAGAAACTCAAGTTGGACTTGAGTGATACCTATCTTTGGCATTGTCATCTTGGTCATATAAACAAGAAACGTTTACAAACACTTCAAAAGGATGGTCTTTTAAAAACAAATGAATGTGATTCATTTGATGTTTGTGAATCTTGTTTACAAGGAAAGATGACTAAGGCACCCTTTAGTGGAACTACCGAAAGGGCAAAAGATTTATTAGGAATCATACATTTGGATGTATGTGGTCCTTTTAAACCAATGACTAGGAATGGTGAAAGATACTTCATTACCTTTACCGACGATTATAGTCACTATGGGTATGTGCACTTATTAAGGCACAAAGATGAATCTTTTGAAATGTTCAAAATCTTCAAGAATGAAGTAGAAAATCAACTCAACAAGTTGATTAAAGTTCTCCGCACCGATAGAGGAGGTGAATACCTAAGTGATGTTTTTCAAGATCATCTTAGGAGTTGTGGGATTGTCTCACAACTCACTCCACCTGGAACACCACAACATAATGATGTGTCTGAAAGGAGGAATCGAACCTTATTGGATATGGTCCGATCTATGATGGCTAGAAGCACATTGCCTCTATCATTTTGGGGTTTCACTTTGCTCTCTGCAGCCCGTATTCTAAATATGGCCCCAACCAAAAAGGTGGAAAGGACACCTTTTGAGATATGGCATGGAAGAGTTCCATCCCTATCATACTTAAGGGTTTGGGGATGTGAGGCTTATGTTAAGACTCCCACCCCAAACAAATTAGAAGTCCGATCCACCAAGTGTATCTTTATTGGATATCCTAGAGATTCTATGGGATATTATTTCTATGATCCACTGGAACAAAAGGTGTTTGTTGCCAGAAAGGGTGAGTTCTTAGAAGCAAAGTTCCTTATGAAAGGAGCTAGCAGTAGAACAGTGGATCTTGAGGAAGATCAAGAACCACAACCCGATTCACGTTTGGTTGAAACTAGCACTCAACATGAGAATGTTCAGGATGATCAAGGGGTTGATCAATACACACAAGACGTTCGCAGAAGTGGTAGAACTAGTAATCCACTTGAAAGGTATGGATTTTTCATGGATGGATGCTATGTGGTAGATTCAGATGAACCAACCACATACCATAATGCAATGTCCAATTTGGATTGTGACAAATGGCTAGAAGCCATGAACGTTGAGATGCAATCCATGTATGACAACCAAGTTTGGGAACTTGTTGTACCACCTCTTAATTCCAAGGTAGTTGGAAGTAAGTGGGTTTTCAAGAAGAAAACCGATATGGATGGAAACTTGGATACTTATAAAGCTAGACTTGTAGCAAAGGGTTTCACTCAAACTCAAGGGGTTGACTATGATGAAACCTTCTCACCTGTTGCGATGCTAAAGTCTATAAGGATATTGTTTGCCATAGCTATGAGATTTGGCAAATGGATGTCAAAACCGCTTTCCTAAATGGATATCTTGAGGAAGATGTCTATATGGTTCAGCTTGAAGGTTTTGTCGATCCAAAACATCCTAATAAAGTATGCAAGTTAAAGAAATCAATCTATGGATTGAAACAAGCATCGAGAAGCTGGAATCATCATTTTGATGAGGAGGTAAAGAAGTTTGGCTTCATCAAAAACGCTGATGAGGCTTGTGTGTATAAGAAGGCTAGTGGGAGCACAATAACTTTCCTAGTATTGTATGTTGATGACATACTACTATTTGGAAATGACATTCCAACCTTGGAAGGTGTAAAAACCTGGCTTGGAAGTTGTTTTTCCATTAAGGATCTTGGTGAAGCCACCTATATTCTGGGAATAAAGATCTATAGGGATAGATCAAGGCGGTTGATTGGTTTGAATCAAATGCATACATTGATAAGATCTAGAAAAGGTTCAAGATGGAGAACTCTAAGAAAAGTACCGTACCTATTCAAAGAGGAACGATATTGAGTACGACTCAATGTCCAGGCTCAAAGGATGAGCAAGATAATATGAAGGCAATCCCATACGCGTCTGCTATTGGATCCATCATGTATGCAATGATATGCACTCGACCGGACGTGTCATGCACCTTAAGCATGACAAGCCGTTACCAGCAAAATCCTGGAAACAGTCATTGGATGGCTGTTAAGAACATACTTAAGTACCTAAGGAGGACAAGAGATATGTTCCTGATCTATGGATCTGGTGACGAGGAACTCGTTGTAAAAGGTTACACGGATACGAGTTTCCAAACCGATCGTGACGATTCACGGTCACAATCGGGATACATTTTCATTTTGAATGGAGGAGCGGTCTCTTGGAAGAGCTCCAAGCAAGATGTGGTGGCTCTATCAACTACAGAATCAGAATACGTCGCCGCCTCATTGGCAGCTCAAGAAGCTGCATGGTTGAAGAAATTCATTGCCGATCTAGGGGTTGTCCCTTCCATTAAGGACCCCCTAGAGATGTTTTGTGATAACGAGGGTGCGATTGCTCAAATCAAGGAACCCCGTGCTCATCAAAAGACTAGGCACATTGAGCGGAGATTCAACTACATATGAGATGAAGTTGAAAAGGGAAAGATATGTATTCGCAAAGTTCACACGGATCAAAACGTTGCAGATCCTCTCACGAAGCTCCTTGAAAAGGCAAAGCATGAAGGTCATACTTGTGTCATGGGACTTCGATATTCTAGTGATTGGATTTGATCTGTAAATTTTGTATTTGGATATGTGGAACTCTTTATTATTTGAATAAAATTATTTGGTTATAATGTTTCAATTAATGTTCCAAATTAGCATGTTTAATCCATGAGCAAAATGTTTACTCTAAATGTCCGTAGTTGTTCAGACTTATGGGAACAAGTACGAAGGTAAGATTATTATGAACTTGGATTGGTTGATATTCATAAGGATGAATATAGAGCAATGGGTTGCTACCAAGGTTCATAGATATTTGTGGGATACAAATATTGGACTAACCCGCATCTCAAATTTTACTACATGGAATCTTATAGATTGATCATAAGTAAATTTGAGTAAAGGCGAATATCATTTGGTATCCTCTGACCTGAGATACATATTGGGTTTTGATATTCACCAAGTATTATACCTTGAGCTAATTCTTCACTATCCCGAAATAGTGGACAGTACATAAGGATTTGTTCAGATATAACACGAGGTGTTTGTGAGAAACGTATGTAGTCAAGATGGAATTTGTTCCTCTTATTCGTTGAGAGTTAGATGTCTAAGGCCTGATAAGTTAAATCAACAAGAAATGATCATTCTGTGTTCTTGGATTTAACATGACATCTGTAACAAAAGGATAGATGATTGATTCACCTAAATCATTTCAAGTAGTGTACTTGAAAGGGATGATGATATTGAATGGCTATAAGTCATGCGTATTAAGGTTAGTAAACCGTTGTTAGGCGGTATTTACTGCTTGCATCAATCTTCTATGAATCTTGGGCAAGTGGGAGATTGTAGGATTCTGTGTGCCAAAGACACTTAGAATATTGATGTGGTTAGTACGTTATGATCCAAGTCAGGTTATACCCAATAACAAGCTTAGCAAACACCAATTAATATTTAATCGATGATATGATCATGCAATTAAATATTTACACCAATTTAGAAAATAGGTCTTCTAAATAAGTTGTATATGAGATGGAACAACTTATTAGGATATTTTGTTCAATGATATTATTTGTAATGTTATTTAAGTGAGTTAGATAACATCACAAATTGAAAATGGGAGTGTATGGACTATACAATTAAAAGGTTAATTGTATTTCTAAGACTAAGACTAGTTAACTAGTTTAATGTGTGATATTTTAAGGAGGGAAACCAATTTTAAAACACTTTGGCCGTCCCCCCCATTGCATCCTATTGGACCAATTTTAGTCTTGAACACTACACACATTAAATTGTCTTGGACTCTCCCATTTTCACTTGACCATTCTCATTACATGCAAAGACAGAAAAACACTCTTCCTCTCTCTCTCTCTCTAGTTTCGGAACAAGGCAGCAGCCTTAGAGGGTTTTGAAGATCAAATTTGTGTTCATTTTGGTGTTATTTCTTCCTAACAAGAAGGGTTTTGCAACAAGCTTTGGGTATACAAGCTTGAGGATCTCTATTTTGAGCTCTTGGCCGATTTCAAGCATACAAAACCTCTTCTCTTTGTCGATTTTTCTGCTGGAGAAAGGTAGTTTGGCAGCCCCTTTTGTGGCTGTCATATTATGCACGTTTTATGCTTTCATAGCTTGTCTATTCACATAAAAATGATCCTTGTAATATGGGTTTGTTTTATACACTTATATGGTCACCTAAAGAACAAATTTTCAGCTTATAAAATCAGTTTTATAGTTATTATTCCGCAGCATTTTCAGAAAGTTTAAAAGGTTAAACTCGTTTTGGTGTTCTAACAAACCCATCAGGACCCTCTAGTGTAATGAGTTTAGGAAGAACCTCACACTGTTTGGTTATCACAGATGATTTCACAAGATTCACTTGGTTTTTCTTCCTTAGAACTAAGGATGAAACTCCTGGGATCTTGAAGAATTTCATTCTGAAAGTTGAGAATCAAATTGATCATAAGGTCAAGATCAAAAGATGTGATCAAGGAACTGAATTTAAGAACCAAATCCTTAAAACATTTTATGATAAAAAGGGTATTAACAAGACAATATAGTGTGTTGGACCCTGAAAGGATCATACATGCCAATTCAAGTAGTGGATGATGGTTGTTCTGCTGAAATCTCCATAAGTCCAAGAACCAATACGGATGAAGAATCTGCATCAACAAAAGAAGACCAGGTGTCGGCTATCCACATTTGTACATGCGGATGACCAAAGAACAAATGCTGACAAGTATTTGTTCTTCCGCATTAACAAATGCGGACAACCGAACAAATGCTGACAAAGGAATTACACATCCGCATTAACTAATGCAGATGCTCAACAACAAATGCACCAAGTGTTTGTTCATCCGCATTTGTCAATGCTGATGACCAAACACTAATGTGATAGAAGAAAAACTAATGCTGATGAAGATCAACACATCCGTATTAGTTAATGCAGATGAACAGAAACAAATGTTGATGGAGACCTTTTGTACTTTGTCTAGATTATGTATAGGGGTAATTTAGTCTTTTGTAAAGGCTTCTTATCAGCCTATAAATAGAATAGAAAACCTCATATGTGAGGCGACTTTTAGACTTTAGATAAACGTTAGACAATCAGAATATCAGCCTTTTGTCCACAAGGTGTTCTGTTACTGTATTATGCTCAAACCCTAGCATTTATTGTAACTGTTCATCTTAAATAATAAAAAGTGCATTTATGAGTATTTCTTGCATTCAATGTTTTGTGATTGTATGATTCCGCAATATAATCACTGACTCAATCATCATATTCGGTCCTTGTTGTTTCACAACAACAGAGTTGTCACAACCCAGTCAATTGGTATCAGAGCTTTGGCTCTCGGTTCTTCTTTAGATCTGCATAGATCTAAGCTGAACTCGATTGATCTGGTGATTGAGTTACTGGTAGAGTGCTCGACTACATCTATTCAGTACACAAGTTGAATATCTGCTGAAATACTTTGATAGTCACTGTTCATCCATAATCAACCTCTAAAAACAAATCTGTGAACAGTTGCTTTAACATAAAATCATACCAAAAACATAATCAGAAACTTAAGAAGTTCTAACAAATTTCTGCTCTACACTCAGCAGATCTGGTTATATAAGCCTGTTTTGGACTTACTGGACTAGGTGGACTTAAGAATCAATCTAATCTATACTTAAACAAGTTAAAAACAACTTAATAAAATGAATTCACATAATTTCTCTGAACTTGGTCATACTCCTAAACCTCCTATGCTTAAACACAAATCTGAGTTTAAGCATTGGAAGATTAGGTTTATGAATTACATTATAGGTGTAGATCCGGACTATTGGATTTCCATATGTAAGGGGCCTCACATTCCAGTGACACTTTCTGCTGATCAAGCTGCTCTGTACAAAACCTCAAGAATACCCATAGAGGATCTCACTCTTGATGACGATGACAACAAAAAGATAAAAATTGATCCTAAAGCTTATTCCATTCTAACTCAAGCATCGAAAGTGGATGTGCTCAAAAGGCTTGAGAAGTATGGAACAACTAAAGCTATGTGGGATGCACTGCTGATTATGTGTGAAGGCAGCAGTGAAGTAGCTGAAATTAATAAGGATAAACTTGTTAACCAATATGAAACCTTTCATCACTCCAAGGGGGAGTCGATCTCAAAACAATTGCATAGATTTGTGCAGCTGGTGAATGATTTAGAGATTATGGGGGTTACATATAAAGTTAAAGAATTGAACAAAAAGATGCTTCACAGCCTTCCTGAAAGCTGGAAACAAAATGTTACTATGCTAAAAAACACTCTTGATCTAGAGAGTACCACCTTGGACATAATGATAGCCAAAATTGAAGCTCTTGAACTTGATGAAAGGAGCAGGAGCCTTGGTTGACCTAGAGTTATTGAAGCATATAAATTTCCATCAGACACTCAGTCAGTGGAAAATGCCTTCATTACTGAAGATGATGATTTTCTCTCCTCAAGAGACCAAGTGAAGACAACTGGTTTCATTGCTGCTCCATCAACAAACAAGCCATTAACATCATCTCAACCAACAAGGTTCACTGCCACTCCCACAGGTTTGTTTGATGACCAAAGGTCTGAAGAGAAAAAGGCTACTTACAATGCCTTTGTTTCAAGCTTTGATGCCTACTTGGGAGGAAGACTCACTTCTGCCCACCTGATCCAAGAAGACTTGGAAGAAATGGATCCAGATGATCTGGAAGAAATGGATCTGCAATGGCAAATGGCTATGATAGCAATAAGAGCCAAGAAGTTCTTCAAAAAAGGGAGAAAGCTTAGTTTGAATGAAAATACAAAACTTGGATATAACAAATTCAAGGTCAAATGCTTCAATTATGGTATGACTGGCCATTTCTCAAGAGAATGTAATGCTCCTAGAAGAAACAACAATAGCTTTGAAAGGAATTCTCAGGGCCAATCAACCTCACAACCAAACTCAAGCTATCAGTCCAACAATCATCAATAGCAGCAGTATCATCACCAATAACAACATTAACATCCATACAAGAGTCAGCCACAACTGACAAATCAAGCTCATGGAACCAACTAATCTACTTCAAATGCACTTGTCATCGGACAAGATAGAGTATGTGACTGGAGTTTATATGTAGAGGAAATGAAGTCTCAATTTCAAAATCATGCTCTCACGGCTCACATCAATGATGGCCCAACTCCAATGCCTTCTGAGGTAAAATCTAATCTTTATAGTGATAAATGTATTGTTGAACTACAAGGTTACCGTGAGCACAATCACAAATTGGCAGCTAAAATCAAAGAAGAAAAAGTAAAATATGAAATGTATAAAAGAGAAATCAAATGCTTTGAAATAAAAATCAAATCTCTCATCTCTGATATAGAAAAACTGCATGGAATACTTACAACTGAAATGAAAAACTAACTGAAAAGCTAGCACAATCCAAAGCTGAGCAATCAGTTACTGAAGTGAAACTTGAAAAGTTTCAACTGTCTTCAGCTAGGCTGCAAGAGATGCTTGATTCACAGAAGGAGCATAATGGTATGACTGGGGTTGGATACAATTCATGTCCCCCACCATATAATGACAATTACACTGTCATGCCTGAGTCTGTCACTCTGTTTGATAAAACTAATCCTAAAACTATTGAACCTAAGTCAATGGTAACTCAAATCATTAATCCTCAAAATAAACCAAGTGTTTACATTGAAACAAATGAGGAGAAAATTAAGTTAGGTCATTCTATCAAAATCAAAGAGTACTCAGACAAGACAGTGAATGTTATTAAACCAACAAGTCCTGTCAAATCCATAGTGCCTTTTGTGAAATTTGTTCCTGCAAATGCCAAAGAAAAGAAGATAACTGATTGTTAGGACCGTGCACGTACGGAGTACTAACTGATTCTACGTGAAACCTAATCAAATAGCGCGGAATTCTATTTGATTAGCGATCCAATCAGGGAGAACGTTATCCGGATCAAACCGAATGATTAGAAAACATTAAGAATGAAGTAGGAATGATCTGAAACGCTCTGTGAAGTTGGAAGGGACGCTCTGTGCGATCTTGGACGGCTAGGGTTGTCAATTATCGAAGTGTCCTTTTTTTCCACTAATTAAGTGATATTTATAGGTTACAGCTCTCATTCGTACGACTGAGCCAAGCGACTGGCTCAGCCGTGCGACTGATTCATACGACTGAACCATTCGTGCGACTGAGTCAGTCTTATGACTCAATCGTGCGATTGATCCAATCGCCTGGTTCAGTCGTGCGATTGGCCCATTCACATGGTCCAGTCGTGCGACTGAATCAGAATACTTACTTAAATACATTCTTGAACCTTAAATGATTCAGAACATGTCTAACAACTCTATAACCTATATAACATGTTCATATATGCGTGTAACAACAAACACTATTAATAGATATGACATTAAACAATCAACCAAACATTCACTGAAGAGTTTTTCATTACATTGATTCAACATTACATATGTGTTACAAAATGAAAGTCTATTACATTTAATATCACTAGACTAGAACTGGGAACATGTGTACCAACAAACTCCCCCTTGGACCAAGTTCTATCTAAGCTTTGACTTCCTTCTTGAACTCTTCGTATCTCTTCACTGTTTCTTCTCTTGAAACCCCAGCATGAATATTCAGTGCGAAGCATATACGTATAACGTGTTGGAACTGCAGTGCTTGCACGATATCCTGCATGTCAAAAAACAGTGGCCACTTGTACAAGATGCAGACATCTGAAGCAGGCAAGTTAGTTACCCACATAGGGTCGAATACCCTAATTGTCTCGACTTTCCCTTCTTTCTCCAAAACTATGACGGCCTCACCAGTGCGCCAGTCATAATACCACCATTTAAAATGGGTTGCAAAATCTTATGGCATTTCCCTCAGTGGAATACGCGACATTGTGCGCGGAGGGTGCCATCTCAAGACCACCTTTGGTCTTCCTGAGGTGGGGTCAACCTCTGTCTTATGAATCAACCTTCTGGGCGTTTAAAATTTACCCACCTCGTATGATACTCTTTCTTTAGAGCCTGCTCAAACCATCTTGATATCTTTCCTGGAATAGCATACAGGAGGCTCAAGTTGGCTAGTCGGTTAAGCTCAAATCCAGGAGAGTTTTCAGATCATGTGGGAATCTAAAATACTCTATTCCCTTCTCCCTCTTGACAACATACACTTTGAGATCCTCAAAGTATACCCAGTTGATAATCTTGCCAGACACCTTCTGATGCTTCTTTATCTTGTAAAGGTGTAGGCATTTGACTTGTTTGGCGCGCGCTGTTTCTTCATCTCCTCCAGGCAGGCTACCCACTCAGCCTTTTTGGATGCTAGATCAGCTGTTGGAGCATATATAGTCATATATAGTGTGTCCGTCGCTTGACGAATAGTCTAGGCTTAATGTTATACACCTTGTAAACACATGAAACTAGGTCATTCGCAGGAGCATATGCGAATGAGACTCAGTCGTACGACTGAGTCATGCTAATGGACCAGTCGTGCGACTGAGAGATGCGATTGGGGAATTCGTAAGACTGAACCATAAGAATGGTCCAGTCGTACGATTGAACCATACGCCTGGTCCAATCGCACGAATGGGCCCAGTCGCATCTAATATGGGCCGAGGCCTACATATACCAGTTTCAATGTGTAGAAACCTAAGGGTTTTCTGATAGTGTGCCTGGCGCCTAGGTGCTGCCAGATGAGAGGGGAGATCATGCTCGATCTCCCCTTGCCAAAAGTCTTGATTCTTAAGTTGTAACGAGCTTAAAATCGTTATGTTTTATCAATAAAATCATTCGATTATTGTTCGTACTATTGTTTGTCTTTTGGTTTTTATCCTTCCGTCAAGAACACGCTCGGATGTTCATCAATCCAGCGACTTCTCATCAGCATCATCTGCCTGAGGAGCTTCTACTGTAGCTACTTTAGCAGCTGTCATCTCCTTAACCTTATCGAAGATACCGTTGTCAAATGTTTCCTCCAGATCTGGTAGTACTTCTCCTTTGGCATTAGTATACCGGGGATAGTGATTAGCAGTCACGTTCTCAATCTCCACCTCGTCGACATCTTGTAGTTCATCATCACTGACTACATCGACCTCTGGAGCATCTTTTACCAGCTCATCAGGATTCAGGCTAAACAGTTCAGTAATCTGGTCATCTGTTAAATCATGTATTATCTCCCCCTCTTCAGCTGTGTAACTGATAGATCGTTGTACGATCCCTTGCAAATCGAGAATCATAGTCAATTTTTATTTGATTTGACGAAGGGGCACAACATTGTGCTCATCAACTTGTTTAGCTGAACCTGTTAAACAACCAAATACAGTACAAGTAAGTATACATTAAGCACATAACAAATGTTGATTTAACGTTTTAATTTTACATATATACCATAAAATTTGATACAAGATTTCAAGTACAAAGTTTAAATAATAAATAGACATCTAATCTTGAACTTTGCCTTGAATCATTGCTGGATCTTTAGTAGCTTGGGAGGTAGACGGAGCAGACGAAGGTGCCTTCTGATCTTGTTTCCTTTTGGTTCTTTGTTCGTGCTCAGGAACAGAGGGAGATGTACCTGCATCTCCTTCCTCGTCATCATCTTCTTTGTCATGAGAATCTCCGTCACCCTCCTCATCATCATCTTCATCATCATCCTCGTCATCATCATCCTCATCATCATCATCATCATCACCGTCTCCTTCCTTTATCTTCAAAGGATCAGCTTGGGACCCCTTCAGCTTTAGCATAATCTTCTTGTTCGCAGACTCTAACTCCTCAATCTTTTTAGTCGACAGGACGTTTTGTTCCCGGAGTTGGACAATCTGATGTGCTTGAGAAGCATTTTGCTCCTCAAGCTGAAGAAGTCTGGCTGTCTTCTCCTCATCCGCAGCTAACAGCTTCAGCACCATTCTGTTGAGTGCTGCAAGCTGTTCCTCCACTCCAATAGGAGGGAGGGATGATCCTGTGGGGAAGGAGGATGGGCCGGCTTCATGACTGGGAGTGGTGGTGGTGGTAGTGGTGAAGATTGGTGGTGGTATAAAAGAAGTTGGTGGTGGGGCAGGTGTGGTAGTGGTGTGTGAGGTGGTAGAGGTGGTGGCTGGAGGTGTAGTAGCAGTAGTGGCGGTAGTGGTGGATGGTGTGGTTGAGGTAGTGGCTGTGCTGGCGGATGATGTCAATGTAAATCTCAACCTCTCCCCTTCTTGCCGTAGGGGTGTGCCATAGTCTTCCTCCTTTTGCCTCTAGATACAGAGGCTCCCCCTTGGCTACTAAGCGGGTCCGGGGCATATGAGGGATCTGATTCAGCAGCAGCATCCCCGGACTCCTCTGGGCGTCCACCAACCGCCCTCATGCCTCTCTCTATGGCAATCACCTTGCTGCCCACAGTCCTCGTCAGAGGCTCCTCATCACTTTCTTCTTCATCAGGCTGAAATCCCTAATGGAAGCTAGCCCTCTCAGCTCCTCCTTGGGTAGGTGATGGAGATGTCATATCGGTAGTAGTAGCCCTAGATTATGCAGGGTATGTATCTCCATCACCACTATCATCGTCGTCTGAGTCATCCTCAGGAATAGCTATCGACTCAGAATCAGAATCACTCTCATCGTGGCGCCACTTCCTTTTCGAAGGCGCCACATAGTCTTCCCGGGCCAGATGCCTAAACAATCTCCGTACCAGGGGTTTCACCTGCTTCCCCCGGTAGACTTTCATCCTCCCCAGTGTAGTGTCATCCATAATTTCTAGGACGACCGCATCTTCTTGAGCCTTAGGCAGTTGGGGGAGCTTTTGGTCGATAATCATCTGGATGAATCGAGGATACATACAAAAGCCCTCTTTCCCCTTGGCTTCGATGTTCTTCACCAAGTAGGTGAAGATCATCCTGGAGAAACTGAAGGAATGGTTCAGCACCAGAGCGACGTATGCATTTTGCATCTGGTTTGACAACTCATCAAAACCACCCTTCCTTGATGCTATGCATCGCAGAAGTAGGTGTGCCAAGTACTTAAACTGTGGGCACAAGTTGCTCTTGTTGAGCATGCTTGTGTTGATATCCCCAGAGTACTTGGCTCTCATGAAACAGCCACGGACGGTCAGGGGATGTAGTCTAGTAGGACAGTCTGCATCATCCCCGAACTCCAAAACCGTCCGTAGATCCTCCTTCGATATCTTTATGGCGTCCCCAAATATAGAACTTCTGATACGATATGGCTCAGTAGACCTGTCTATAGCAGCGTTCTCCTAGAACGCCTGCTGTATCGATCGGTAGGGAGTGCATAGTGTAGATATCGCTCGAAATATTCTCGAGCGACGTAGGAAGGTAATGATCCCGGCAAACTCTGCAGAGTTGCCGGAAGTCAGATCGAGATAAGCACAAATGTTGTGCTTAGAGCTCATGGGCCATCTGCTCGCCATCAGTGACACAAAGTAAATAAACATTAGTACGTGTCAAAGTATTCCAGACTTGTTTCATGTAATTGAACATTTTGTTCAGTCGTGCGACTGGACTGAGCGATTGAATTTAGTCGTGCGACTGAGCTGGACGACTGAGCTCTAGTTATGCGATTGAGCTCATACGTGCGACTGTGTCTAGCGATTGGACTTAGTCGTGCGATTGCTCATGCATTTGCCTTAGTCGTGCGATTGAGCTTAGATGCATGGTTCAGTCGTGCGATTGAACCATTTGTCTACCTCAGTCGTGCGAATGAGTCTAGTCGTCCTGCTCAGTCGTGCGATTGGAGTTCATCAGTGTGTCAAATCGCACGACTGACAGTTTGTCCATTTAAATTCAATTTTTGAGCTATTCTTGTTGTTAAACATTGAGGAATGACTCATTAGGTTCGCATATGACTGATTAAGCTTCTAACAACTTTTATATGTTCAGAACTCTTGGTTTTACTAGTTTATTTGTCCAACTTTGTTCGGTTTTACTTAGGTCACTGTCGATCCATTTTGATGTTGTAATAACCTATTTAACACCCAATCCGAGTCGCGTAGTACCTATGGAGCAAATACAGATGGTCAGAACGTGTCAAAACAGGTGTAAGAAGATCAAACGAGATTTTGGCAGAGTATGGGTGTATCGTACGATTTTGGGGCGATTTGAGTGAATGGAGCGACTGAGTCCGATTCACCCTCTATTTATACTAGGGCACACTCCAGTCGTGCGACTGAACCTAGTCGCATGAATGAGTCGTGCGACTGACCGTAGTCGTACAGTTGAGTCGTGCGACTGAGATTCTGTCGTACGATTTGTCCAATCGCTTACCTCCAATCGTATGATTGAGGTTCATTCAGACGTATGACTCAGTCGGTCACCTCCAATCGTGCGATTGGGCTCATTCGCATGGTCCAATCGTGCGATTGGACTGATTCGTATGCTCCAATCATGCGGTTTGACTCATTCGTATGCTCCAATCGTACGACTGGTCCATATTTATGGTTTAGTCGTGCGAATGGGTCATACTTGTGAAATTTTGACTATTTTACCTTACGACCCTTAGTTCGATTTAAGAATATATAAACATTATGAGCAATTGATCATCTCAGACCTGAACACCTTTTTGATTTAAAATCTGTTGATCACCTCAGACGTGATCCATTTATCCACCCGATCACCTCAGACGTGATCCATTTCTCCACCCGATCACCTCAGATGTGATCTATTTATCCACCCGATCACCTTAGACGTGATTCATTTATCCACCCGATCACCTCAGACGTGATCCATTTATCCACCCGATCACCTCAAACGTGATCCATTTATCCACCCGATCTCCTCAGACGTGATCCATTTAAACTTTCAGTAACAATTTGTTTAGTATAGACATTACGCTCATTTGGTGACGTTCACAGAGTACAATAGGCACAGTCCGACATTGACACACTATTCATATAACTTGAAAATTTTTAAACTACGAACAACATAAACATCTTTTTGTGATTTTTGTTAGGGCAGGTTAGAATAGCCTATTAGCATTGACATCATATCAAGGATAGACTCATATGGAATCAGACAGACATATACACCATTACTTGGAACCTTTTTTATGTATTTAAGTTTAAACACTTGCATAAATTACATATCACAGTTTTCACTCATCTAAGACTTCTAAGTTCTAACTGGGAATCATGCTTGATATGATACATAACATCCATTGATTTTGAGCATCAGATGAAGCAGCGACGATGATTGTCAGTATACTTGTCCACTTAAATCCATACACAGACTTTTGACACACATCAGTGATTAATTAGATGAATTAGGTCAACAAGTGTTTGTGTGTTCCACAGGTATATGGTAATCAATCTTCCTCAGGAGATTTTTGAGCGGTCTTGGGACTTAGAAGATTTGGTTCTAAGAATTTTCAAAGAGATGCTAAGCCTCAGGTCAGTGCCATCGCACAGCAGAGTGGCGCAAACAGCAATGAATTCTTAGAGCGGATAGGTTATGCTAAACCACAGGTCAGTGCCATCGCACAGCAGAGAGGCGCAATACCTATCTTCTTCTTAGAGCACTATATTAGAATATACATTGTTTTCAGTACATTTGTCATCTTTTGCTCTGTTTTTCAGGTCTTTGCTCACATTTGTGGCATTTGCTTGCTCCTCACCCCTTATTGGAAATTGATTGATTGTGCAGACCAGGGATACCATGAAAACCCACTACTCGTTGAATTATTTAAGTTTAAGCCAAATCACTGATGACGTCTACTGATCTATTGTGTTGAATCTACCGACACATCATCTAATGCACTGGCACCACCCTAGATCTACTTTCTCCGGGTAGTTACAGTACCAACCAAGCGTACTATCATTTTCCCAATATGTTAGACCTAGACTTCTCTGATTTATAATTTTCTGTGATTTAATTTGACCTAGCCAAACAGAAACTCTTTTTGATGTTCCAAGTAACGCGACGTCTGTGTACTATCACTTTCCGTTTTGCTGAATCATATTTCCAGTCTTTCTGTCTTTGCCTTTTCACCTTAACTAACCTTCCCCCCCACTTTTCTTTTTTTTTAAGTAAATAATTACTGAACATAACCTAATCTCCCCCTAAAATTCTAAAACAGAAAATCTTTTTGTGTTTTTTGGATTTTTATACGACAAGGAAATTAAAAGACATAAGCTAAAAGAAAAATAAAATAAAATTAAAGATTACACATGTGTCGGACAACGCGTCTGTGTCTTCTGAGATAACGTCAGTTTTCTTTTTAACACCGTTGACCTCTAACAGATAGAAAAATCTAGGTTTATCAAATGGTTTGGTGTAGAGGTCAGCGCATTGAAAATCCGTGTTTATTTTAACCACATCAATTAATTGTTTTTCATAGCAGTCGCGTATGAAATGATACTTTATGCCGATGTGTTTTGTCTTAGGGTGTTGAACCGGATTTTTAGTTACAGCTATGATAGCAGAGTTATCAACATAAATATGAGTGTTGGAAAATTGCAAACCGTAGTCCCGCATTTGCTGTTGGATCCAGATGATCTGAGAGCAGCAACTTGCAGCAGCAACATATTCAGCTTCACAGGTTGATAATGCAACCGAGGTCTGCTTCTTGCATTGCCACTGTAGGGATTTAACAAGTTTATCAAAGTTCATATAAGCTTGTTTATATGAAAAACGTAGCGGATTATTAGTTTTAAAACTTGTTAATATGATGATTATTAAACCCGTTTAATAAGCAAACCCCATACCATGGATCATTATACGAAATACATACAATGAAATAAACATAGGATGTTTAAGATACAACCATTGGAGCTGCTGAAAATCATTTTTGTTGAGGTGAAAAGATGAGTATTGTGGCTGAGTTTTCAAGCAAGAAAACCTCAAGAGATGATACCCCAAGCTTGTACAAAACACCCACTTGCTAGGTCTTCCAACACCAACTTATAGAACCCTCTTCAAGATGGACTTTTTCAGCCAAGAACACTTCTTGAAAGCTGAAAAATCTTGTTCTTTCAGCTCTAAAAAACCGAGAATAGAGAGAGAGATTAGAGAACTATTTTGCTCTTGTGTGTGTGAGAGAGAATTGTAAGTGTAAGAGAGTTAAAGTGAGAGGTCTTGCATGCTCTTGAAATAAAACAAGGAGGTTCCCAAGACCAAAAGGGGCGGCCGATCTTGGTCCCCTTTGGTTTCCCTCTCATTCAAAATTTTATAAAATTATACACTCTTGCACCATTTGTTTTTTATAAAATTAAACCATTTTAATTTTATAGCACTAACACACACTATTATTTGTCATTGTTTAACTAATTTAAATAATGAAACAAATAATCCCTCATGAACAAATTATCTATATATAATCTTGTTCATTTACAAAAGCAATGATTTAGAAAACCCGGTTTCTAAATTGGTGCTAATATTTATTTGTATGATCTTATTAACGAATAAATATTTATCGGTGTTTGTTTGGCTTGTTTTTGGGTATGACCCGACTTGGATCATATCACACTAGCCACATCAATTTAATATGTATCTTGGGCAGATCAATTCTTTCAATCTCCCACTTGCGCAAGATTCATAGAAGATTGATGCAAGTAGCAAATAACGCCTAGCAACGGTTTGCTACCCCTAATGTATATGACTAAGTGCCATTCAATAACATCATCCTTTTCAAGTACCTTACTTGAATATGATTTAGGTGAATCGATCATTTATCCTTTTGTTACAGATGTCATGTTAAATCCCAGAGACATAGAATTTTCATTCTCCGTTGATTTAACTTCAACAGGCCTTAGACATCTAACTCTCAACGAATAAGAGGAACAAATTCCATCTTGACTACATACGTCTCTCACAATCACTTTATACCATACCTGAACTTAGCCTTATGTACTGCCTTTATTTCAGAACAGCAAAGTACTAAGTCAAAGTACAATACTTGGTGAATATCAAGACCCAATATGTATCTCAGGTCTGAGGATATAATGATATTCGCCTTTACTCAATATCTCTTATAACTAATCACAAAGATTCCATGCAGAAATAATTGAGAGCGGGTCAGTCCAATATCTATGTCCCATAGATATCAATGAACCTTGGTAGCAACCTCTTGCTCTATATTCATACCTTATGAATATCAACCAATCCAAGTTCATTATAGTCTTGCATTCATAGTTGTTCCTACAAGTATGATCGACTACGGACGTTTAGAATAACTTACTTATTCACGGATTTAAACATGTTAAAATAGAAGAACAAATGAAAATTATAACCATATAATTAAGTCAAGTAACATAAGTTCCAATATCCAAATACAAAATTTGATCAAGTCCGATCACTAGAATATCAAAGTCCTAAGGCACAAGTATGACTTTCATGCTTTGACCTATCTAGGAGCTTCGTGAATGGATCCACAATGTTTTGATCGGTGTGAACTTTGCGAATACATATCTTTCCTTTTTCAACTTCATCCCTTAGGTAATTGAATCTCCGTTCAATGTGCCGAGTCTTTTGATGAGCACGAGGTTCCTTGATTTGAGCAATCGCACCCTCGTTGTCACAAAAGATCTCTAGGGGGTCTTGAATGGTAGCAATGACCCCGAGGTCAGCAATGAACTTCCTAAGCCACGCAGCTTCTTGAGCTGCCAATGAAGCGGTGATGTATTCTGATTCTGTTGTAGATAGTGCCACTACATCTTGCTTTGAGCTCTTCCAAGAGACTGCTCCTCCATTCATAATGAAGACATATCCCGGCTGTGATCGAGAATCATCTCGATCCGTTTGGAAACTCGCATCCGTGTAACCCTTTACCACGAGCTCCTCCTCACCAGATCCATATATTAAGAACATATCCTTAGTGTTTCTAAGGTATTTCAAAATACTCTTAACAGCCATCCAATGACTATTACCAGGATTCTGCTGATATCTACTTGTCATGCTTAGAGCACATGACACGTTCAGCCTAGTACATATCATTACATACATGATGGATCCTATAGCAGATGCATATGGGACTCCACTCATTCTTTCTTGTTCAACCTTTGAACTAGGGCATTGAGATGAGCTCAACATAGTCCCCTTTTGAATAGGTACCAAACCTTTCTTAGAATTCTCCATCTTGAACCTTTTCAAGATCTTATCAATGTATGCACTTTGGTTTAAACCTATCAGCCGTCTTGATCTATCCCTATAGATCTTTATTCCCAGAATATAGGTGGCTTCACCAAGATCCTTAATGGAAAAACAACTTCCAAACTAGGCTTTTACACCTTCCAAGGTTGGAATGTCGTTTCCAAATAGTAAAATGTCATCGACATATAATACAAGGAAGGTGACAGTGCTCCCACTAGCTTTCTTATATGCACAAGCTTCATCAGTGTTTTTGATGAAGCCAAATTTCATTACTTCATCATCAAAATGGTGATTCCAACTTCTTGATGCTTGTTTCAATCCATAGATTGACTTCTTTAACTTGCATACCTTGTTAGGATGTTTTGGATCGACAAAACCTTCAGGCTGTTTCATATGGACATCTTCCTCAAGATATCCATTAAGGAAAGCGGTTTTGATGTCCATTTGCCATATCTCATAGTCATAATATGCTGCTATGGCAAACAATATCCTAATAGACTTTAGCATTGCCACAGGCGAAAAGGTTTCATCATAATCAACCCCTTGAGTTTGACTGAAACCTTTTGCTACAAGCTAGCTTTATAGGTATCCAAGTTTCCATGCATATCGGTTTTCTTCTTGAAAACCCACTTACTTCCAACTATCTTGGACTTAAGAGGTGGTGTAACCAATTCCCAAACTTGGTTATCATACATGGATTGCATCTCAATGTTCATGGCTTCTTGCCATTTGTCAAAATCAGGTTTTGACATTGCATCATGGTATGTGGTTGGTTCATCTGAATCTACCACATAGCATCCATCCATGAAAAATCCATATCTCTCAGGAGGAACACTAATTCTACCAGATCTGTGAACGTTTTGTGTATTTTGATCATCCATATGATCATTCTCAACATCCTCATGTTGATTGCTAGTATCAACCAATTGTGTATCGTCTTGTAAATCTTGAACCTCTTCAAGTTCACTGCTCTTCCACTAGTTTCTTCCAAAAGAAACTTAGTTTCCAAGAACTCTGCCTTTCGAGCAATAAACACTTTCTGCTCTGTCGGATCATAGAAATAATATCCAATACAATCTCTAGATATCCAGTGAAGATACACTTTGTGGATCGGGCTTCCAGTTTGTTTTGAGTGTATTGCTTAGGATAAGCTTCACACCCCCAAACTTTCAAATATGATAATAATGGAACCCTTCCATGCCATACTTCAAAAGGTGTCCTTTCCACTTTCTTGGTTGGGGCCATATTTAAAATACGGGCCGCAGAGAGCAACGCGAAACCTCAAAATGATAGAGGTAGTGTACTTCTAGCCATCATAGATCGAACCAGATCTAATAGAGTCCGATTCCTCCTCTATCTGTATGAAGAATCTTGACCATTTTGTTGAGTTGATTTTCTACTTCATTCTTGAAAATTTTGAACATTTCAAAAGATTCATGTTTGTGTCTTAACAAGTACACATACCCATAACGACTATAGTCATCGGTAAAGGTAATGAAGTATCTTTCACCATTCCTAGTCATAGGTTTAAAAGGTCCACATACATCCAAATGTATGATCCCTAATAAACCCTTTGCCCTTTCATTAGTCCCACTAAAAGGGGCCTTTGTCATTTTACCTTGTAAACAAGACTCACATACATCAAATGAATCATCTTCATTAGTTTTCAAAAGACCATTCTTTTGGAGTTTTTGCATACGATTCTTGTTTATGTGGAGCCTTTTGGTGGTTGCTTGGTACGTTGAGCTATCATATGTTGTGTTTTCATAAACCAATTCATAAATACCATTACAAGGTATAGCCTTAAAATAAAACATATGATTTAAAGAAACATGAATATCATTGTCAACAAACTTGAAATCATAATCATATTGTCTTAAACGGGAAATAGAAATAATGTTCCTAGTCAAACTAGGAGCATATAGTACATTCTTTAAAATGACTTCCAAACCACTTGGAAGCTTCAAAATGTAGTCTCCTTGGGCTTCCACGTGAACCTTTGCACCATTGCCCATGAAGAGACTTATTTCCCCTTTTGCATAATGCTCACTTCTTTTGAACCCCTGCAACAAATTGCAAATATGAGTTCCACATCCGGTATCTAATACCCATGTGTTAGAAGAAATAACATTTAGCTCAACATGTATCATAAAGATTGTACCTGAGGTTTGCCCGTCCCCTTCGACCTCAACATTTTGAGATAGACCGGACAATTGCGTTTCCAATGGCCTACCTCACCACACTCAAAACAAGGGTCATCTTGAGCAACCTTTTGCCTCTTTTCTTTCGGTTTGGGTGGTTCCACTTTTGCTTTTCCCTTTCCCTTGACGTGCCCCTTCCCTTTGGCAACGCTTGCCCTAGGGTCGGGGAGGTGCCTCTTCCTACTACCTCCTTCATTGATCATAAGGACCGGTAGAACCTTTCTACCCATGCCCGCCTCGGCCGTTTTGAGCATTGAATGAAGCTCACCAATGCTCTTGTCCCAACCATTCATGTTATAGTTCATAACAAAGCTATCGAACTTCTTTGATAGGGAGTTGAGGATCAAATCCGTTGCCAACTCGTTGGACACATGGCTGTTAAGCCTTTCGAGGCGATCAATGTGGCTCTTCATCTTAAGAACGTAAGATGACACCGATTGGGTCTCGTCCATCCGACATGCATGGAGCGCTCGAACCGTTTCGAAGCGCTCCACCCTTGATTGTTGTTGGAACATTTCCTTCAACTGGGTGATCATGTCAAAGGCATTGTGGTTCTCAAAGTCCTTTTATAAGTCAGGAATCATACTCGCTAGCATGAGACATGAGACTTGCACGGAGTCCTCGGTGTACTTGACCCACTCGGTAAAGGCCTCAACGTCATTCTCATTGGGTTGATCGGGAATGGGATCGTTCAACACATAGGACTTCTTTTCTTGCTTGAGAACTATTCTCAAGTTTCGGTACCAATCCATGAAGTTCCCATGGTTTAGACGTTCCTTTTCAAGGATCGTTCTTAGTGATAGGTTATGGACGGTCGGGATTGGGTTGTTGTTGTTAGCCATCTACAATTTTACAAAGTTCAAATTTTAGCATTTTGATATTTAAGCATTTTTAATTATTGATACCCTTTTATGTCTCATAGACAATTAATAATTAAAATCTAGAATCCAACGTTACATTTAAATATCGGTTAGGTGACCTTTATCCCTTTATTTAAATTAACAAGGTAGTCAACGTTTGACAATTGTAACCTATTACAATTTCTAGTTTTATGGGATCGTTTTAAACATCTCATGTTTTGTTTGGCATGTTTATCCCATCAACACCGTTTGTACGTCATGCTTCGGTGATCCTAATGCATGATTTCCAAATCAAGTCGTCCTACTTAGACACACGTGTGATTTTACTTATATAAGTGGTTAGGTGACCTTTATCCCACAAATATGGTAAATCACCTCAATTTCACAAGTTTCTATATTTATGGTTAGGTGACCTTTATCCCATAAATAAGTTACAAGTGAATTGAGTGTTGTTTAAAAGGATGGTGTTAAACTTGTTTTAAAAGGGTTTTTTTGTAGTTTCTTGTTTAGAAAACTTCTATGTACCATATGATTATATGCATTCAACCATATTGTACCCTATTGGTTCTTTTAAATAAAATTTATTTTATTTTGCAAATCATTAATCCTTTTCATAAAACCATTCTCTTTATGCTTAATGATTTGAGAACCAATTTCTTGTTATAGTTTGTTTTAATTGATAGTTTGTTAATCACATCCAAATATTCAAAACAAACATCAACATAAGCATTCAACCAAGCATAAACAAACCATTCACATATGCATAACAAAGCATACTAAATTGAGCACACTTGTTTACCCAAAACAAGTGTGTCAAAAGGTCTTGTCCTAAGGGTTAAGAACATGACACAAGGTTGACAAAAGGACTCCCACTTGAATCCACATCTTCAAGCATCCTCTTTGTCCATCTTTTCTTCAAATCTTGATCTTGAGCATCCTTACAAAATATGTATCCTAATACAATTTTTCTAGTAAAGGAAAAACTCCTAATCTATTTATTACAAACCAAATGAATAAATAGATTACAAAACAAGACTTGAAACATAAAATTAAATTATTACATAGCCAAATGAATATATCATGACAACCAATCAATCAATCCACAAGGTCTAGGCTTTGTTATGCATAACCAAAACAACATATCCAAATATTCACCTATCTATCAATTTTGGGCAGCCCCCTTTTAACCCATGCTCTTGGCCAACATAAACCAAGAACAAATGGGTTTCGTCCAAACAAATAACTATCTTATGATCTAAAATTTTAAAGATCCTTACATGCATAAAGTAACATCTTTAAAACTCAAAAGGGGTGACCATTTCAGCCCTCCTTTTTTCGGCCATATGGTGTCACACACCACAAAACCGTGAACTATCATCTTTTAGACATGTATGCATTCGTATAAGTGGCTCTTGATGCCATTGTAGGGATTTAACAAGTTTATCAAAGTTCATATAAGCTTGTTTATATGAAAAACGCAACGGATTATTAGTTTTAAAACATGTTAATATGATGATTATTAAACCCGCTTAATAAGCAAACCCCAAACCATGGATCATTATACGAAATACATACAATGAAATAAACATAGGATGTTTAAGATACAACCTTTGGAACTGCTGAAAATCATTTTTGTTGAGGTGAAAAGATGAGTATTGTGGCTGAGTTTTCAAGCAAGAAAACCTCAAGTGATGATACCCCAAGCTTGTACAAAACACCCACTTGCTAGGTCTTCCAAGACCAACTTATAGAACCCTCTTCAAGATGGACTTTTTCAGCCAAGAACACTTCTTGAAAGCTGAAAAATCTTGTTCTTTCAGCTCTAAAAAACCGAGAATAGAGAGAGAGATGAGAGAACTATTTTGCTCTTGTGTGTGTGAGAGAGAATTGCAAGTGTAAGAGAGTTAAAGTGAGAGGTCTTGCATGCTCTTGAAATAAAACAAGGAGGTTCCCAAGACCAAAGGGGGCGGCCGATCTTGGTCCCCTTTGGTTTCCCTCTCATTCAAAATTTTATAAAATTATACACTCTTGCACCTTTTGTTTTTTTATAAAATTAAACCATTTTAATTTTATAGCACTAACACACACTATTATTTGTCATTTTTTAACTTATTTAAATAATGAAACAAATAATCCCTCATGAACAAATTATCTATATATAATCTTGTTCATTTACAAAAGCAATGATTCAGAAAACCCGGTTTCTAAATTGGTGCTAATATTTATTTGTATGATCTTATCAACGAATAAATATTTATCGGTGTTTGTTTGGCTTGTTATTGGGTATGACCCGACTTGGATCATATCACACTAGCCACATCAATTTAATTTGTATCTTGGGCAGATCAATTCTTTCAGCCACGTGACTAACCGCCTTCCAAAAAACTGACACCCTGCTGATGTAGACTTAAAATTCATCTTGCAACCGCCATAGTCTGAATCGCTGTAAGCAGTTAGCTCAAAGTCATCATCATGAGGATACCACAACCCCAGTGTTGGAGTACCCTTCAGATAACGAAAAATCCTCTCCACCCCAATTAGATGATTTACTTTGGGTTTCGCTTGATATCGGGAACATAAACATGTGGCATACATGATATCTGGACGCGAGGCAGTGAGATACATGAGAGATCCGATCATCTCACAATATATAGTGGCATCCACCAAATCCCCATTCTTATCAGGAGCCATATCATGATTTGTGGAGAGAGGGGCACCGGCAACAGTGACGTTTTCCATATCAAACCGATTCAGAATGTCGCCGACATACTTAGTCTGATGTAGGAAAATACCGATTGGTGTTTGATCCACCTGTAATCCCAAGAAGAACTTCATTTCTCCCATGGCACTCATTTCAAACTCTGCCTTCATCACAGATTCGAATTATTTGCACAACTCTTCGTTTTTGGAACCGAAGATGATGTCATCCACATAGATCTGCACCATAAGCAAATCACCATCCTTTTCTTTAATGAACAACGTGCAGTCAATCACACCCCTGCGAAAGCCGTGTTTCACCAGATGGGTGGAGAGCTTCTCATACCAGGATCAAGGAGCCTGATGTAGCCCATACAGAGCCTTGTCTAACTTGTAGACTCTGTCCCGATGATAAGGATCCTCGAATCCCTCGGGTTGACTGACGTATACTTCCTCACGGATTTCCCCATGAAGGAATGCACTCTTCATATCCAGTTGATAAACTTTGATCTTCATGTATGATGCGTAGGCAAGGAATATCCGAATTGCTTCCATTCGTGCCACTGGTGCAAACACTTCATTGTAGTTGACGCCCTCGACTTGTCTGAATCCTTGAACAACCAATCGTGCTTTGTTTCTGATAACAACACCTTGGTCGTCTTTCTTGCACTTCAGTACCCATTTGGTACCAATCACTTTCACGCCTTTTGGCCTGTCAACAAGTGTCCACACTCCAAGTTTCTTGAACTGTAGCAGCTCTTCCGGCATAGCATTGACCCAGGCCTCATCCTTTAGTGCGTCACTGACGTACTTAGGCTCGATTTGTGAAACAAAACATAAGAAAGCTTCGTCATTGACGTATCCCTTTTCCATGACTGTAGCATAGTCAGCAGAATATAGCTGATTTCGTGTCTGCACACCGGATTGAATATCCACAATGATAGACGTGGGGGGGGGGTGATTCACACTGATCCTAGTCACTGGTGTCGTAGGAACGACAACTTCAGAATCAAGATTAGTGACTGCAGGTTCAGTATCCGGATTTCCCGATGCTGGTTCAGCAGCTGATGATCCAACTTCTTGATTTACATTATGATCGATGTCAGTCTCAGCTGCTTCTTCATCATTTGATGAGTCATCACTCTCGTCCTGAGCAGGAATCAAAGATCCCGAAGTAGCATTGGCAGGTGTTGTATTGCTTATATCCAGATTTGGTGTATTTAGAACATCGTACATCATCTGAGTAGCGATCTCTTCATCTGAATCAAGCTGAGGAAGGTTAAAGGATTTGAAAAAGCCATCGTAATCAAAGAATGATGTTGGACCTCTTCCAGCAGGGGGGTGGTGTATCTTTGTACATCTACATTGCACCATACTTCTACCTAACCTGTCAAGTTGTTGTAAACCCATTTGTCTGGTATGCTGTATCCTAGAAAGTTCCCTTAATCGGCTTTCTCGCTGAACTTGCCCTCCTGAGTCTTCTTCAACAATGTACATGGAGCTCCAAAAGGTTCTAGATACTCCAGGTTCGGTTTGCGCTTCTGAAGTAACTCATAGCAAGTCTTCCCATGCCTCTTGACTACTAGCACACGATTAAGTGTGTAGCAAGCATTGGCAACCGCTTCATTCCAGAACTGTATTGGTAGCTTAGAATCTGCCAACATAGTCCGTGCATTCTTGATCAAGCTCTGATTCTTTAGTTCAGCAACTCCATTCATCTGTGGTGTGTATGCCGAGGTGAACTGATGAACAATTCACTTCCCTTTGCAGAAGGCATCCATCTGATGACTCTTAAACTCTGTTCCATTGTCTGAACGAATCTTCCTCACCTTCAGTTTGTAGAGAGACTCCAATGTTGTGACGAGCACCTTGAATGACTCACACGTTTCTGACTTAGCTTTCAGAAACATCACCCAGGAGAAGCATGAGTAGTCATCCGTGACTACAAAGCAGTACCAGTCTCCGGCGATACTTTTCGTGCTTACAGGACCGAATAGATCCATGTGCAGTAACTCCAGGGGCATCTCTATAGAATTGACGTGTTTGGTCTTGTGAGATTTCCTGGACTACTTTCCCTTCTTGCATGAGACACAGAAATCAGGAAGTTTGAAGTTCTTGACAGTAACGCCCTCAACTAAATTGATCGCATGAACGGGTCTGAACACAGAAAACCAGATCTGCAGCCGCCACAAGGCTAAAAAACCCTAATCCGATGATTTGGATGAGACACAACACAATAATTGTACCACCGGATTCGTTTTTATGATCTGAAGAAGATTCCGGGTTCGATTTTAACAAACGAACAACACACGCAACTAGATTTGAGCAAAACAAGATGAACACAAGGTGGGTTTAACGTCAAAGAACCTGAAATAGATCTAGAGATCAAGAGCTCGGGTTGCTAGAATGATTGTTAGATCATTCTAGCAGTAACCGGCTCTGATACCACTTGTTAGGACCGTGTATGTACGGAGTACTAACTGATTGTATGTGAAACCTAATCAAATAGCGCGGAATTCTATTTGATTGGCGATACAATTAGGGAGAACGTTATCCGGATCAAACCGAACGATTAGAAAACATTAAGAATGAAGTAGGAATGATCTAAAACGCTCTGTGAAGTTGGAAGGGACGCTCTGTGCAATCTGGGACGACTAGGGTTGTCAATTATCAAAGTATCCTATTTTTCCATGAATTAAGTGGTATTTATAGGTTACAGCTCTCATTCGTACGACTGAGCCAAGCGGCTGGCTCAGTCGTGCGACTGAGTCATACGACTGAACCATTCGTGCGACTGAGTCAGTCTTATGACTCAATAGTGCGATTGATCCAATCGTCTGGTTCACTCGTGCGATTGGCCCATTCGCATGGTCCAGTCGTGCGACTGAATCAGAATACTTAGTTAAATATATTCTTGAACCTTAAATGATTCAGAACATGTCTAACAACTCTATAACCTATATAACATGTTCATATATGCGTGTAACAACAAACACTATTAATAGATAGGACATTAAACAATCAACTAAACAATCACTGAAGAGTTTTTCATTACATTGATTCAACATTACATATGTGTTACAAAATGAAAGTCTATTACATTTAAGATCACTAGACCAGAACTAGGAACATGTGTACCAACACTGATGATTCCGTGACACCATCTGTTGAAAGCGGATCTGATTGTGAGATCAAATATCCAAAGAATTCAATCAAATCAAATAACATTTCACCAAAAATCAAGAGTAAAATCTCACTGGTTTCAAAATCAAAGATCAAATCAGATCCTTAATCATCAAAACCAAAGCAAGGAGTTGGTTTTGATATTTTAATAAAGATCATGTAAATCAACAAGAAAAAGAGGATAGACAAAGCTTAAGAAAACAAAATCAGTCTAAGAAAATCAAAACTAGTAGTGTTGTGAAACAAACTACTAAAAGGACTGATAGTCATTCCTCACCAAAATCAAAGATTGAGGCTCAGTCCAAAACTGGTAAAGTTACTGAGCCATTAACACCAGGATTAGTGTCTAGAAACAAACACATGTATTGTGACGTGTGTGAAATGTCAAATCACAGAACAGATAACTGCTATTTCAATCAATATTGCTCAATCTGTGACATGAACAATCATTCCACCAAAAATTGTTATTTTAACAAATATTGTTCTGTTTGTGACATGGCCAACCACAACACATCTGATTGTTTCTTTAAACAAAAGGGACTGAGAATTCCTCAAAACAAGCCCATTTCACCAATCACATCTGCAAAACCCAAAATCAACAGTCATTTTCACAATAAACTGTTCAAGACTTCCAGGTCTGATGATGATTTGAGTAATCTGAAAAAGTTAATGAGAGTTCAAAGAAATATAAAACACAACTTCAGACAAACTCATCCTTTTCAGAATTCAAAAATGAAGTTTGACAATCAAAAACACGTTCAATGTTTGAAGAGAAATAGAGATCAAAGGTTTGAATACTCTTTTGACTCTTCAATTGATGTAGATGTGATGAAACAACCAAGATATAAACAGAAATTAACCACATCCCCCAAGTCACAGTTTAGAGGAAAGTACCAAAAAGTTACTATCATGGATAGGAACGGGAAACCCAAGAGCATCATGGCTTGGGTTCCACACTGTAATTAGTTCTTTTTGTGCTTGCAGGGTCACTCATACAGGTCCAATAGTTTATGGTATGTGGGCAGTAGGTGCTCCCGACACATGGCTGGAGATCGTTCCCTCCTTCATGACTTCAAGCATATTCAAGGAACTACTGTGGCATTTGGTAGAGATTTACAAGGTGGCAGAATTACTGGTGAAGGATCTGTGACAAATGGGATGTTGAGCTTTGATAGAGTGAACTACTATGAACAACTAAAATTCAATCTGCTCAGCGTGTCTCAAATCTGTGACAAGAAATATTCAACTCACTTCACTGACAGTCATTGCTACATTCTGAAACCAAGATTTTAAATTCCTGAAGAATGGGTTGTCTTGAAGACCACGAGGAAGAACAACACCTATGTCTTAAACCTCAATTCTGCTTTACCAAAAGAAGAAACATGTCTTCTGTCAAAAGCATCTTTTGACGAGTCACAACTTTGGCACAGACGTTTGGGACACATAAATTTCAAAAACATAAATAGATTGGTCAAGGGAAAACATGTCATTGGTTTGGCCCAAAAAGAATTTAACTTTATTGACCACTGTTCAGCATGTCTCAAATGAAAACAACATAAATCCTCCCACAAGCCAAAACTAGTGAACACAAACAATTCTCCATTGAAGTTACTTCATATGGACCTGTTTGGACCAAATCATGTTATGAGTATTGGAAAGAAACAATATTGTTTGGTGATTATAGATGACTTTTCCATATTTACATGGGTCTTCTTCTTACTTCATAAAAACGAAGCGTCTCAACTAATAAAATATTTTATCACAAAAATTGAAAACCAACTTGATCATAAAGTTAAAACAATTAGAAGTGATAATAGGACAGAATTTAAGAATGAAGACATGAATTCATTTTGTACAACCAAAGGCATCGCTCATCAATTTAGTGCAGCTAGAACTCCTCAACAAAATGGGGTAGCTGAAAGGCGAAATAGAATACTAATTGAAGCAGCACGAACCATGCTAGCCGATGCTAAACTACCAATTACCTTTTGGGCTGAAGTAGTTAACAAATCGTGCTTTGTACAAAATAGAATTTTGATTGTAAAAGAAAGCAACAACACTTCTTATGAACTCATCTTTCAAAGAAAACTATTCATTGGATTTTTTAAGTCATTTGGTTGTCCTGTCACAATATTAAACACCCGAGACCATTTGGGAAAGTTTTCATCCAAGTCTGATGAAGGATACTTTGTAGGTTATTCTTCTGTCTCAAAGGCTTATAGTGTGTTTAATCCTAGATTAAACATAATTGATGAATCAACAAATGTTCAATTTAAGGAACGTTCTTTTCCCAAGACTACAAATGGTCCTAACTGGTTGTTTGATATTGATTCCTTTAAAAAATCATTTGATCAATTTCACTTGTCTGATGCAGGAAACCTACAATCAGCTGAATCTTCATCAGTAGTAGAAAGAAAGAATGTCTTTCCAATGATTCCTCCAACTTCTACTGAGCAACTTAATAAAGATGTCCCACTGCAAGCTGATCCTGTCAGACAATCATTTCAAAATTAAAGTGTTTCAACTGAGGATGGTCCAAGCATACTACCATCTCCTTCAGAAGAACCATCCACTGAAGCCAGAACTCAAGATCATGTTACACCTCCAGTTGAAACTGAAAGGACTTCGAACGATGGAAGTAATCAAAGTGCTGCTGATGCTGAAGCAAGAACTGAAACAGCCTATGATTATTCTCACAACTCCCATACAGTACAAGATGAAGTTGCCTCGCACCAAGATGATCTGAATGTCTCTAATCTTGATGTAACCATTGCTGGTAACTCAATTCCAACCACCAGAATACACAAGAATCATCTAGTAGATAGCATCATTAGGGAACTTAATGAGCGGGTGACAAGAAGCAAATCAAGCATAGCAAACATCTGTTTGTTCTCCTACTTTCTTTGTCAAACAGTACCTAAAAATATCAAAGAGGCTCTTCAAGACAATAGTTGGATTGAGGCAATGCAGGAAGAGTTGCTATAATTCAAGAAACAAGAAGTATGGCAACTGGTAGATCTTCCCGAAGGACAATACCCTATCGGTACCATGTGGCTATACAGGAACAAAACTGATGACAGGGGAATCGTCATTAGAAATAAATCAAGACTAGTGGCTCAGGGGTATATGCAAGAAGAAGGAATTGATTATGATGAAGTGTTTGCTCCTGTAGCCAGACTAGAAGCAATAAGACTCTTTCTAGCATATTCAGCATTCATGAAATTCACTATTTATCAAATGGATGTGAAATGTGCTTTTCTATATGGGAAGATTCCTGAAGAAGTCTATGTGAGTCAACCTCCTGGATTTCAAGACCCAGATTTTCCACACAGGGTATCCAAGCTTGACAAAGCCTTGTATGGTCTTCATGAAGCTCCAAGGAAATGGTACGAGACTCTATCATCCTTTCTTCTTGAAAACGGGTATAAAAGAGGGAAGATTGATCAGACTCTCTTCAGAAAGAGAAAAGGAAAAGACATGTTGCTGGTTCAGATATATGTGGATGATATCATCTTTGGCTCGACAAACAAGTTACTCTGCAAAGACTTTGAAGACCTTATGCATTCAAAATTTCAAATGAGTGCTATGAGGGAACTCACATTCTTTCTAGGAGTGCAAGTCCAACAGACAGCAGATGGAATCTTCATCAATCAATCAAAATACATGGAAAAAATGTTGAAGAAGTTTAAGTTTGTTGATTGTCAGTCCATCAGAACTCCTATTGACACTAAAGTGAAGATTGGTCCAGATCCTGAAGGCAAACTAGTGGATCAGACTCACTATCGTTCTACGATAGGCTCACTTATGTATCTAACAGCCAGTAGGCCTGACATTATGTTTAGTGTTTGTGTGTGCGCCAGATATCAAGCAGATCCCAAGGAATCTCATGTGAATGCAGTCAAGAGGATAATCAGATATCTTAAGGGCAAGCCTGCTCTTGGATTATGGTATCCAAAGGAAGGACACATCAATCTCTATGCATACACTGATAGTGATTATGGGGGATGCAATTTCAATAGAAAGTCCACTTCTGGCGGTTGTCAATTTCTTGGTCCCAGACTGGTCTCCTGGCAGTGTAAGAAGCAAACAAATGTATCTGTTTCAACAGCAGAAGCTGAGTATATAGCACTATCAGCATGCTATTCTCAAGTTCTCTGGATTCAAAACCAGATACTTTATTATGGTTTTAACTTCCTGCACACTCAAATTCACATTGATAACACAGTAGCTATGTTCATAACAAATAATCCAGTTCAACACTCAAAAACTAAACACATTAAAATTAGATACCATTTTTTGAGAGATTGTGCTGAAAAAGGGTTAATCAAATTGATACAGGTTCACACTGATAATCAATTAGCTGATTTATTCACTAAGGCATTTGATCTAACCAGATTTGAATTCCTAGGCATGATTAACCTTGATTAAAATTAAAATCAACAAAAGATTCAAATATTTCAAAAATACAAAAAGAAATTAAAAGAAGAAGTATATGGTTTATACAATTGGGAAATGATATAATTACATTCGTTATATCATTCACTTTGCTTACTTATAAATCTTAAATGACTGACATGACTTATCTGATATGCGGGTAGACTCAACTTGGAAAATAAGACCCATGCAGTGATGAACGAAAGCTTATATTCAACTGTGAAGCTTTCATCTCATAGTGTATGTAAGTATTGGCTTATCCAAATATGTGTGTGTAGCAACCTAAACACACCAGGCAATGATATCATATGAATCTATTTTACTAACATCAGTTCCTCTTCTGTTTCGCTGAGCAAAGACCTAGAGAAACAAGCATATAGTGCTGATGTCATGATCCATCAAGATTCCCAATGAGGAATACATCCAACTTGGATGAAACAAAAGAATAAAATTCATTCTAAGCGAATGAAACAAAAGAATCCCAAGAGATCACCTGCCAAAGTGAAGTGAAATGAATCCCAATGTGGATCAAACTGATAAAAGGATCAAAAATAAAAGAATCCCAATGAGGATCAAGCAAAATGAGATTTAATATCTTAAGTAACCTGGTCAAGTAAGATGTTAAAAGTTCTACCATACATTGCGTGCAGATGGTTCACCTTGCCATGCTTTTGAGTGTGAGGTACATGTTAAATACCCAATCAACTCAAAACATGATAAGATCATTTGCATCAAAATAGTAACCAAGTATGAGTTTAAGTGGATAAACATACCTTCAATCAATATGTTCATGAACATGCCTATTTTACTAACAATTGCTTGCGCTTATGAAAGGTAAGATTGATATGATCCCAAAGAAAAGTATATCTCAACTTCTTGTCTAGATAAGAAAACAAAAATCACAAAAAGCTTTTCTCTTTAAAATTTTCAACTCTTTAAAGTTTCTATCTCATATAGATATAAACTTTAGGGGAGTAATCAAAATTTTGATCATCAATGTACAGATGTTTCCTTTCTTAAAACACAAAAATCAAAAACAGTTTCAAAAAATCAGAAAATCTGACCGTGTTGGTGCAGAAGTTATATCATAGTATCTCAGTTTTAGCAAACATCTTGAAGCGTAAAAGTCCAAGATCAGTCAACACTGGGAAACTTGTATCACCTCTAATGTACAAGTCAATCCAAGCAAGAATTGACAACTCAAGAAACAGTCAAAACTTCATAAGAAACAAGCAAAAGACACAGCTTTATAAAGATCAAGCATTAAAGCAAAATCAACCAAAACTATCCACAACAGAAACATTAAGTGTTGACAAGTTCAAAACTTAATGCAGGTAAGAGCATTGGTTAATGCGGGTGAAGGTAACCCAAGAAAATAACCAATGCGGGTAATAGTTTTGAGTCATGAAAAACACAAGTGAAAGTAATGTGGATAAGTTAACTCTACCGCATTAGTCTCACCTCAAATATCAACAAAGTTTTCAAGTATGAAAACTAATGCGGACACACATCTTGTTCATCCGCATTTGTTTTCCTCAGCCGCATTTCTTAAAAATGGCTGAAATTCAATACTTAAACTTGGTTGTATATTTGTATCATCATAAAGTTGAAGTGTGCTCATACTCTTCTGTCATTATGTATGACGTTCAAGAAATGCGGACAACTCAGTTGTTCATCCGCATTTGTTGAAGTAAATACAAGAAGACAAATCTTCTTCAGCATTAACTATAGTGTACAAATGCTGATAAAGTTAAAACATCCGCATTTGCTACAGTGCAAAAAGATATGCAAACTTACAACTTCCGTATTTGCTACGGTCTTAAAATGTCTGAACTTAAACCTTCCGCATTTGCTACAGTAAACAAATGCTGACAGACCTTACTCTTCCGCATTTGCTACATTAAACAAATGTTGATTGTTTTAATCTTCCGCATTTACTACAGTAGTTGACCTCATTTGTTTTTAAGACTCGCATTTACTACAGTAGTCAACCGTATTTGTTTTTCAACACTTGTAAAATTTAAAAGGAACATTAAAAGGACTATTTAAACAGATCGTTACAGTTCATTTAATACTTTTCAAATTTGAGAGACTCTATAGTGCGACGAGCGAAAACACCATTCCTACTGTTCTTCTCCATCATCAAATTCATCACCATCATTCAGATTTCAGCGTTCATCAAACCTCACACTGTCTACATTTTGATTCTATACCATTGTAGTATCGAAAACAAGGTGATTGTCAGATGCATTTGATGAACACATTACAAAAATTTTGAACCCTAGAACTTAAATGATCTTAAAACAACCACAAACTTAGGATTGATAGACATTTCCAAGTTCAATGACATAAATGATCTTGAACGTCAACACAAATAAGTGATTTTCAAAACCCTAATTAACCTTCGGATGAACAGGGGATCTTCAAAACTGAAAATATTGACCACAAAACTTATGTTTGAAAGTAAAAATGGATTTTAATAAGAAAACAAACATCAAAATAATAGATAAAGCATAATAAAATGATCATACATTGCAAAATCAAGATTAGGTCAAATTTCTATGAAACAGTACCTTTGATTGCTTAATTTTGACCATTGAAAAGTCAAAACTAAAATAATCAACTTGATTTCACCAATGTAATTGATAAGTTATGATTCACATCTAACACATATGCATCTTGTGCAGAATCTGATGGCTAACCTTACATGGAGCAAGCTCCATAATGTCAGTGGTTTTCTTGACCCTAATGCTCCTGAGGCAGAAGGTTTAAGAGACATGATCAGATTCATCTTGACTACTAGAGTGGCACATGCTATTACTGTCAGACCAATTATCTATGAGAACTTCATAAGATCTTTCTGGGGAACTGCTGAAGTAACAGACATAGATTGTGTAAGGACTTTGTCAGGTTGAATCACTGAAGATCACACTCTAGTTATCACTGAGCAAACCATGAGATAGTGTCTACAGTTTGGTTATGATGCTGACACTCCATTAGAGTTGGATGATGAAGAGATTATGACCTTCTTTGCCAACATTGGCTATGAAGGAGGATATGAGGGAAAGCAAATTGTTAAAGGGTTGGTGGACTTGCAATGAAGGTTCTTGATTCACATCTTCCAACACTGCTTGTCCAAAAGGAAGACTGGCTGGAATGATATCCCTATCAGTACTTCATCAGCCATATGTGCTTTGTGCACAAACCAACCATTCAACATGTCAGCCTATGTTTTTAATGGTTTGGTTTCTAGCATCCAAGAGGGTAGAAGACACATGTTCCTGATGTATCCCAGATTCCTTCATTGCTTTATCAATGAAGCATTTCCTAACATAGTGCCTGTAGGACCAGTGATGGATATTCCTCACTACAGTGCTAAATCCTACAAGTACTTGAAGAAGAGAGATTCAAGGAATTTTTACAGTGGGACTTTCTTTCCTCTACTACTATGGATGCTTCAACAAATCAACCCAAATGAGAATGTAGAGGAACAAGGACATGAGGCTGCTGTGAATGAGCCTGGTCTAGAAGAACAGCAAGCTACTCCCAGTTAACACAATGTTGATGAGCAATCTAGCATGACTGAAGAAGGACAGTGACCAGTGTCACCATAAGTTGATGTAGGTTGTGATCTTCACACTGGACCTTCTGTTCTTGTAGCAGACATAGCCTCACCATTTATGCCTACACCAACCCAATCTCCTCAAAGTTCACCAATCCCATTTCCACAATCACAACCAATCATCTCTCCCCATACAATCCCCGTTCACTCACTACATACTTCACCAATTCACCACTCACCTATATCTCCTATTCCATCATCACCCTCTAGAGATGGATGAAAAAGAAAAAGAGTTAAAAGAAATAAAAAGGAAGTATGAGGTGGAGAAGAAAGAAAAAGAAGAGGAGATAAAGAAACTAAAGGAAGCACTTCGGCATTCCAAGGATGAAGTAAGTGGTCATTTAGACACTTTTACCATCCGGACAATAGCTATGGAAGAACAGGAAAGGCTGATTGAAGAGCAAGCTATTACAATCACTGACCTACAAAATCAGATAGCATCTCTAAACAAGAGAGTATCTGAGTTAGAACTATTAGTCAGGATCAAACAAGAGGCTGAAAAAGAACAAGATGATCAGGGTGATGACAGAGAAAAGAAGAGAAAAAGAGAAAGTGATAAAGATGATAGTGATGAAGATTCATCAAGGGAGAGTGATGATGACTCCCACATGCTGAAAGGATGAAGTTCACTGAGTTCTGAAAACGAGGTAGAGACTAGTGGAACTAAACATGATGAATCCAGCTTGGAAATGGTGGTGTATGCAAGCACACAAGAAGAAACTCACACTGAAGAGGCAGAATTCAGTGATATGATTAAAGCCCTAGACTTATTTACTGCAGAAGAATTTATTATAGATGATGACTTTAAGGATTTCATAGTCAATCAGAGGGAAGGTACTGAACCAATAGTGGTCATTCCTCAATCTCCTGTCCCGATTAAGAAGGAATTGAGTCTACATATTGTGCCTGCTGTATCCCTATCTGATGAACAAAAGGTGCTGATTAGAAAATTATATGAAGAACAACAAAAAAAAGAAGAATCAGCAGCTGCTGTAGTAGATGAATCAAAAAAAGTAGAAACTGAAACACTGCCCAAAGAAACTGAAAAGGCTGAATCCTCTTCTGATCCAACAGTGCAAACATACTCAAGAAAGAGGAAATACTTAGCTGAAAAGGCAAAAGGAAAAAGACCAATTGAAGAAGAAGAACCGGTTAAGAAAAAGCAAAAAGATGATCCAAATAGCCTTACAGCCATTGCTGAATTCCTAGAAGAACATGAAAAGGCTAAAGCTCAATTGGAAAAGAAGGCTAAAATTATTGATCTGGAAGAAGGAGAGATAGAGGTTGGCTATGTGGTTGATGAACCAATATTTAGGGAAAGCCCTAAACAAGAGAAGCCATCAGTACATGAGATGGTGGAGAAAGCCAAGTCAGATGATCTGATGGTGAAAGCCATATTTCTGATTGACCATGGATATGATCCTGATGAGGTATTTGGGTTGACTTATGAGGGGATGATAGCAGAAGAAGAAAAGCTAAACGAACTGCTAGACTCTACATATGAGACTGAGTATGAAAAGTCTCATTCACCCAAAGCTCCTGTGTTAAAATCCTCTTCAAAAGCCAAACAGACTGCATCTTCTCAACCACTGTATCTTGATCCCTACGGCATGATTAATAGGGAAATGAAGGACTATCAGTCTAAACAAGGATTCACTAAGAGAAAACTAGGAAATATGAAGACAAATTCTCTAAGGGCTGACAAATTCTCTAAGGGCTTCTATCCTTAGAATGATCAATGAGAAGAAAGATAGGATAAAGAAAATGGAAGAAGAAATAACTAGACAACAGCCTAGATCCAGAGTTTCAGCACAAGACATGCAGCTCACCCATAGAGACCATGACTCTTTGGCACCTATTTTGCATAGATATCCTGAGTGGTTTGCTGAACCTTCACAGATAGAGCTTCATGGAGGGCTCACCACTCCAGAGATGATCCAAGGTTTGTCTACTCTCCAGGCTAAGACTGATCTGAAGCTAATTGCCTGGAAGTATGACAGTGACTGGAACATGTTTATGGTCAAGAGGATCTCAGGGTTAGTCTAATTCTTCACAGAGTACTCTGCTTTGGTGAACACCCTGGAGATCCATGATCTAAAAGAGCTAGCAAATCTTCGACTGATACGTACATACGTACGACTGTACGTACGACCGTACGTATGTACGTACGTACGTACATCATAAGGCTATGTTCAGGGGTTATGAGTTTGAAGATATTCTGAGGATGTTTAAAAGAACATACAACTTCAAATCTCTCAAGGCTATCTGTATGAGTAAAGATAGATCCTTTGTTAACCCCCTTGAGAAGAAAATGACAAAACCAACTGAAGAGGTGGTGTTCCCTGAACTCAAGGTGAAGCCCACTGAATCTTTGAAGAGAAAGATGGTAGCTGGAACTCATTCCTCCATCCCAATCTCAAATGTCTATTATGATGAGAAGACATATGAGTTGGTGATTGAAAGAAAATGGGGAGGAAAAGAAGGGGATGAAATCAGATTATTTAGTGGATATGAGGTAAGGTTGCTTTATGAATCATATATCCACTACATTTACACAAGGCACTTCAGAGATATCAGCAAGAAGCTTAGAAAAGCTGATATGCAATTCTTTCCCAAATGTATCAAACTTCTAAAGATGGCCTACGACAGAATATTACACAAGAGAGAGCAGAGGAGGAAGAAGAAGACTCCTTTGCAATTTGGGAATATTATGAAGCTGGAGGTAGATGTGGACGAATCTGTACTGATTCACAGAGATGGGATGTCAACTGTGTCCTTCTAGGAGCCTTTTTCTTTGAAAAAGCTACCCATTGAAGCCATCCACACTATGAGCCAAATGTAGATCCATGTATTTAGCAGAGAAAAGTTGGCTGATGCAAGACAATTCTCCAACATGATCAAAGCCATCCTGAATTGTTCATACATAGACCCAGCTCCTGCTCCATCTCCTCCTGCTGATCAAGACCCATTAGAATCTTCACAACCTTATCCTCCAAAACCTTGAAGTTCTTAGGCTGTATAATCCTTAGGCGGAGTATTGTTGGACCCTGAAAGGATCATACATGCCAATTCAAGTAGTGGATGATGGTTGTTCTGCTGAAATCTCCTGAAGTCCAAGAACCAATGCGGACGAAGAATCTGCATCAACAAAAGAAAACCAAGTGTCGGCTATCCGTATTTATACATGCGGATGAACAAAGAACAAATGCTGACAAGCATTTGTTCTTCCGCATTAACAAATGCGGACAGCCGAACGAATGCTGACAAAGGAATTACACATCCGCATTAACTAATGCGGATGCTCAGCAACAAATGCACCAAGTGTTTGTTCATCCGCATTTGTCAATGCTGATGACCAAACACTAATGCGATAGAAGAAAAACTAATGCTGATGAAGATCAACACATCCGCATTAGTTAATGCGGATGAACAAAAACAAATGCTGATGAAGACCTTTTGTACTTAGTCTAGATTATGTATAGGGGTAATTTAGTCTTTTGTAAAGGCTTCTTGTCAGCCTATAAATAGAATTGAAAACCTCACATGTTAGGCGACTTTTAGACTTTAGACAAACGTTAGACAATTAGAATATCAGTCTTTTGTCCACAAGGTGTTTTGTTACTATATAGTGCTCAAACCTTAGCATTTATTGTAACTGTTCATCTTAATCAATACAAAGAGCATTTATGAGTATTTCTTGCATTCAATGTTCTGTGATTGTATGATTCCGCAATATAATCACTGACTCAATCATCATATTCAGTTTGTTTCATAACAATAGAGAATATCATTCTCATAACCCAGTCATAGTGCTCCTAGGACTCCTCAGTAAAACGGTGTTGCTGAGATAAGAAACATGACACTTATTGAAGCTGCAAGAACCATGTTGTCTGACTCTAAACTGCCCATTATCTCCTGGGTAGAGGCAGTCAACACCACCTGCTATGTGCAGAACAGATTTTTAGTAGTTAAGACAAATTGTAAGACTCGTTATGAACTGTGGCACAAAAGAAGACCTTTCACTGGTTTTCTTCGGTCATTTGGATGTCCCTGCACCATCTTGAATACCAAAGATCAAGTAGCCAAGTTTGCTGAGAAATCAGATGATGGATACTTCATTGGATACTCTTCTTAAGCTAAGGCTTATAGAGTATACAATCTTAGAACTAGAATAGTTAAAGAATCAGCCAATGTGATCTTTAATAAGAACACACCCTGTGTGAAAGGTTTTGGTTCTGATTGGGTATTTGATCTTGATTTAGTTACAAACTGTTTTAACAAATCTTGTGAAGATATTCAGGATCAACAAGTAACACATCAATAGAAAATTCTGACCCAAGATTTGAGCTGAGAAGACCAAGTCAGACTATATCTTCAGCTCTAGTGGTAACTAACCCTGCAAATGAAGTTTCTAGTAGCACAACAATAACAAGTCAAGCTAATACTCTGAACTGCCTGAAAATTCTAGCTTAGTGGCACAAAACACAAATGCATGAACTTCAAATGTAGGAGGCAATAATGGTGGTGATAGTGATCAAGAATTTCTTGATACTGATTACCACTACATCGATGACAACATCAATGATGTCACACACTCATTGGATCAAGCTTCTCTTGATAAGTGTGCTGATATGATGGAAGACACTTCATTGTTAGATCTAAACTTTTCAAATTTAGATCTTTCTAAACAACTTGCTGTGATCCTTTAACTCAGGATCCATAAGTAACATACCACCACAAACATCATTGGAGATGTTGACAAGGGGGTGAGAACAAGAGGAAAAACCCATGACAAAATGTTTGCCTCTTGTTTCTTGTCCTAGATAGAGCCAAAGAAAGTTGATGAGACTTTGAAGAATGGAAGTTGGGTTGAAACAATGCAAGAGGAGCTGCTTCAATTCAAAAGACAAAAGGTTTGGAGCCTGTGTCCTCTTCCTCATGGGAAGACTATCATAGGAACCAAATGGGTGTTTAGAAACAAGAAAAATGATAGAGGACTGCCATCAAGAATAAGGCAAGACTTGTTGTTCAAGGGTACACACAAGAAGAAGGAATTGATTACACTGTTGTCTTTGCTCCAGTAGCAAGATTTTAAGCTGTTAGGATATTCCTGGCATTTGCTGCATCCAAGGACTTCAAGGTCTACAAACTTGATGTCAAGTGTGCATTTTTATATGGGGTGATTGATGAAGAGGTGTATGTCAAACAACCACCTAGCTTTGCAGACCTAGATCATCCTGATTATGTTTGCAAGCTTGATAAAGCTCTTTATGGGCTGCACCAAGCTCTAAGGAAGTGGTATGAGACACTATCTCAGTATCTCTGTCAACATGAATACAAGAGGAGTACTATAGATGGAACTCTCTTCATCAAAGGAATAGGAAATGACTTGATGCTGGTTCAAGTATATGTAGATGACATTATCTTCGGGTCAACTAATCCAAAGCTCTGCAAAGACTTTGAGAAGCTGATGAAGAATAGATTTTAAATGAGATCCATTGGGGAACTCAATTTCTTTCTAGGGATTCAAGTGAAGCAAGTTGACAATAGCATCTTCATAAGTCAGTCAAAGTATGTACAAGACATACTTACAAGATTCAACATGACTGAATGAAAGATTGCAAAGACACCTATAGCCATAAACCACTCCCTTGGACTTGATCTTAAGGGAGAGTATGTAGATGAGCATCTTTACACGACAATGATTGGGTCTCTTATGTATCTTACAACCAGCAGGCCTGATATCATGTTTGCTATATGTATATGTGCAAGATATCAAGCGAACCCCAAGATGTCACACCTGGTTGCTGTCAAAAGAATTTTTAGATATCTCAAAGGTGCTCCTAAGCTAGGCCTTTGGTATCCAAAGAATTCTGACTTCGATCTGTATGCTTACTAGTTTATCTTGGGAGAATTCTTTTACAAATGATATTCCTTAGCATTTTGAAAAATTACAAAGTGTATTTTCTTTCGGAAGAAGTTAACATTGCCTTTGAAAGAATTTTAAGTCTTCAAATCACACAACTACTTAAAGGAAATTTACCTTCGGAAGAAATGCCATATTTCTCCCAAAGCCAAAATATGCTTCTAAGTACTTATGTGTATTTAGAGAACAAATTTCTTCCGAAAGATATTTCTTCCGAAACCAAATACTCTTCGGAAGGGAAATTGCTCAAGTAACTTTACTTTCGAAGCCATTTTTTCACTAAGCTTAGGAATATCTTCCGAAGTCAAATTTGGCTTCGGAAGATTTTCACAAATTTTCCAAAGACAAATTACCATCGGAAGAATCTCAACTTCCAAGAAAACTACCTTTTTTTGCACTTTATCAGATGTGGGACCGACATTCGGACTTCAAAGTTTATCCTTTTGCATTAACTTTATCTCAAGTCCATTTCATATAAATATTCCCAAGGTTATCTTCTTCATCTGCAACCTTTCTAAACCTAAAATCCCATTCCCACCTTTATTCATATTTTTCTTCACCTCAAAGCTACCACAAATGGCCAACCTTGACCGTAAAAACCAACCAGATTTCTCCATGCAGCTTCACAGACAACACAATTGCTCTGTTAAACTCTAAGAAAGATCCAAGTTTCTCAGAGGTTTCTTGCTTTCTCTCTCTATCAAACTACTTCACCTCCCTTACCATTGATCCTCCACTCTATGAGGATCAACTTTTGGATTTTTGGAGGATCTGCCAGGAGGTCACCATGGATGGGGAGAAGGCACGGTCTGCCACAGTGCAGGGGAGGACAATGTTCATCACTCCAGTCTCCATTAACTCACACTTACAGCGCAATAATGAAGAAGGTGAAGTGTCCTTTCCAAAGTCTGCTGTAAATCATTCTTTTGAGCAGATAGGCTATGAAGGGGACTTCTCAGTTAGAACCTTCAAGAAAGGGAAGGTTTCCTCTCAATGGAAGTACCTCTTACATGTTATTATTCACAGTTTGTCTAATAAACATGGAGGATGGGACCAAATTCTAGAGGATCTCTCCTTCATAGTTCATGGAATGGTTCATGGGGTCAATTTCAGGTATTCGCAATTTGTATATACTAATTTGCTTACAAACTTGGACTCCTTAGAGTATTACATGTTTCTTTGATATGTCTTGCACATTCATAACTATGAACTAGGTTCACAGTTGAGGGGAACAGGTAATACTCTTAAATTGGGACAGATGAAGCCTGACATCTTCAAAATAATAAGAAAGCCTACTGTGGGCTTCTCAGGGGTAGAAACAGCCCTGGTCCCAAAAATGTTAGAGCTCATTGCCCAAGGTGACAACCTAGCAACACCAGCTAGTGTTGAACCCACACCTTCCACTTCAACACCACCCACACAGCCACAAACAACCCTCACCTACCAAAGAAGATCCAAACGAACCCCAAAACAGGTTATTCAACCTATGCAGGCCCCCATATCACCACCCATACATGAAGAAGTGGACACTGGAGCTCCCACATTTCTTGAGGAGCAAACCACTCCCAACTCACCAAGAATCAGCCATGAGGTTCCTCATGCTCAGGTTGATGAGCTCATGACCCAACTATCCTTAAGCCTTCACTCAGAGTCTCAACCTCAAGTGAATAATCTTTAGGGGAAATTTACCATCCCTAGCCTTCAGACTTAAATCAACCCATACCCAGCGTAGAATTCTATGATGATGAAGATATAGCACTCAGGGAGTGCCATGAGTCTCTCTTCTCCTTCCCTGCTCAAAGAGAGATGAGTACTCTGGTGTCCCCTGTATCTAGCCCGCATCATCCACCCCCAACTAAGTTGGATCTTCCTGAACCTATTTAGGAGATCCATATGGAAGAGGCTCTCACTTCTAAAAGTGATTACATCATTAAGACCCCAACCATGGTAATCCATCCCATTGACACTTCAACTGAATCTATCAGTGAGCAGGTGAAAACCAGCAGCCAAGAATAACAAGCTGGTGATAAGGAAGAAGACTTAGGTCCAATTATCTCATCCCCTAGTGATTTTTCTACTGAAGATGAGAGGAATCTTAGACTAAAGGTGCAAAACCTGTCTAAAACATGCACTTTTTAGTCTCCAAGGTTAATCACTTGGAGTCTCAAGTGACTACCTTGCAAAGAAGGGTCAATGATCAACAACTTGAGATTTCTGATCTTAAGGAGCAACTAGCTAGAAGGCCCTTTACGAGTATTCAACCAGGAACACAAGAACCTGAGGATGTAATTGACTTAACCTCCAGCTCACCTATGCAAGTGGGTGATGCTACCAAAAAGGGGGAGGAAGTTGTTACAATCACGGAACCTGGGAGTCCTTCTCAGAGTATGGACACTGAGGATTCACCAACCTTATTTGCAATTATCCAAACTCAGCAACCTCCTCAAATTCACATTGTTATAGACTCACTTAACCGGAGTTTATTTGAGGAGGGTATACTAAGGGCAATGTCCTACCCACCTTTTGGAGCTGTAAATGAAATACATGGGTGGAGGTATGATGCTGAAAGAAGAGCCCTCATACTGCATAGAGTTCAAGGACAGCAAGAGGTCTTCAACTTTCAGACCTTAAACTACTATGGCAGTCTTTCTCTAGTCAATATGCCACTTGCCAACCCAAGTCAACATAGGCATGCTGACCTATTGGCTGAGAGAATTCAAGATAGGATCATGGAAGAACTCAGACATAGAAGAAGACAATTGCAAGTAGGCAATGTCATTGGTCAACTGGATGTTGAGGTAGACCCTAAGATTAGTTTTGAAGGGGAAACCTTGACTGAAGCCCCAGTGACTGAACCTGTGAGCATTGTCACAGAGTCAATCACTTCAATAAAATCGTGTACCCTCAATGAGGCACCAATGGGTGAAGGTGCTTCACAACCTCTCTCTGGCCAGAGCCTGATTGTTGAATCAAGCAATGAAGGCCAAAGCTCTCTCCACCCTGAGTCACCAAGGCCTGTGAGTGACAAAGAGAAAGGGAAAAGGAAATTGACTCATGAGGAGATTGAGGAGGAGGAAAGAGAGAGAAAGAGGAAGCTAAGGGGAAAGAGTTCAGCTGGTTCCTCAGGCTTCATGGAAGCCGCAATCAGGACAGCCCCTAGGCCAAACACTCAAACGATGAGTTGAGGGCTGCCAGATTAAACTATCTGGGAACCAGGAACTACAACATTGATGAACTCATCTCTTTTCCTTAGAAGAGGTAAATTAACTGGCAGACTTAGAGCTGACCAAAGAGAAGACGGAGGCAGAGGATGCTGAGTTGTTCCTTAGAGTCGAAGAAGAAAGAAGACAAAAAAGACTATACATGAATGCTCCTTCTCTCTCCCCAGTTCACGAAAGCCTTAAGAGAGGCTATGGTAGTTGAACCACCTCAGGTAGACAAAGAATCTGATAGACAAAACATGATCAGCTACCTGAGTACCACAGGTCTCTACCAGACATCTGTACTTCTTCCCCTCTCTTATGAATATATTGAATTTGAGTACCTTAAGCAGCTTGAACAACAGTTCATGAATGAACAAAAAGCTGCCAAGAGAAAGATGAGGGAAGAAGCTGTAAAGTCAAGGACCATCATCCAAAAGAGCCAAAAGAAGTTTGCTGACAGACAAAGGATGATGAGCTTCTTGAAGCTATATGGATTCTCTGGAAGGAGGCTGGGTCCAATGTCTCTATCCTCTATCGATGAACATATTAAAGTGATTAAGCAGAAGATTAAGAAGGGAGAGCTTGTGGACTTGCATTCTCCACCAAGCCAAGCTCCTCCAAAGGTTGAGTTTAAGGTTGAACCACAGATAACAAAACCTGGACCTTCAGTTGCTTCATAGCCAACTTCATCTTCTGATCCACAGCAGGGTTCTACTCCCTTTCCTTCTGAACCTGTAAGGGAAGAGGACCCAACTAAGAGAGACATAATAAAACAACCTGGTACTCAAGACCAGCCCTCTCAGTTAAACACTACAAAGAAGAAGAAAAGGGTGGCCATGAAGAAAGTATCCAAGAAGACTAAGGCATCCACTTCCAGACCTCAGGATGAGTCAAAACACCCTGAGGAAGTGCAACAAAAGGTTGTTCAATCAACTCCTACTCTAGTACAACCTCTTGCAGCTGGAACACCCATCCTGTCTTGGACTTTTGTTGTTAATCCGGACAGATGGTTTGTCATCAGAGATCACGGTGGTCAAGATGTGTACTTCTGGCAAGACATACTTGATCTACCTCTACATGATCTCCATGACTTAAGAAGATCCTATGAAAGTTTGAGGGATCCTGACTAGATGATGAAAAAAATGGCATTGATCCTAATAAGGATTATCAACTAAAGAACAATCTTCTCTGTTTTGGTAGCATCAACTGAGGGGTAGTTTGTAAGGTTTATATAGAGGCTGATGCAACCAACGTAACCAAATGGCTTCCTCCATGCATACACCAAGTACCAAGTAGAACTGCTACAGCAGTTCTATACTTTGCATGAGAATTATGCTAAGTATAAAATCTTCTGAAGCTAAAAGTTCCTGCAGAAGCTTTATGCTCAGCACAAGAATAACTTCAAGTATAAAAGCTTCTGAATCCAAAAGACCAAATCTTCCAAAGCCAAAGATGAAGTCTTCCGAAGCTTCAAAGACAAAGTCTTCCGAAGTCAAATGAAGTGAAGACTGATTTCTTCCGAAGACAGAGATCAACTTGCTTTCTCAGATGTACATTTGTATAAAGCTGAACCACTTTCCGCTATAACTTTAAAGATTTACCAATTTGCATGAGGTAGTGAAAAGGTCCATGCTTTTGCAACTATACATTGAGGTCTTGGGTCTATAACTTTCTACTTTATGTACTTTTATCTTTTTTGCAATATAATAGGATGTGAGCTATCACATGTCATAGTCACTAGTCAAAAGGCAATCTTCCTTTTAACTCTACATTGATTTTGTTGTCTTTCAATGTTCCAACTGGCTTTCTATGTATTGCCGATTGTAGGATATAGTATAAAGTATTTCAATGTCTTGTAACTTATTTTTATGCATTGTAACTCTTGTAAGAGAACTTGAGATTAATATACATCATCCTTGAAAACCTTATATATATTGTTCTTAAGTTCTATCTCTTTACTTACTTTTGTTCTTTGCGTCCTGCTCCTAAACCCTGGTTTCCTATTTGATCTATTAAATGCTCTAACACTCTCCTCATTATAGGACTAATTGAATTGACCATCCCTTAACCGGTCCTACAGTTCACCAAATCCTTTGATGAACAAATATTTAAGTATTTAATTAAGGGTATTGGGCTGATCAACATTGATTAGTAAATCTCTTTTGAAATTTTTTTGAAAAAAATATGTCTAAGTTGTCTATTTACAATCTAAGCACTGTTACACAATGTTATCTCCAAATTTTCTAAGTATAAATTATTCCGAAGAGAAATTTACCCTTGAAAGATAGCTTTATTTTTCTTTCGAATGAAAATTCCTCTGTACAACTATTCTCTTCCAAAGAGTATTTAAATTCAGAAGATTAGTTGATCATATATCAAGTTTCCTTTCAAAGGTTACTAACTTCTTCTCTCGGAAGAACACTTTACCCTCGGAAGCAAATGCTTCTTCAAGACATAATTTGCTTCGGAAAAAGTGGCTTCGGAAGACAATCAGGAAAGAGAAACTCTAATATCTTTTCAGAAGCAATTTTACTTTTGGAAGATAACTTTACTGTGCAACAGAAATCTTTGGGCCCCACTCTGACTAAAAGTAAGATTTTATGGAAGATTGTCGGAATACTTTTAATGATTTATCCTTACCGTCCCTATCAAATCAAACCGCATAGTGTCACTTCACCTTATCGGTTTGAACTATTACCCCATATTTAAAAGCTTCCGACTTTCTTTTCTACTTTCTTTACCACTGTAAAAGCCCTAGATGCCCATTTCCATTACCTTTTTCAAATTTAAATTCCCTCCTTCAAACAGTACCATCAAACAATGGCTCCAAACGCTTAACACAACCAAGTCGCCATCCTTGACTATTCAAAGGACGTAGACTTTGCCCCAATCATCCAATTCCTGACATAATTTGCATATCTTCCTGCTTTAATGGTTAACACCACCATCTATTCAAACCATATGGCTGACTTCTGGGCCAATGGTCAAAATGAAACACTTATCAAAGAAAGGGTTATCCGGTCTGAAGTCTATGGATAAGAAATTATTGTGAGCGAAACCACCATAAGAGAACATATAGAACTCCACGTAGGAGCCCCCACTGATTTATCAAACCAGATTTAGAAGACAGTTACAACCAAATGGGGTACAGAGGAGATGTGAGCAAGTCTATAGTGTATAAATTCAACTTCTCTTACAACTGGAAATGCTTGCTGCACATCATACTACATATCTTGTCAAACAAATCAGGGGGATGGGATCAAATTCCTTATGATCTGGACTGCCTCGTTCATGGGTTAGTAATGGGCCTAAGGTTCAACTACTCCTTGTGCTAAATAACGTAAGAGGAAATCTCCTAAGGATCTGGACAGACTAGAATATGCAAATATTCTAGTAGTTCCTCAAATGAGGCTGACTATCTTCAAAATGCTGAAGAAGGTATCCACCAACTTCACTGGGAGGTTCACTCAATTACTTCTAGATATGCTTGAGCCTATGGCTCCTGGTGACATCACTATAGGCATAGCAGGTGATGAACCCACACTAGACACCACCACTTCATAGCCAATAACTTCCTTCCACCCTATCCAAATCACTTACCAAAGACACCGCAGACGAAACCTTGTTCAGTTTACTCTGATTGAACAAGTCCCTTTGGTTCAAGCCAAAAAGGCTAGAGTGGAACACACGGCTCTCACTCAGCTAGAGGTCTAATCATCCCCCATAATTGACCTCAATATCAGTATTTAGTCTCCTCAGTCTCAACCTGATGAGCCCATTGCCCTAACCTCAAGCCTTTAGGGTGAGTAACAACACTCCCCGGAGCAACCAAAAAAGGACAGCCACATTACTGGCACAATGTCATTAGATGTTGACCAAGGTCCCGGGTTATGAGGAATAACTGCTATATCCTTCACTAACCTATTAACCCAATCTGATGAGGATTTCATTTTCCTCAGGGCCATGATGTTGATCTACCACGACACTCTCCAGATCAACTGAGCCTAAGGGAACCTCTGATCTCTAGCCCACATCAATGAAGCCAACCTGAGGTGAGTCCCATGGGCGTGGAGAGGACTCATGTAGGCTTAGATACCACAACTAAGAGTGTCTTATTGACCTCTAAGGACAGTGGTAACATCATTGAGACTAAGTCTATAACAACCATGAAAATTGATATCTCTAAAAGAGACATTAGTTCACAAGGGAAACCAGGGCGCCAAGAAACCACATCTGGTGATGAGTATGAACATACTAGGTATGTTATCTCATCTCCCCATAATTCTTCTAAAGAAGATGAGGGAAGTCTGTAACTCACTATTCAGTATCTGCTTTCTAAAGTCTCAGATCTTGAATTCAAGGCCAGGACTTTGGAAAAAAGGTCTGCCACTTAGGAACTTGAGATTGAAAATCTCAAGGCCAAACTGGTTGAGACACAGGTTGAGAAGCCTGTTAGGCACCCTTTAAGTTCTTCCTCTAGCTCATCTACTTCTCAAGATGATGCTACCAAAAAGGGGAGAATGTATAGAGACAAACACATGAGGATCTTACCCTGGCCATCGCAACTCCATCTTCAACTTACCCTACACCACAATACTCTATAGTCATCTTCCCTCAGCCACCTCATGTAACAGTTCAAGTAGACCCGAAGATACTCATTAGTCTTCAAAATTTCTTAACTAGATTTCTAATAAGCTCATCATTTGAACAACCCTCACCTGATGTTGCCATAGCCTATTTTGGAACCGGAGAGCTTCAAAGGCTGAGTGCACCACCTACCACTAAGAAAGAAGTTGGTCAACCTAAGGCCCCTATTGAACCTGAGCTTGACTTCCAAGGGGAATAAGGACTCATGGCCCAACAACTAACTTAGTTAGGATAGGTGGTGTCATATCAGTCTCTTTCGAAGCAAAGATTCAAGCTATGAAAGAGATATCAATCTCTTCCGAAGTAGAGATCTAAGTTGTGGAAGGGATTGTTGAACTATCATCATATCTGATGATATGATACTCAAGAGGCTATCCTTGAATTAGCCTCTGAAGTAAACAGTGAAGACTTTCTCAAGACTCTTCTCTCCTAACAAGCACCACAAGATCAACCTCAATCTCCCCAACCTGAATCTTCAAAACCAGAGTCTCCAAAGGTAGCATCTTCCTATGATCATAGAGAAAAAAGGAAATTGACTACTGAAGAGCTTCTTGAATATAAAAGGTTGGAAAAGCTGAAGAGAAAAGGTAGACTCACCACTAGAAAGCTGTTGGCTGCAAGTAGCAAGACAGCAATAACAGCTCAAGAGTCTATCAACAATAAATGAAGAGTAGAGGTGATTGATAGGCTCATCAATCTAGGACTAGGAAATGAGGAAATTCTCCTACTCCCACTTGATGAGCTTATAAAACTAGGAAAGGCAACCTTGTTGCAAAAGAAAAAGGAGGAAGCAGCAAGGTTAGCCAAATAAGAAGAGAAGAGGAGAAAGAAGGAAGAAGATGATCATAGGCAAAGGGTGCAGAGGATTGCCTTCTTATGCTCAAGAGGCTATTCTCAGGAAGTGCTGACTCCTTATAAAAATGAGACGATCTTGTTCCTTTTTAACATAGAACTAGATCAAATTAACAAGGAGAGGAAGAAGGCTGCAAGAGAGAAGGTGAAAGAAAAGAAGAAGAAGAAGGAAGAGGGTGCTATACTTGCGGCTACCAAGAAGGTGGGAGATAAATCCTGGGTGAAGGCTTATCTCAAGGCCCACGGCTTCATAGGTAGGCAACTAGGTCCTATGACTGAGAAGACCCTACAACGACATGTCAGTGATATCAAAGCTGACATTTGCTTAGGAAGATGGAAAGAGGTATATCAAACTTAGGAAATACAGAGGATGGTACCCAAACCTACACCCAAACCACAACCAGCACCACCTGACCCCACACCTCTTCCCTTCCCCATCAAAATTGTACCCATAATTGAGCCTTAAACCCCTAAACCTACATCATCTGCCTTAACCTTACCCCTCATCCGCTGCCTCTCAACAACCACCACCACTACTTATCATAAAACCCAAAACATAACACAAAACACAACTCAAAACCCAACAATTACACAAACCATCCTTTGAACCATCCAAACCTCTAACCTTAGAAGAATTTAAGGAGATCAAAAGGAAGCTCACAAATTGCTCAACCTTGAGCAATATCACTTATGAGGAAGAAACCATAACAATGAAATACATTGATGGTTCTTCCTGTTCCCTCATAAGAGATGCATTCCTAGATCTTCCCTGTGGAACTCTAGACCAATCTCTTCAGCTCTTAGCTACAAACTCAACTTCTCTTAATAAAGAAAAGAAAAAGCTAAGAAGAAAATTGGTAACCCTACTGGACACCAGGAAAAGGGACATGCTGCCAAACATTCCCCTCATTCTAAGAAATAAATTGTCCAGTGGTGGTTTGATGAACCTTCTCACAACTTTGTTATGGAAAGGGAGAATAATGAAGTAAATAGGTTAAATGCTTCAGATCTACTACACCGAGCTGATTTGATATTGCTATATTAGCAGAGAAACCATTCTTTAATCCCTCCAACTCCTAAGTAGTTACTCATATAAGAAACCACTTGGACAACCTTCATCTTGCTAAACTAACCAAAAGTCAGGAACTGAAGAGGAGTTAAAAGTTGAAGAAGGAAATGAAAATTTTGATAGCATCAGCCTAGGAGGAGTTTGTTGGATCCAATGAGGCTGGTGCAAGCAAATCTACATCTAGAAGATTTTGAGTACAACTGAGCAAAGGCTTCCGAAGACAAAGATGCACTTTCGAAGCAAAGTTGAAGATCTTCCGAAGCTTAAAGATAAAGAACTTCCAAAGGAAGAATTAAGTCTTCCGACACTAAGTAGTTCTCCTTCTGAAGTACAACACTTGGAAGATTCGTGACAATGTCTTTCGAAGAAAAGAAGTCATGAAGACTTGCTGAAGTCTCGGAAGAAGTTATCTCTTCCGAAGTATAAATGGTTTCTGGCGACTTTATTCTTTCGAATCCATTTTACCTTCGGAAGATATAACTATGGACCAGTGGACATAAGTATGGTCTGACTGACAAGTCTGAGAAACTGCATGGCATTTTCCCACGCCTATATAGTTGACCGTACTTTATTCCACTGTTCACCTTTTATCAGTTAGCACAGTTACCAACTTTAGTAGATAACAAAAGGTAAGTCATGGACCTGTCATGACTACCTAATCTAGGATAGTATTTTATCTTAGATACCTCACTTCTAGCAATAGAGTATATGTTTAGATTTAAGTTCCAACTGGTTTTCTAAGTATAGCCGGCTGTAGATAGTAGTATATATAGTTTCTCAATATAACTCATTATGAATGCTTTGCAAGAGTCTTGTAAACACTTAGTTGAGAAGTAATATATACAAGTGTCTTGAAAAACTATTTCTTATGTTCATTAACTTAGTATATTATCATCAACTTAGTTTGAGATTCTACATCATCACACGAGTGAAACCTAGTGAGTTTGAGAGAAAATACTGTGTTAAGAGACAAACACTGATCCTGCAGGAGTTTTCCTACAATTATAGTTATCAGGCAAGTATAAAAGCAGCTCCGTATGAAGCCGTATATGGTAGAAAATATCAATCACCATTAAGCTAGAATGAGGTTGGTGATAGGTAAGTAATGGGACCCGATATCATCATTGAAACCGCGGATAAGGTATTTAAAATTAGGAATGGTTGAGAGCAGCTAGAGATCATCAGAAGAAATACGCAGATAGAAGAGTAAAGCTCTAGGAATCCAAGTGGGTGATAGAGTGATGTTAAAGGTCGCTCCATGGAAGAGCGTCGTAAGATTTGGCAAGAAAGGCAAGCTAAGCCCAAGATACATTAGGCCATTTAAAATATTGTAAAGAATTGGCTTGGTAGCATATCAATTAATGCTACCTCAAGAGTTGAGCTACATACATGACACTTTTCATGTGTCTAACTTGAAGAAGTGTTTAGTGGATAAAGCCTTGGAATTGACGTTGAAGGAGGCCAGAATTAATAATAAATTGAACTTCACTGAGGAACCCATAGAGATTATGGACCGATTAGTCAAGAAACTTAGGCGAAGTCATATACCCAAGGTTAAAGTAAGATGGAACTCTAGGCGGGCACTCGAGTTCACTTGGGAGCGAGAAGATGAGATGAGGAAGGAGTATCCGCACCTCTTTAAGCCCACCCGTTCAGAATTTAATCGAAGCTAAAATTTCATAACGAAATTTCCCAAATGGTGGGAGAATGTAACAACGACTCCTAGGTCCAACTTTAACTTTAATTTAATCTGGCATTATTTTATTTTTATTACTAATATTATCTTCTTTCTTCCATGATTATTGTTTATATGCTTAACTTCCTTAGAAGATTCCTCTATATCTGGCCTTGGTCTAGAAATTATTAAGTGATTTTAAAAATTATTATTATATAATAAAAAATTGAATTTTAAAATAAAACAAAACATGTGTGTATACACACATAAATTTTCGGCTGATATACACACATATGTAACATTACACTTAAAAACCCCTAATCTAGAAATTACAATATTCAGTACTACACTACATAACAAATTACACTACATAATAAATTACAAAAAAATAAAAAATTTAATTAAACCACCTACACACCACCAATCTTGGCCGCCCCCTCTTCCCCTAATCACCTCTCCCCCTTGAAACCCACAAACCCCCCTACACACTCCACGCTCTCCCTTATTTCCCCATACACACAACCTCTTCTTCCTCTCCCTCTCTCTTTCACGAATTCTGCTCCAAACTAGCAAAAATTCTGCATTTCTTCATTATTTCAGCCCAAGTGTTCAAAAATTAGCATCACCATAATGTCAACCAAGTGCAAAACGAGCTAGAAAGTGAGTTTTGGTGAGTTTTTATGCAAGGTTCTTGCAAGAACAAGAAGTTTGAGCTCAAGCTCGTGAACCCACAGCTCTCACACTCTTCAAATCATCACAAAAACATGAAGCATCTGGAGTGTAAGTATCGTTGTACCCTAACAAAGTTATTTCTTGAGTTTTTCCTCTCTTTTCTACCAAAAATCTTACTTTTCTTATTCAAAACAGAAAATTGCAGCAACACCACTATGTTTGGGGAACTCACGACTTCACAAAAGGTATATTTTAAGAACGAACATGGACCAAAGGTTGGTGCACCCAATTTCACCCCAAAACTCACTTTTTCATGGGTTTTAGCACCAAAAACCCACCTGTTTTGAAAGGCCCTTCAACCCATGTTAAATTCTTCTCAAAAACATTTAATGAACATCATATTAACCTGGTTTAAAATTTACAAAAAGGTTTGGTGACGTTTATGCTCAAACTATGATGATTACACATGTGTAAATAGTTTATACCACCCTTTAAAAGCAACAATGTAAGAATCCATGAACTAGTGATCTGTCCAGTGATGTGGTGATAGTAAACATATAAAATTCGTGGCATTTTATTAACATGTTGAAAGGAGTGGTATTATGGACTAAATGGGTGAAAATAAGGACCTGAAAGGTGGTAAAATTCTCAAATATGATCAAAACTTAAAAAGTTACAAGTTTAAAAATTTCCAGGCCCAAAATAAGTATTTAGTGTTAAAAGTTGGAATTGGTGAATTATTGGGTTAATATGTGATTTCTATGAATTTATTTAACAAAAATAAGCCTAAACCGGGAGATTTTTGGATAAATTTTTATAAATAGTGTAACAATCCTAAAACCAATAAATTCATAATATTTTAGTACGTTAGAACCCTCAAGATGAAATTTTTGTGAAAAGTTGAATGAAAAAGGATTAGGTTGTTAGGTTCCGGGTAAAAACGAGTTTTAATGGTTTATTGGAGAAACGAAGCTTTTTGCTCTTATGGCTAAAAAACTTCTTTTAAATAGATTATAGAGCTTATTAGAATTCCTTAAAAAGTAATACTTGAGTATTATGGTTTGAAATTAAAAGATTTAAAACTAGATACTTAAATTATCAGTCCCGTAACCGGTAACTCAAATTTGTGTTTTAAATCCCACAAACTAAATTCTTGAAATTTGGAGTTTAAACAAGCCCAAATGAGTTATAAAAACCTTAACAAATTAACAAGGGTCATATTGGGTCAAGAAATGGAAAGAAAGCAAACTTTAGGGTAAAAATTGTAAATTTTGAAACTTGAGAGACCAAAGTGCAAATCTCATAAATATAATTAAATTTCAGTCATCATATGATCAGAAACTCTTATTAAAGTTATTGTCATATTCGCAAATTTATGAGTCATATAACTTGTCATACATGTATTAAAAACCCTCACTTTCCGAAAAAGAAAACTTTTTGGCACAAACTCTTAAGAAAATGAGCTAAATGAACTTGTGACCATAAAACACAATTAGTTATACTTTCAATAGTCTAAAACCATATAACTTACTATATGTATCCTGATAATAGGGTGCTAGAACTTGGACCTTTTCTGTGCTTGAGAAAACTGTTGTTTGATTTTATGGTGAGTTTTAATATTCCCTTTTTACTACTGTTTTGGGATGAAGCATGCTATGTTTGAATTGAAATTACGTATGTGCTATTATGTGATACATATATGTTGAGGCTAATGTTAGAACCTACACTTACTTGTATCACAATCATCAATTCTTTTATCAACCGCTTGTTCTATATGGGTAGATCTACTTGGGGAATCTCCTACACACAGTGACTTCTATTATGACCCAATGACTTAATAGGAAGGGTACTACACAGAGATCATGTAGGGTTGTTTGTGTCATATGAAAGGTATTATAAGATGCTATGGTGAACCATCCAGCAGGTATACTGCACTGTTTGAGGGTCAGTTTTCCCTATGGGTTAACCGGCATTAACACAAGTTTAGGGCTAGCCGAGACTGAGTGCAGGGTTGATTATGACCCCACAACAGTCATACATATGTTTTTAAAATTAACATATGGGTTCTAAAGAGTCCATTTATTTTTAAAATTTAAGCACTTTAACTCACCAACTTTATAGTTGACCCAAAACCTTTTTGAGCATGTTTCAGGTAATCTTTTATGGAAGCTGGTTTGTTGGAGAACTTGAATGGATGACCTAGTAATATGACTACCTATGGCGTTACTTGGCTTTGAAACATTTTAGAAAATTTGATATGATGTCTATTGATCATTTCAATATTTTGTAATAGATTTATACTTTTGCATGCAAGTCGGTTGTTTTCGGGACCTGCCCTTGATCCTAACCCTCGTAGTACCAAAAAGAGTGGACCATGGTGTTGGGGTAGACTATTAAAGCCTGGTGATATTATTTAAATGTAATGCCAAGTGATTTCTCTCCTTGTGTGCTCTTATAACGGTTAGTTTTCACCACGTATATTGCACCCTCCTTAGGCCCGGGGTGTGACATAATTCCCCAAGATCACATGACATACAGCCAAAAGCAAAGATGGAAGCAGAGAAATCAAATGTTTAGACGAATGGGGGGTTGAATACTCTGACTCAACAGGGTTGGTTGGAATGTCTAAGAGGAGCTGTGATGAAAATAGACTCGGAGGAGCCCGAAGGGAAATAAACTAGGGTATGGATCAAATCCTCCCCCCCACAAAAAATGTGCCAAACTCAACATAGATAGATTAGATGCTATAGGAGGCTCTACACTCTCCACTACTTATCCCACACCCTCTACTTCAAAGCCTATAGTGTCCTCCAAGAAACAAACCGCCGCATCTTCTACTGAGAAGATGTAGGCCCCCAAAGCACCTCCACCAAAAAAGGCAAGGCTGGAAACTCAGGTCCCAACCAAGCCAAAGGTGTCAGTCACACATAAACCAGGCTAAAAGAAAAAGGTTTATCTTCCTTCTTAAAAGCAGACCCACACCATCTCCACTAATCCTCAAATAAAGTCCTAACACTGTATTGAGACAACTTTTGAGAAACAAATCTCATTAGGATTTGGCATACATCTCAGGCCATTAGATACAGCTCCTCATACTCCCATCCACATGTCTATAACCCAGGATGAAGATGGTCAAGCTACCATTCAGCATGACCCACTGTCTTCCCTATCTCATACATTTTAGACAGGGAAGACTGGTGTATATGCTCAAACATCTGACCTTCATCCTCAATTTGAAGAGATTGACCTTAGGGGTGAAATGGTAAATATGGAAGAGGTTGTCTCTACTGCTGATTCATCAATAGATTAATAAGACAAAGACATTATAAGTAGGACCTTAATAACAGAAACTCACCTTGAGAATGTCTCTTTAGAGTCATCTTTTGAGGAGAGGAATCCAGGGCGCCAAGAAAACACATCTTGTGCTAAGGGTGCAGAGGCTTAGCCTAGGACTTCATCTCCCAAGGATTCACACCAATGGATAAGGGAAGCCAAAAAAATACATGAATTGAGGGCCCCTAACCTTAAGCTTGCTCAAATACTTAATGCCTTACAAGCAGGAAATACAAGGCTTCAAGGTTAAGCAGAAAGAGGCATGGTTCTTGAATTTGAGGTCTGTCTGCTGAAGACATTAGCAAATAGGGTCCTTGAGGTTGAGGCTCAACTCAGGACTACAAAATAGGCTGCAAGAGTTACTTAACTAAGACAACAACTTACAACTCTTCAACAATCAATAGTCAGAACCATAGATCTTAAACATAAAGTTGAATCATTACAAGAGACCACTAACCTTTAATAATCTATCATCCTGAACCTCCTAGTATTAGCACCAAAAGAACCTTTGGATGTGCCTTCCTCTACCTATTTAGTGCCATCTGGATTCTTAGATAATGCTACCAAAAAGGGTGAAGGCCTAAAGAAGCTGAATACATCCTTCAGGGATTGGCTGATCAAGTTGTAGAATCTTTAAAACCAATCTCATTCTTTTCAAATAGACTGAAGACCTGAGCCTCTATATGAAGCTAAAGTCAAACTAAATGATCTTCTAGATAGGTATGGCTATGACAACTTGAAAGAGAAGGAATGAAAGCTAGAAGGGTGATAAGGAGGATGAACTAAAAGGTTCAACTTGAGAAGAGAAGAATGGCTGCAACGAGAAGATCCGGTACTTCTTCCTTTCTCCCTCTCAAACGATCTAATAAAGAATTATCAAAGAGAAAGCTGGTGCCAGGACTTGAAGTCTCCCCCAAGGCATCTGCTGAAGAAGAAGCACCACTACTGAAAGTGCTTTTGGAATCTACGGTAGTATTGAACAAATTAGCTGCTGATGTAACTACCAAAAGTACTATACAAGAAGCTTGTTCGGTAGATGAACCCTTAGGAAGAATGGTGGTCTATAGAAGATGAACCCAACCCATGGAAGTTGACGTGGAAAGACATGGAGTGACTCTTGAAACTATACCATCCCCACTTCATAAAGAACACCAGGGCACACCTGAGTCTGAACTCATAAAATTAGCTGAGGTGCTAATTTACTTTGAGATGAATTTGGAAACAGATGGCCCATAATTGCCAATGATGCTGAGAGAGCTCAGACAACTACCAATGATCCCAAGTCAGCTGGTAAGGCATTAGGTGTATCGATTAGACCTTTAGTAGTCAGACCTACTACATTCTCTACATCAGATAAAGGCAAGAGACCTATGACTGCTGAAGAGGAAGTTGAACATGAGTCACAGGAAAGAAGTGCTAAATTCCTAATGACTAAGAATATGAAGTTGTTACCAAGAAGGTTGAAGATGAACTCATAGAACTGCACACTGGTAGAGCTCCATAATTTTTAGTTAAGAAGCATATCATTGCTTTAATTAAAAGTGCAAAAGATTCTAGAGCTTTGAAAAAGAATCAACCCTGTTAGGGAAATTAAGCAAGACAAAACTAACAACTCCGTCCAAATAGAATACCAAGTTTGTTAAGAAGGCGCGATCAAAGTCATCAAGTCTAAATACCGAAGGAACTTTTAAAAGAATAACCACTCAGCAATCTTCGTTGACTATAACTGATGAACCTACTCAAATTACCTCTTCTCATAAAAGGGAGAAGAAAGATCATGAAAGAAGTCTCCTAGAAGCTCAACTTGAGTTGAAAGGATTTAACTTGACTGGGTTTGAGAATGATATTCTCAGTTGATGTGAATCAACAAGGATCGAATATGATGATTGAGTCAATGATTGAGTGGCGGAATCAAGCAATCAATGAACATAGAACACTTAATATACTCATAAATGCATGCTTGTATTAATTAGATGAACTGTTACAAAGTAAATGCTAGTGTTTTAGCATTCTCCAGTAACAAGACAGCTAATCTGTATATTCTGATTGTCTATTCTTTGTGAAAACACAAATGTTTCAGAAGTCTCAAAAGATGCAAAAAGTCACCTCACATACGAGGTTTCTAATCTATTTATAGGCTGACTAACAGCTTGTACAAAAAGACTAAAATACCCTTAGTCTAAGTCTTCATCAGCATTTGTCTGTTTTTCATCCGCATTGACTAATGCGGATGAGTATTTCATCAGCAGCATTGGTGTTTAGTCATCAGCATTGGTTAATGCGGATGAACAAACACGACCGCATTTGTTGCTGATCACCCGCATAGGTTAATGCGGATGAACAAATGGCTTTCCCGCATCTTATCAACTGTCCGCATTAGTTCATGCGGAAGAACAAATGCTTTGTCCGCATTTGTTCTTGGTCTTCCGCATTGACAAATGCGGATAGCCGATACTTGTTCTTTTCTTCTTATGCAGACTTCTGTATCCGCATTTCTTCTTGGACTTAGGGAGATTTCCAGCAGAACAACCATCCACCACTTGAATTGGCATGTATGATCCTTTCAGGGTCCAACAATACTCCCCCTAAGGATTATACAGCCTAAGTACTTCAAGGGTTTGAGGGTGGATCAGGTTGTGAAGATTCTGCCGGGTCTTATGCAGTAGGAGTAGATGATACTGAAGTTGGGTTTGTGTATGATGGGTCCAGAATAGCCTTGATCATGTTGGAGAACTGCTTAGCATCATTCAGCTTCTCTCTGTTCAGAATATGAATCTTCATTTGGCTCATGGTGTGTATAGCTTCAATAGGAAGTTTCTTCAGTGACACAGGTTCCCAAATTGACACAGTTGATAGCCCATCCCTGTGAATCAGTAGAGAGCCATCAGCATCCACCTCTAACTTCACAATGTTCCCAAATTGCAAAGGAGTCTTCTTCTTCCTCCTTTGCTCTCTCTTCTTGATGATCCGATCATAGGCCATCTTCAGGAGCTTGATGCACTTGAGAAAGAAGTACATGTCAGCTTCACTAAGCTTGTTTCTAATCTCCCTGAAGTGCCTGGTATATATGTAGTGGATATAAGATTCATCAAGTAATCTCACTTAATATCCACTAAACAACCGAATCTCAGCTCCTTCTTTTCCTCCCTACCTCCTTTCAATTACCAACTCATAAGTCTTTTCATCATAGTAAACATTTGAGATTGGCACAGAGGTGTGAGTACCAGCAACCACCTTTCTTTTCAAGGATTCAGTGGGCTTTACCCTAAGTTCAGGAATACCACTTCTTCAGCTGGTTTCCTTTTCTTTTTCTCTAGGGGATTGACAAATGATCTATCCTTTCTCATGCAGATAGATTTCAGTGACTTGAAATTATCAGTTCTCTTGAACATCCTTAGAATGTCCTTAAACTCATATCCCCTGAACATAGCCCCATGATTTATCAATCTTAAGTTGGCTAGTTCTTTGAGATCATGGATCATTAGAGAGTTCACCAGAGAAGAGTACTCTGTGAAGAATTGGACCAATCCAGATATTCTCTTCACCATGAACATGTTCCAGTCACTGTCATACTTCCAGGCAATAATCTTCTGATCTGTCTTTCCTCCTGGAGTAGACACACCCTTAATCATTTCTGCAGTTGTGAGGCCTTCATGTATTTCTAGTTGAGAAGGCTCAGCAAACCACTCAGGATATCTATGTAGAATGGGTGCCAGGGAGTCATGATCTCCCTGAGTGAGTCTCATTTCTTGAGCTGAAACTCTGGATCTTGGTTGGGTACTAATAACCTCTTCCTCCATTTTCTTTAACCTTTCTTTCTTTTCAAGGATCATCCTAAGGACAGCAGCCCTTAGGGAATTAGTCTTCATGTTTCCTAATTTTCTCTTAGTAAATCCTTGAGTTGACAGATAATCCTTCATCTCCTTATCTGTCATACTGTAAGGATCGGGGAACATAGGTTGAGGAGGAGGAGTAGAAGATGCTTTAGAAGTCTTGACCTCTGAAGATTTGGGGGATTGAGCTTTTTCATACTCAGTTTTGAATATTAGATCTAGCAGCTTGTTGAGTTTTTCTTCTTCTACTAGCATCCTCTCATAGGTCATCCTAAATACTTCATCTGGGTCATACCCATGATCAATCAAGAATACGGCCTTTTTCATCAACTCATCAGACATGGCCGATTCATTTTTTTCAGCAACATAAGGTTCTTCATTCACAGGGATTTTACTGATCACTGGCTTATCAACCATGAATCCACCTGGAATTTCACCTTCTTCTAGATCAATCACTTCTGCCTTCTTCTTCAACAAGGCTTCAGCTTGTTCATGTTCCTCCAAGAATCCAGCAATAGCAGCTAGACTCCTTGGGTCATCTTTCTGTTTCTTTTTGGCAGGTTCTTCTTCCACTATAGGCCTCTTTCCTTTGGCCTTTTTCCTCAAGAAAGCTCCTTCTTTTGGCATATATTTGCATGCTTGGGCCAGAAGAGGGTTCAGGCATTTCATCTTCATGTGGGGCTTCTTCAGTCTGTTCTTTTTCAGGAATGTGCACAGATACATCAGCTTGTTCTTCTTCTTGCTTTTGCTGTTCACACAGCTCTTTGATCATTTCCTTTTGTTCCTCAGAGAGTGACACAGCAGGAACCAATTGCATACTCAATTCTTTGTCAATAGGCACAGGAGATTGAGGTATGACAACAAACGGTTCAGCATCTGCACATTGATTCATAATGAAGTCCCAGAAGTCCTCATCAATGACAAATTCTTCAGCCGAGAACATGTCTAGATCTTTCATCATGTTACTTAAGACGGTTTCTTCAGTGTGGACTTCTTCAGGCTGCTCTGTGTACACTATCATCTCCAAGCTAGATGATTCAGGTACTGATTCACTAGGTTTGGAGCCACTAGTTTCTGCGTCTTTTTCGGGCTCAGCGAATCTCTGCTTTTTGGTTGGAGGGAAGTCATCATCACTTCCTCCAGAAGAATTTTCATCATCACCATCTTTTTCATTGCCTCTCCTTCTCTTTCCTTCCTCAGTATCACTTTCTTCTTTCTTTCCTTTTTCCTCTTCTTGTTTCAGTTTCAACAGCAGTTCTAGCTCAGAGACCCTCCTTTTGAGAACCTCCACTTCCCTTTCAAGATTATTAATCAAAGTGGACTGTTCTTCGATAAACTCCTCTTGTTCTTCCATGACTATAGTTTGGATGTTGAGAGTGTCCAAATGACCACTGACTTCATCCTTTGATAGTCTGAGATCCTCTTTCAGCATATCAATCTCCGTTTCTTTCTCTTTCATTTTCTTCTCATTCATGCTCTTTATTTCCTCCAATTCTTTTTCTTTTTCATCCAACTCAAGAATTCTGTCTTGAATAATGGCAGATCTTCTGTTTAGGAGAGTTTCCATTTTGGATATTTTCTTCAGAAGACCAGAGATCATCTCATCTTTTTCATCCGGCTTATTGATCTCCGATTCAGCAAAGCTCTCAGATGGAGCAGCTTCTGAAGTCACCTTCCTTGTAGGCATGGGCATATGATCATCCTTATCATCAGATGATGATTTGGATTCATGACTGGAGCTTGCAGAGTCACCAAACTCAGCATGAGCAGCAGAGGGAGAAGAATGAATGGGAGATGTGTGAGAGTGAAGAACTGGTGAAATATTAGGTGATTGCGCCAGCAATGAGTGAGGTGATGAATGAGGTGAGTGTACTGGAGTGGTTTGGGGTGAGAGAAAAGATTGAGGTTGATGAGATTGGTGTGGTGATTTTGGGGGAGATGGTAATGGTGAGTGAATGGATGGTGATGCTACATTGGTTTCACGTGCAGAAGGTCCAGTGTGAAGATCACCACCTACATCAACCTGTGGTGACACTGGCCTTTGTCTATTTTAGAACTTGCAGCTTGTTCTTCTTCATGAACAGGCTCATCATCAGGTGCCTCAAATGCTTGTACTCCTCCCTGATTGATCTGTTGCTGCATCCACGGTAACAGAGGGAAGAAAGTACCACTATAAAAGTTTCTTGGATCTCTTTTGGTAATGTACCTATAGGACTTGGCATTGTAGTGAGGAATGTCCATCACTGGTCCTACTGGTGCAAGATTAGGGAATGCTTCATTGATTAAGCATTGGATAAATCTTGGGTACATCAAAAACATATGCCTCCTACCCTCTTGAATGTTAGAGACCATTCCATTGAATACATAAGCTGACATGTTGAAAGGACGGTTAGTGCATAAAGCACAGATGGCAGAGGAGGTTGTCACTGGAATATCATTCCATCCAGTCTTCCTCTTAGATGAACAGTGTTGATACATGTGTATCAAAAATCTCCATTGCAAATCTACCAGACCTTCCATAATTTTCTTTCCTTCATAACCACCCTCATAGCCAATGTTGGCAAAGAAGGTTGTAATGTCATCATCTTCAAGTTCAATAGGGGCATCAGCATCATCTCCAAACTGTAGACACTGTCTCACAGTTTGCTCAGTGATAGCTAAGGAATGCTCATCAGTGATTCTTCCAGTTAATGTTCTCACACCATCAACTTCAATCACTTCAGCTGTTCTCCAAAATGACCGAATAAAGGTCTCATAAATGATTGGTCTTACTATCATTGCATAAGACACTCTTGTAGTAAGGAGAAATCTGATCATATCCCTCAGTCCTTCTGCCTCAGTTACATCAGGATCAAGGTAACCACTGACATTATGGAGCTTGCTCCATGTGAGGTTTTCCATGTTACACTGCATGCAAGGCATATGAATTAGAGTGATGAATAATGCATATCAACAAATGGTTTGTCATAAATCAGCCTAATTTTATCACATTTTGACTTTTCTTGGTCAGAATTGAGTGTTCATGTATACTGTTTTATATACATTTGATCTTGGCTGATTTAGTCATACATGTTCATTTTAATGAGTTATGTCTGATTACATTGATTATTCTTTCTCAATTTCAACTCATTTTAACCATTGTGATGTCTTTTGATTTCAGCATTTTAGTATTTACATGCTCTGTTCCTTCGACAAACTGAACTTGTGAAAATCCTCTGTTTGTTGAGGTTTACATGATTAGCATGTGTCTTTCTGATGAAATCGACAATGGTTCATGAACATTTGTTTGATTTTGCATGCTTTCTTTTTGACCTAGTTTCCAAAGTTCATGATTCTCATTTATGTCCGAAATTTAGGGTTATGAGCAATTTCGGATATTCACCTATCCTTCGATAATACTGTGGCAAAGAATTGAAGAAGTATGAATGATGATGATTCGAACTTTGATCAGAGGTTTAGAACATGAAGAAGATGACGAAGATGAACAATAACTTTTGATGGCACTCGTCTCACTTTGAAGTCTCTCAATTTTGAAAAATATTAAATGACCTTTCATTTTTGGTTTATATAGTCATTTTAATAAGAATTTCAATTTTTGATAAGCTCTTAAAACAAATGCGCACAGATTAAAAATTACTGTAACAAATGCGGTTGAAGAAATGTTTATCAGTATTTGTGTACTGTAGCAAATGCGGATGAACAAAATGTGTCAGCATTTGTTCACTGTAGCAAATGCGGATGAACAAAACTTGTCAGCATTTTTTCACTGTAGCAAATGCGGATGAACAAAAACTTGTCAGCATTTGTTCACTGTAGCAAATGCGGATGAACAAAAACTTGTCAGCATTTGTTCACTGTAGCAAACGTGGATGAACAAAAACTTCAACTTTCATCAAATGCGGATTAGTAAACTTTGTCCGCATTTCTTCAACTTCTAAATCTCGAGACTAATGCGGTAGAGTATTGTTGTCCGCATTAGTATTGCACGAGTTTGTCCACAAACCACTACCCGCATTGGTTGAATGCTTGGGTTACCTTCACCCGCATTAACCAATACTCTTACCCGCATTAAGTTTCAAACTTAATGGTTCTGCTTTTGTTGGTTTTGGATGAATTTTCTTCAATGCTTTATGAAGTAATGTCTTTGACTTTATGAAGTTTGTCAGTTGCAAGATGTGTCAGTTGCTAGATCTTATGAATTTTGACTGGTTCTGGGTTATCAATTCTTGCTTGGATTGACTTGTTCATCTGTGGTGAATCAAGTTTCCTATTGTTGACTTATCTTGGATTTTTGTGCATCAAGATGTCTGCAAGAACTGAGATACCATGGTATAACTTCTGCAATAACACAGACAGATTTTCTGATTTTTGTTTTTGCACTTTGTTTTTGTTTTTTTAATTTTTAAGAAAGGAAACACCTGTACAAAATTGATCAAAATTTTTAAATTACTCCCCCTAAAGTTAATATCCATAATGGATAGAAACTTTGAAGGATTTGAAAATTTTGAAAGGAAATCTTTTTGTGATTTTTGTTTTTTGTATTGTACAAGAAGTAAAGTTATACCTTTCTTTGGGATCAAATCAGTCTTATCTTTCACAAATGCAAGCAATTGTTAGTAAAACAAACAATGTCATGAACATATTGATTGTAGGTATGTTTGTCCTCTTAAACTCATACTTGGTTAATATTCTGATGCAAATGATCTTATCATGTTTCTGAGTTGATTGGGTATTCAACATGTACCTCACACTCAAAAGCATGGCAAGGTTAACCATCTGCATGCAATGTATGGTAGAACTTTCAACATCTTACATGACCAGGATACTTAAATTTAGAAATCTCATATTACTTGATCCTCATTGGGATTCTTTTAATTTGATCCAATTATCACTTTTGATCCACATTGGGATTCTTTTCACTTCACTTTGGAAGGTGATCTCTTAGGATTCTTTTGATTCATTCATTTTGAATGATCTTTATTCTGTTTGTTTCATCCAAGATGGATGTGTTCCTTATTGGGAATCTTGATGGATCTTGACATCAGCACTATGTGCTTGTTTCTCCAGGTCGTTGCTTAGCAAAACAAAGGAGGAACTGGTGTGAGTAAACGAGATTAATAAGTCATCATTACCTGGGGTGTTTTGGTTACTACACACACACACATTTGGACAAGTCATAACTTACACATACTATGAGATGACAGCATCACAGTTGACTATAATCTTTAAATTTATCACTGCATGTAGTGTCTTGTCCAAGTTGAGCCTACCAACATATCAAATAAGTCATGTCAGTCTTTAAGTTTTATAAATCAGCGCAGTGAATGATATAATGACTGTAATTATATCATTTCCCCTAGATAAACTATATACTTCTTCTTTTGATTTCTTTTGGTATTTTTTGAAATATTTGAATGTTTTTGTTTGTTTTTATTTTACTCAAGATTAATCATACCAATTGATTGAACTAAGAATTCAAATCTGGTTGTATCAAATAACTTAGTGAATAAATCAGCTAATTGATTGTCAGTGTGAACTTGTATCAATTTGATTAATCCTTTTTCAGCACAATCTCTCAAAAAGTGATATCTGATTTCAATATGTTTTGTTTTTGAGTGTTGAACTGGATTATTAGTAATAAAAACTGCTGCTGTGTTGTCAATGTAAATTGGAGTGTGCAGAAAGTTAAACCCATAATCAAGCATCTGGTTTTGAATCCAGAGAACTTGAGAACATCATGCTGATGCTGCTATATACTCAGCTTCTGCTGTTGACACAGAAACATTGGTTTGTTTCTTGCACTGCCAAGATACTAGTCTAGGACCAAGAAATTGACAACCACCAGATGTGGATTTGCTGTTAAAGTTACATCCCCCATAACCACTGTCAGTGTATGCATAGAGATTGAAGTCTCCTTCCTTTGGATACCATAGTCCAAGAGCAGGTTTGCCCTTAAGATATCTGAATATCCTCTTGACTGCATTGACATGAGATTCCTTAGGATCTGCTTGATATCTAGCACACACACAAACACCAAACATAATGTCAGGCCTATTGGCTGTTAGATACATAAGTGAACCTATCATAGATCGATAGTGAGTTTGATCCACTGATTTGCCTTCAGGATCAGGTCCAATTTTCACTTTAGTATCCACAGGAGTTCTGATGGATTGATAGTTAGCAAACTTGAATTTCTTCAGCATTGTTTCCACATATTTTGATTGATTGATCAAGATTCCGTCTGCTTTCTGTTGGACTTGTACTCCAAGAAAGAAAGTGAGTTCCCCCATAGCACTCATTTGAAATTTAGAATGCATGAGATTCTCAAAGTCTTTACATAGAGTCTTGTTTGTTGAGCCAAAAATGATATCATCCACATATATCTGTACAAGCAACATGTCCTTTCCTTTTCTTTTTCTGAAGAGAGTCTGATTGATCTTTCCTCTCTCATATCCATTATCAAGAAGAAATGATGAAAGAGTCTCATACCACTTTCTTGGTGCTTGATGAAGACCATACAAGGCTTTGTCTAGCTTGTAAACCCTATGAGGAAAATCTGGGTCTTCAAATCCAGGTGGTTGACTCACGTAGACCTCTTCAGCAATCTTTCCATACAGAAAAGCACATTTCACATCCATTTGATAAACAGTGAAGTTCATGGATGCTGAATATGCAAGAAAGATTCTTATGGCTTCTAGTCTGGCTACAGGGGCAAATACTTCATCATAATCAATTCCTTCTTCTTGTGTGTATCCCTGAGCTACTAGTCTTGCTTTGTTTCTAATGACGATTCCCCTATCATCAGTTTTGTTCCTGTATAGCCATCTGGTGCCGATAGGGTATTGTCCTTCGAGAAGATCTACCAGCTGCCGTACTTCTTGTTTCTTGAATTGCAGCAACTCTTCCTGCATTGCTTCAATCCAACTATTGTCTTGAAGAGCCTCTTTGATGTTCATGGGTATTGTTTGACACAGAAAGCATGAGAACAAGCAGATGTTGGCTATGCTTGACTTGCTTCTAGTCACCCGTTCAGTTAGTTCACCAATGATGTTGTCAACGGGATGATCTTTATGTATTCTTGTGGTTGGAATTGAGTCACCAGCAATGATTACATCAAGATTGGAGACATTGAGTTCATCATGGTGTGAGGCAACATCTTCTTGTACTGTAGGGGACCTATGGAAGTAATCAAAATTTGTTTAAGTTCCTGCTTCCATGTCAGCATGGATTTGATTACTCCCATTATTTGAAGTTCTTTCATTATCAACAGGAGGGATGACATGAGTTTGAGTTCTAGCTTCTTCTTGGTTTCTAGCTTCACTGGATGGCACCTCTGATGGAGAGGGTATTATACATGGACCATCCCCAATTGAAGCACTTTGCTGTTGAACAACATGTCTGATAGGATCAGCTTGTAGTGGAACCTTTTCATCCATTTGCTCAGTAGAAGTTGGAGGAATCATTGGAAAGTCACTCTTTCATTCTACTAATGATGAAGGTGCAGCTGAGTGCAGGTTTCCTGCATCAGACATATGAAATTGGTCAAAAGATTTGGAAAATGAGTCAATATCAAACAACCAATCAGGACCATTAGTTGATTTGGGAAAAGAATGTTCTTTGAATTGAACATTTGTTGATTCATCAATAATGTTTAATCTAGGATTAAACACTCTATAAGCCTTTAAAACAGAAGAATAACCTACAAAGAATCCTTCATCAGACTTGGATGAAAACTTTCCCAAATGGTCACGGGTGTTTAATATTGAGACTGGACAACCAAATGACTTAAAGAATCCAATAAATGTTTTTCTTTGAAAAATGAGTTCATAAGGTGTTTTGTTGCTTTCTTTAACGATCAAAGTTCTATTTTGTACAAAGCATGATGTGTTAACTGCTTCTGCCCAAAAGGTGATTGGCAGTTTAGCATCTGCTAGCATAGTACGTGCTGCTTCAATTAGTGTTCTATTTCTTCGTTCAGCTACTCCATTCTGCTGAGGAGTTCTAGCTGCACTAAATTGATGAGCTATGCCTTTTGTTGTACAAAAAGAACTCATATCTTCATTTTTGAACTCTGTCCCATTATCACTCCTAATTGTTTTGACTTTAAGATCAATTTGATTTTCCATTTTAGTGATAAAATTTTTATTAATTGAGATGCCTCATTTTTATGAAGTAGGAAGAAGACCCATGTGAATCTAGAAAAGTCATCTATGATCACCAAACAATATTGTTTCTTTCCCATACTCATAACATGAGTTGGGCCAAAAAGATCCATATGAAGTAGTTTCAATGGAGAATTGTTTGTGTTCACTAACTTTAGCTTGTGAGACGATTTGTGTTGTTTTCCTTTAAGACATGCTGAACAGTGGTCAATAAAGTGGAATTCTTTTTTAGGTAAACCAATTACATGACTTCCCTTAACCAGTCTGTTCATGTTTTTGAAATTAGTATGTCCCAATCGTCTGTGCCAAAGTTGTGATTCATCAAAAGATGCTTTTGATAGAAGACATGTTTCTTCTTGTGGAGATGCAGAATTCAGGTTAATGACATAAGTGTTATTCTTCCTCGGTGTTTTCAATACAACCCATTCTTCAGGAATTTGAAATCCTGGTCTCAGAATGTAGCAATGAGTGTCAGTGAAGTGAGTGGAATATTTCTTGTCACAGATCTGAGATACGCTGAGAAGATTAAAGTTCAGCTGCTCACAGTAATTCACTCGATCAAAGCTCAGCATTCCATTTGTCACAGATCCTTCACCTGTAATTCTACCACCTTGTGAATCTCCTCCAAATGCCACAGTAGTTCCTTGAATGTGCTTAAAGTAATGAAGGAGGGAACGATCTCCAGTCATGTGTCGGGAGCATCCACTGTCCACATACCATAAACTGTTGGACCTATATGAATGACCCTACAAGCACAGAAAGAACTAATTAGACTATGAAACCCAAGCCATGATGGTCTTGGGCTTACCGTTTCTATCCATGATGGTAACCTGTTGGTATTTTCCTTTAAATGGTGACTTTGATGGTGGAATCATGCCTGTTTTGTTCTAACAGATGAACGGTTTATCACTTCAACTGAAGAGTCAGATGAGTATTCAAACCTTTGATCGCTGTTCCTTTTCAAAAAGTTTATTCGTTTTTTGTTATCAACCCTTGGTTGAGACTTATAAAAATCATTAGTTTGTTTGACTGTTTGATTTTTATTTCTTTTGAATCTGTTTGATTTTCTCGGGTTTCTCATCTCATCATCAGACTTAGAAACTCTGTGATGATATCGACCATTGATTTTAGTTTTCTCAGACATGGGTGGAGAGATGGGTTTGTTTAGTGGTATTCTCAGTCCCTTTTGCTTGAAGAAACACTCAGATGTATTGTGATTTGTCATGTTGCAGACAGAACAGTATTTGTTGAAATAACAGTTCTTGGTGGAGTGGTTATTCATATCACAGATTGAACAGTATTGATTATAAAAGCATTTATCTGTTCTATGATTAGACTTCTCACACACTTCACAGTACATGTGTTTGTTTCTAGCTACTGATCCTGGTGTTGTGGATTTTGTAATTTTGACAGATTTGGAATTAGATTCATTCCTTTGTTTTGATGAGACTTTCTGATCAACCTTGTTGGTAGATAGTTTCACTACACTACCATCCTTGTTTTTCTGAGGTCGGTTATTCTTTCTTTGTCTTTTCTGAATTTCCTTTTCAAATTGGTTCACATGCTCTTTGTTGAAAATATCAAAGCCAACTCCTTGCTTTGAGTTTGAAGTTTGAGGGTCTGATTTTGTTTTATTTTTGTTGTCCCGATAGACTTTTCTTTTGACTGATGGTGAATCAGTGTCTGATTTGCTTGAATTTTTTAGAGAGTTTATCTCATTATCAGATCTACTTTCAGTAGGTAGATTCACCCTTTTAGTTTTTATTTTCTTTTCTTGGGAGATTGCAGGGATGAATTTCACAAAAGGAACAATAGCCTTGATTGTGCTATTTGTTTTGATTTCTCCCACTGTCTTGTCAGAACACTCCTTGATTTTAACTGGGTGACCTAACTTGATTTTATCCTCATTGGTTTCAATGTAAACGCTTGGTTTATTTTGAGGATTGGTGATTTGTTTTACTATTGTTTTAGGTTCAATAGTATTAGGTTCATTTTCTTGGGTGAATGTGACAGAATTAGGCATGACAGTGTAGTTATCAATCTATGGTGGTGGACAAGAGTTATATCCAATACCAGACATGTCTTTGGGATCCTTTTGAGAATCAAGCATCTCTTGCAGCTTTACTGATGACTCTTGAAACTTTTCAAGTTTCAGTTCAGTAAGATTTAGATCAGTTTTAGACTGAGCTAGTTTTTCAGTCAGTTGCTCATTCTCAGCTGCAAGAGTGTACTTTTCACCATGCAATTTTTCAATGTCAGATATGAGAGATTTAATTTTAATTTCAAAGCCTTTTATTTCTCTCTTGAGCATCTCTGACTTGACCTCTTCTTCTTTGATTTTATCAGCCAGTTTATGATTGTGCTCTCTATACCCTTGAAGTTCATTTATGCATTTATCACTACAAAGGTTAGATTTTACCTCAGTAGTCATGGGAGTAGGTCCATCGTTGATGTGAGCCATAAGTGCATGATTTTGAAATTGAGGCTTTACTTCCTCAGCATACATGCTCCAATCACATACTCCATCCTGCCTAATAACAAGAGCATTTGCTGACGACTGATTGCTTCCATAAGCTTGATTGGTCAGTTGGGGTTGAGTCTGATGTGGTTGTTGATGATGATGAAGCTGTTGTTGATGACTGTTTGAGTGAAAGCTTGAAGGTGGTTGTGATGATGACTGCACCTGAGAAGGCCTTTGAGCATTGTAGTTTCTTCTGGGAGCATTGCATTCTCTGGAGAAGTGACCATTCATACCACAATTGAAGCATTTCACCTTTGATTTGTCGTATCCAAGCTTGGTGTTTTCATTGAGTTGAAGCTTTTTCCCTTTTCTGAAAAACATCTTTGCTCTCATAGCAATCATGGCCATTTTCCATTGCAAGTCCATTTCCTCCACATCATCTGGATCCATTTCTTCCAGATCTTCTTGAATCAGATGAGCAGATGTAAGTCTTCCACCCAAATAGGCTTCAAAGCTGGCAACAAATGCATTGTAAGTTGCCTTTTGTTCTTCAGATTTTGTATCATCAGGAGCAGGAGTTGCGGAGAATCCTAATGTTTGAGTTGTTGAAGTTGATGTGGAAGTGGTTGATGGTCTATTGGATGGTGGTGCTGTAGTGAATCCAGTTGTTTTAGTTTGATCCCTTAAGGAGATGAAATCATCTTCTTCAGTAATGAAGGCATTTTCCACAGAGTGGTTATCTGTGGGAAACTTGTATGCTTCAATTACTCTGGGACCTCCCAAATTTCTACTTCCTTCATCAAGTTCCAAGGCTTCAATCTTCGCTATCATGATATCCAGGGTGGTGCTTTCCAAATCGAGAGTATTCTTCAGCATCGTTACATTTTGTTTCCAATTTTCAGGGAGACTATGTAACATTTTCTTGTTTAAATCCTTTGACTTGTAAGTTACCTCCATGATGTCTAAATCATTTACCAGCTGCACAAACCTATGCAACTGTTTAGAGATGGACTCCCCTTTGGAGTGATCAAATGTTTCATACTGATTCACCAGCTTGTCTTTGTTGATTTCAGCCACTTCACTGCTTCCTTCACACATGATTTGCAGCGCATCCCATACAGCTTTTGCAGTGCCATACTTTTCCAATCTTTTAAGTACATCCATTTTAAGTGCTTGAGTAAGTATGGAGTAGGCTTTGAGGTCAATCTTGATCTTCTTGTAGTCATCATCATCAAGAGTTAGGTCTTCAATAGGGATTCTTGAAGTCTTGTACAGTGCAGCTTCATCTGCAGATAGAGTCACTAGAATGTGTGGGCCTTTGCATATTGAGATCCAATAATCAGGATCAACACCTGTAATATAGTTCATAAATCTGATTTTCCATTGTTTAAATTCAGATTTATGTTTGAGCAAGGGTGGTTTCGAAGCATGCCCAAGTTCAGAATAATTAAGAGAATCCATGGTTAACAGTGTCTTTTTTTTAACTTGTTTTAGATTTGGATTTAAGTTCGATTTATAGTTAATTAGTCCAAATGATTCAACAGGTCAAACTTAGTTCCGTAACAATGAATCTGATGATAATGTGTAGATTTTGGTCTTTGTTTCTGTATTCTTGGTGTCTGTGCAACCTGTACTGTTTGTTCGAAGATGTGTTCTTCGGATGAACAGTAGCAGTTAAGTATATCTGTAAGTGTTCAGTAGTATTACTGAAAAGAGATGTTTGAAACCTCTAAACAGCAACTCAATCACCAGCAATCAGGTTAAACCTAGATCTGAGTAGATCTGAGTAATAACCGAGAGCCAAAGCTCTGATACCAATTGACTAGGTTTGAGAATGATATTCTCAGTTGATGTGAATCATCAAGGATCGAATATGATGATTGAGTCAATGATTGAGTGGCGGAATCAAGCAATCAATGAACATAGAACACTTAATATACTCATAAATGCACGCTTGTATTAATTAGATGAACTGTTACAAAGTAAATGCTAGGGTTTTAGCATTCTCCAGTAACAAGACAGCTAATCTGTATATTCTGATTGTCTATTCTTCGTGAAAACACAAATGTTTCAGAAGTCTCAAAAGATGAAAAAAGTCACCTCACATACGAGGTTTCTAATCTATTTATAGGCTGACTAACAGCTTGTACAAAAAGACTAAACTACCCTTAGTCTAAGTCTTCATCAACATTTGTCTGTTGTTCATCCGCATTGACTAATATGGATGAGTATTTCATCGGCAGCATTGGTGTTTGGTCATCAGCATTGGTTAATGCGGATGAACAAACACGACCGCATTTGTTGCTGATCACCAGCATAGGTTAATGCGGATGAACAAATGGCTTTCCCGCATCTTATCAACTGTCCGCATTAGTTCATGAGGAAGAACAAATGCTTTGTCCGCATTTGTTCTTGGTCTTCCGCATTGACAAATGCGGATAGCCGATACTTGTTCTTTTCTTCTTATGCAGACTTCTGTATCCGCATTTCTTCTTGGACTTGGGGAGATTTCCAGCAGAACAACCATCCACCACTTGAATTGGCATGTATGATCCTTTCAGGGTCCAACATAACTTTAATAAGGTCATGGAATGGAGTCTTGCTAAGATGAGATCAAAGCTGATAGTTGTAACTCATGCTGAAATAGAGAAATCAACAGAGTTAGCAAGAAAGAAGAGAGTAGCGCGAACTCAAGCAGAAAGAGTTAGTCATGATACCATAAATAAGCAAAAAATGAAGATGTTCCTCAAATACTATGGTTTTTTCAGTAGAAAAGTAGGGCCAATGAGTATGTCTCCTCTTGACCTGAATATTAGAAAAATGAAAAGGAGAGTTACAGCTGGAAGGCTCCCAAAATATGAAGTAGCTAAGGAACACTAGGAAAGATAGGAAACCAAAACAAAGAAATCAGTTCAGAAGTTTACCCATCTGCCAATTAAGCCTCTAACATCTCCTGACTCTGGCTCTATTACCTTGGAAGACAATCAGCCAATCTCATCAGCCCTTGCCAAAAAGAAGATAATGCCAAAAAGGGTTATAAAGGCCAGGTCATTGACCCAGAAGTGGGGGAGAATATACTCAAAAGAACCAAGGTTTTGTGTGCTAGACTTATGTCTCAAATGAAGAAGTTTGCAGTCAAGATGGAAAATGGAGAGATCATGTACCATGACCATGAAATACTAGATCCCCCTTGACATTTTGGAGCAAATTATTGAGTACCTTAGCATATTTGGATGTAGAAATGACAAATCCAAATGCTACTTCAAAAGGTACTGTCCTTAGTCAAAGATGAGGCTGGTGAGAAAATCCCTAAAGCTTTGCTATTAGCATATGATCCAATTGTTGAGTGGGAATATGATCAAAAGAAAGACACATACTTCATCACTAGATCAGTAACTAGAAGGGTAGCCTAATCAAGGAATCAACTACCTTGTTTTACCATATTAAAGATAGCTAACCTTACCAGACTAAGGCTAAGAAACATAGGCATTAACTCTGAGGCAAAGGAAGTAGAGAAGGTGCTGACGAGAATTTAGAAGTTTCATCTAGAAAATTCAAGGCAGGCTTCATAACAAAGAAAAAAAATGGAAGAATCTAAAGCTGCTCAAACCACTTAGTAGGTTTCTCCAACATTTCAACAAGCTCCTAAAATAGCTGAATCTCCAACCCAAAGCCGGTCTAATAAATCGGTAGATAATGTAATCATCACCACTTCTGCTGAAAGGGTAAGACAAGGCTTAGACAATCTAGAGCAAGAAGAAGAACTCTCAAAATCTAAGGAAGAGGAAGACTCCAAAGGTGATGATACAACTATTATTAAATAGGGGTATGACTTGAAAGCTAGGAGATTCTTTATTAAAATAAAGAACAAGTCTACGTCTTTCTTTCTTACTGAGCTGGAAGTTCTAAACCTCAACTTTGAAGAGTTAAAGAAGATGTACAATTTAATGTTATATTATGAAGGCATGCCAGACAAGTACAAATCCATGGCCTCCAAATTGAAGATAAAGTTTGAAAATAAGGTTGAAGCAGAACAAGGTGGAGATAAAGAATAAGATGTTCTACATGTAATGCCTCTAAGTTTTCATGATCCAATCACAAATTTGAGCTACAATTCCTCAACCAACACCTTTTGTTTAACTTTTGCTCGTGCTGACAATACCGGAGTCAAGGAGTATGATCTCTTTACACTATCTTGGTACAATATAGAGGACTTGGTCAATCTGCCTCGTGAAAACCCCTCAAGAGATAAAAGAGGATACAAGTATAAACTACTTTTGATCAAGATGCTAGAAAGATGAATATAGAGTTTTAGTAGCATCATCCTAGGGGGAATTTGTTGATCTATGAAGAGGATGAAGCTACTGGAAAACTCAAGATTCAGCACATGGCTCTCAACTGCCAAATGATGCCAAGTGCTGATCCATTACCATCAGGACATGCCAAGTGCTGAAGTAATGTTGATTAGCACTGAAAGTGGTAAAGGGTTGATTGCTGCATATCCACACTCAAATGGATGCTCTGCTGATCAATCACAATTGGATAAGAGTGTTTGTACTGATGGCTGCAGTGTTTAGCCTTTTGGAGACAACATAGTACTAAAGTTGTCCAACTCTAATATGCCAATTTTCTATCTTGTTGTACATTCTAAACATAGAATAGTTTATTCTAATTGTTTAGATTTCATAAATGTAAAGCCTCATACTTGTATAGTTGAGAGAAAAGCTTGTTGAGCAACTTGTTTTATCTGCCGGTTATGCCATTTGTACTCAAAAGATTAATCAAGTATATACTTTGAAAGAATCTCTTGTGTTTATATGTACTCAATGTATATTTGTGTTTGTTAGTAAGTATTTAACTTAGATTCCATATTTGTCACAATACCGATCACGAAGGTGTCTTTGATTTCTCCCAAAACGCAACATAGCGACGGGAATCGAAGGCAAAGGTGACGGTTGCAGGTCGGTTCGATGGAGATGATGATGATTCACGGTTGCCGTGGTTGGTGGAGGTCGACCGTGGGTGTGGTCGAGATGTTGACAGTGGGGTCAAGTGGCGGTGCTGTGGTGGTGCTGTAGATCCGGTCCAGAGGCGGTGGTGCTAGAGTCCGACGATGTTAACGGTGGGGTATCGACTGTGGATGTTGATGGTGGTGGTGGTCGAACTATGGTTCCCGACGACTGCCCAAGTGGTTGGCGTTGCTGCAGGTAGCCGATGGTGGTTGTGGGTGGTGATAGAGTAGCGGTGGTGGTGATGTAGGTTATCAGTTGTGGTCGGCTGTGATTGGTGGTTGTTTGGTGGGTTGAGTCGGTGGCTGCAGCCCCGCCCCTGGTGGTGGCTGTCGGTGAAGGTAAGCGGGGGTGAAGGGGGTCCAGACCTTGAATGTTACTGTGGTGTTCGTGGCTGTGATGGTTGTGGTGTTGGGTGTCGGTTATGTAGACTGCGGTAGACGATGGAGATCATGGTGGTGGTGTTGGCGGCTGTGATTGTTGGCTGTGATTTTTGGGTTGTGAATGTTACCGGTCATGGTGGTGGTGTCGTTTAGTGGCTACCGAAGAGGGCGACTACAGTAGGTGGTGGGCCGATGGTGATGGTGATTATGGTAATGGTTGTCGAGTTCTGATGGTAAGGAAGGTGAATGTAATGATGGTGACAATATTGGTTAGGGTATAGGCCGCCTAAGGCGGTGGTGATGATGATGGCAGCCGTGGTATGGTTTGGTAGCGACAGTGATGGTGGGTGTTTTGGCGAGGAGGTGTAAACCGATGGTGGTGATGTTGGTAAAGGCTAGTAGTGTAATCTAGGGCTGTGATTGTGGTTGCATGTTAGATATTAGGCAAGATCCGGGTATTCGGTGACGTTGGGTTATTTCCGGTGAGAATTCTAGCCGACTAGGAGGTTCTAGCAGTGACAAAGGCGGTTCATGGTGGACAATGGCTGCATGCGGTGGATATTGGTGGTAAAAGTCACAACCGAAGTGTATGGTAACGTATGTTGCGGATATAATTTCGTTTGGATATGAGATAACAATGTAGAAGTGTTTGTAAATAATTTTAGTGTGTCTTGACTAGGTTAAATCTTGGTCGAAGCTGTTGGTCAAAGCTGGTCAATCATGGTCAATGGACAGTCAACACAATGCCGGTCGACACAAGCGAGTTCTAGTATGTGAAATTGGAACGCTAGGTATAACCGTGCGCTAGAAACTCATATACGTAAATATAGTGAATATATATTAACTTGTGTGTGTTGAGCTACAAAAATGTACAAAAATGTTAACTAGTTATGAATCATTGGGAATAAATGCGTAAACTAGAAATGACGTTACCCAATCGCATAAAGTAAAACAACTTTGGTAACGTTATCATGTGAATAAAGATGTTAACAACATATAAAAAGTTAATTGATCCCATGTCATATATAATCCTTACAACGCGTCGAGATGATAACAAATGTGTAAAATGCAATTGTGTAAATATATATATATACACGATAGTTTTTTTTTGGTAAACCGGCAATTACACGTATTTATTCAAAGCAAAAGACTTATAAACACTATAACAATCCATCATCTTATTATTATTAGTAGGCGTCATCTCATTATTAATGGTATAAATATTATTAGTATCACCTTTTTTAATATAACGACAACAATTATCTATATTAGAATTAACCTAGAATCAATATTAACTACATTAAGGGTGGGAATATATCTATACAATTATAGAATATGGGTGTTCTTTTGAAGGTGTGTACTTACACTTGTTGATTAAACCATCTTTTTGGTTAACATTATACACACGTTAAGCGGAATTTAAACATATCTGTCCGTGAACCATCTATGTAATGTACAACTAATAAGTTATGCATTTTAATGGCCTATGTTAGGCAATCTTAAAGTATATATATACAATTCGCGTGAAGATAACATAATATCATAACATAAGTGTTTAATACTTAATACTCGATGCATTGTAGATTACTAATGTCATCAGTATTAATTATCTAAAAATATTAGACTCCCTAATATCAACCGATTATTACTACAATCATTTTACTAAAAATCATTACTCGAATAAGTACATTAATTAACCTAATACGCTCGAATTATACTCCCTAAATGGTACTAATCGTTAACTTTAAGTTAACTAAAGAGCTCAACCGCATGAATGTAATAACATCGTGCTAATTCTAAACATGAATCTCATATGTTCTAATTAGGATTGCTTTGTCGGTGCTTTTCTTTATCGAGCTCAGAATTTATATAAGGATACCAGGTGAGTTCAAGCATTCCCATTTTTACAACTGTTTTGGGATGAAGCATGCTCTATTTAAGTTAAACTGTTTTTGTGCTATACTATGATGCTATATATTGTGGTAATGTTGATACCTGCTGATACTTATATCACAATCATTAATTCTTTTGTGAACTGCTTGTTTTATATGGATAGATCTATTTGGGGAATCCTCCACACACAGTGGCTTCCGGTTAGGAAAGGTACCCCACTGTGATCCTGAGGGATCGTTTGTGGCATGTGACAGGTTTTGATAAGATACTATGGTGAACCATCTAGCAGGTATGGTCCACTGTTTGGGGCTCAGTTCTCCTTTCGGGGTTAACCGGTACAAACACAACTTTAGAAGAGGCTAGACGGGACTGAGTGTAGGGTTGATTGTGACCCCACAACAATGATGCTTGTGTTTTTAAAGTCAACTTATGGATTCTAAAAAGCTTTTCTTTTTAAACTTTTAGCACTTGAACTCACCAACTTTATGTTGACACAATATCTTTTGAGCATGTCTTCAGGTACAGCTAGAGAGATTAGATGAGCTATAGAAGATATCTAAAGCCGAAACAAGAAGTGAAGGTAGATGTTGAAGGCGAGAGTTGAGCCTAGAAGCCTTAGTTACGAAAGCCTCAAGAAATATTGAGCAAGAGATTGATCATGATACCTATAGATTGTAGATTGAGGCACCTTGTGAACTGAAACAAAGCCAATATCCTAATGTAAATATTTTGTAATGCTTTGTAATAAACCATCTAGTTTCCACTGCATTTTGGTTGTTGTTTACCAACCATTACGTCCCGCCTCTCTGGGCCCGGGGTGTGACATATACATACGCACACAGACATATATTCGACACACATGCATGTTGTTAAGATCTAGAGTCAATAGGCTAGATTCAATGTATAGGCTCTTTAATTATCTTTTTGTAATAAAATCTTTTACATATTTATCTTCTTGTATGCAATGTATATATAGGTTAACCCATTATATGTGTTTATCTATATGTGTGATTGCAGGAATAACATCACACTTGGTCAATTTGTAAAATTGACCATGTGTAAGAACTATCTACGGATGAACATAATATTCTTCCGTAGATATTAAGAACTATCTACGGATGAACATAATATTCTTCCGTAGATATTCTGAGAAAACAACAAGTGTGCATCCAAAGATCTTCTGCGGAAGAACAATGTGCTGCAGATGAAGTCAAGTGAGTTAACTCCTACGGAAGACCAAAGTCCTACAGAAAGCTAAACTCCTACGGAAGACCAAAGTCCTACAAAAGGCACAAGTCCGATGAAAGACCAAAACGATTGCTTGTACTTCACCAAGTACATCAAGTGAACAAATCAAACACTAAAGTGGGGTCATAAAGTCAACTTCTATGGATGACTTTACTTTATTCATAGAACATCACATCAAGACATTCTCTGAGTAACTTTCTTATCATGATAAGAAAGTTACTGTTACCCTCACAATAAAATTATGAGCCTATAAATACGAGGCATAGGTGCACACTTTTAGGCAATGATTGCAACGCAACAAACCCTAGCAACCATAACAATACACACCAAATTATCACCTTTAGAACCCTAACAATCAATTATAGCAATCATTCAATCATTATTTGATCAATTGTAATTGTTAATCATATTAACAAAAAACTTTTGAATCAAACACGTTTGTTCATTTATTATGTTCATCTGTTTTACATTTATATAATTTGTTCTTCATTTTTGATTCATATTACGATTGTTATTCCATCATCATTCAGTTAAACAACGAGTAGTGATAATTCTGTGATCACTATTCCTTCAACCTAACCTGATAATTCCCTATTTCGGTCATTGGATTCACAGGTGGTATAAGAGCCAAGTTCTCATTGATTTGATCAATTGATCTATCTGTGACAACCGGTCCCAAGGTCACTATTCTAAACCCTAATTTATTTGCATCATATCTCATCTTATGTGTACTAATAATGGAAACAATTTAATTATATCAATAATGTTAGAATCACCAATTGTTATTTGATCCATTTTTATGGTTCTATGTGATTTATGTGAATTTAGTCATTTAAAGTCTTGCCTTTTTAGAAAATTTGTGCCCGGGAATATTGATTAGTCACCCTAGCTAGAATACAAAGTTTTAATTGAAACAATTTAAAAGTATGCATACATACACACACTTGGAAATTTCGGATCACGCATGAATGATCATACACATGATATCAACTAACATCATCTACTAACTAATAATTTTATACTACATTTCAAATTAATACCACCTAATACACATTTAACTACTTAAAAATTTTTAAAACAACCCACACTACTAGACAATTTCGGCCGCCCCTTGAACCTCCAATCACCACTCTTGCTTACCACCACACTCCACCTTCCTATCATCCATACACTACACATGCAACCTTTACCTTTGCAAGACACTCACTCCTCTCATTCTCTCCACTCTCTCTCGAAACCATCAGCTGAAACCCATCTCCCCCTCTCAAAATTCTCTCCGTTTCAGCCTCATTTCCAGCTCCAAAATCGCGACCTACAACAACAACATCGGCCAACACCAAAACCGCAAGAAGGTGCCTTTTGGTGATGTTTTGAAGCTTGAAACTTGCACGACATGAGTTTCCAGCATTTGTTCGAGGTTCTACAGTCAATTCCAAGGAGATTTCAACCATCCACGACCATCCACACCTTCTAAACCGTGAGATACATCAAGTGTAAGCTCACTATGTTCGGTTTTGGTCATTTCTCAAGTTTGACTTCATTTTCCACCTAAAAACCCTATTTTTCTTGTTGTAGCAGAAACTTCTCACTACTACCTTGTTCTTGGAGAGATTTCCACGTTCTTGAAGGTATCCTACAAGTATAACATGTCGATCTATAGTTGTAACAAGAGTTACACCTAGAAAACCCTCTTTTTGGGTGATTCTCACCACCCAACTTGTGGGTCTTGTAACCTTTGAGAACCAACCTTGTAACTTGCTTTCTAATGGCTCATAAAACTCCTAAGAATCTTCTTTGAATGTTAAAAATGGTTGTACACCATGAATGGAAGGTGTTAACACAAGAACACCATGAAAAACCACTCTTTCTACAAGTTACAACACACCTTAAACACTTTCTTGAAAACCCTCTTAAACAAGGGTCATAACCTGCTTAAAAATGATTTTTGGACACCCCAACAACCTGATTTTTATGTTAGATGAAGTTTTGGTAATGAATAAACTCAAGTTACAATGATTTACACAAGTGTAATGGTCGGTTACGACATTTTCTATGTATTTGAAGACTATGGATGTGTAGAATGACTAGGCCATGATTTGGGACTATTATTTCAGTAGGTTTTGATGGAAATTAAGAGTTTTAATATTGTTTAATCTCTAGAACAAAGGACATGTTGTGTTTAGACCCATTTTGGTCACTTTCGGGACCCGAAAACATGCTAAAATTACTTAAAAAAAAAGAAATCTTGAGCTATAAACTTTTTAAAGATAATTCCAGGTTTATTAGGGATTAATAAAGTGTTCTGGAGTTAATGGGAATTTTTAGTGGTCAAAAGATAATTTAAATGGATTTTTAAGTGAAAACGGGTGCTAACCGAGAGACGTTTTTAGGAAAATCTAAGAAAAATGGATATAAGGTGAGAAATTATAAAACTCATTTCAGTCCAGTAGGATAAATAATAAAATAACTTATCAAGTGGAAATGTTGGTCAAACAAGCTTTAAAAATGGTCAAACCCGGTTAAAAACGCATTTTAACGGTTTAAACGTAAAAACAAGTCTTCCCACTACTAGGGGTAAATTTTGTGATTTAAAAGGTTAGAAACTTATAAAAATGACTTTAAAAAGTTAGCTACAGGACCTAGACTCAAAAACATGAAAACCCATAGTTAACCATCTTAAACCCTTCGGTTTTACCGTAACCGGCAACGTTAAACGCGTAAATTATAAACCGAGCCCATAAACAAAAAATTTGAGTATATGTTCTTAACATAAAGTTATATTAAGTTCCTGAAACTGATTTTTGGTTATAAAGGTCACCTAATACAAGAAACCAAACTTAAGGGTAGAAACTGTCAATTTGGACACTTCAAGGGCTAAACTTTAACATTTTGTTAAACTTCATAATCGACTCCAATGACCACTTTAGTCACTTTATTAGCATATTTATCATATATTCTAGACTTAGTATTATAGAAACCCTTAATTGTATGAGAAACCTTGACTTTCCATAAAAGGAAACTTTTATACAAACCCTAATCAAATCAATGTCGAATCCGACCAACTAAGGCTTAGAAACTCTTGTTGCACCTTAAATACATTTAGAGCAGTAGCTAATCACTTAATATATTCATGTTATGGTGCTAGACTTGAGATATTCCCGACACACGAAGGATTTCTTTGCTTAATATCTAAGGTGAGTTCTAGTGATCCCTTTTTACTTACTGTTTTTGGGATGAAACATGCTCTTTTGTTTATGAACTATGATTGTGCTTTATTTGATGCTTGTATTTGGGACTTTTGGATACCTGCTGATACTTATGTGATGATCATTAATTCTTTTGTGAACCGCTTGTTTTATGTGGAAAGATCTATTTGGGGAATCCCCCACGCACAGTGGCTCCCGCTACAGGGAGGTACCCCACTGAGATCCTGAGGGGTCGTTTGTGGCATGTAACAGGTTTGAATAAGAAACTATGGTGAACCATCCTGGCAGGAATGGTTCACTGTTCTGAGGCTTGGTTCTTTCCTTCGAGAATATCCGGTTAAACACAAGTTTAGAAGAGGCCAACCGGGGACCAAGTGAAGGGTTGATTGTGATACCCCATGATGACTGATACTAAAAATGATGTTTTTAAAATGAAATGAGATTTTCATAAACTTTCACACTTGATTCTAAAACCTTTACTGTGGACTTTAAGAGTTCCTTTTATTGTTTTGAAACTTTAAGCACTTGAATTCACCAACTTTTTAGTTGACACAATTTTCTTTTGAGCATGTTTTAGGTAACCCGTGAAGACTCTTAGCTATTATAGAAGACTTAGACTTAACCCTGAGACCATGGCATTTGCTTGTGTGACCAAAATCATGACTTGAACAATTTGATTCAATGACTATTTTATTTTGTTGAACTATGTAAACATTTGGGGCTGGATCTGTTTCCAGCCCGGTTTCTTTTAAAACTTTAAATGCCATGTGATGTTCTCTCCCTTTGAGCTCCTATATTGGTTTGTTTCCGCTGCCATGTACGTTGTTGCTATTCTGTGACGTCCCACCCTACCTGGGCCCGAGGGTGTGACATATTGGTATCAGAGCCAAAGGTTGTAGAGAAGTCAGGAGTACCATAGTAGACCCTAGGCTACAACCCTGATACCCTAGGACTGTCCTTGTGGGAAAGTGTTGGAATGATCGGGTTGGGTAAATTGATGATTACACTTGATCAACGTAATCATGAATTTACCGGACGCGTAATTTCCATCACGGATCTCTATGTTATGTTTGGACCTTTCTGTTTAATGCTGATTAACTTTGAAATTCATTTTGACTGGGGATTTGAAATTGATTTTTAAAGATGAACTGTTTTGCCTGACATTATTTGAGAAACAACTGATTCTAACATCATTGATGAGGAATACATAGAGATTCCTGATACTAATGCCATCACTAGTACTATGAGTATATTATTATTAGTAAGATTATCATGAGCTATGAGAAACCAAATTACTCATGATGTCTTTTATAGGAAACAACTATGGCTGACAAGGGAAAAGCGCCTGCCTACCCTACTGAGAGCGGTGCACCAACGGGGGCACCAAGAAGGCAAAAACGCGTACTGAGTATGAGGAATACCTTAGGAGGTGTGGACACCCGGGTTGGATATCCGTCACGTCAGAGGACACTGAAGCTTCCGAGGACTCTTCTTCGACGACACCTTCCAGGAGCCAGACGCGCTCCCACACGCCGCATGTTGCCGCTCCATCCCACTCACCTATCCCTCCTATTGGGAATAGGGGAGCACGCACCATCACTCGTCCACGAAAGAGTGCTAGACCTGGACCTTCGGTCTCATTTAGGATGCCTCCTCCTCCTCCACCACCGGTTAGGACTCCCATACCCACACCACCGTCGTTCGAGCCACACCGACGCCACCCACAGGAGCCCTGGATGCCTCCGAGGCATAGCATGTACGATGGCCCCAGCGTACAGGCAGGGGATAGGTATTCACAATCCAGCCGCCGGGTTAGTGACGTAGGACCCACTGATGCAGCACTAGAGTAGCTCCTGAAGACCGTTTGTCGCCACGAGCTGACTCTTCAGCACGCTACCCGGACCTCCCAGTCTGCTCAATTCCAAGCAATGATGGCGTCACACGGGGTGCAGAGGTTGGAGCAGGAGCAAAGGAAGAAGAGCTCTGGATGGATGGGATGGCTGAAAAAGAAGTGGATGTGAAGGCGACATGTGGAAGGAGGAAGAACTATCTGTCATTGGACAGTTGAAGGAAACAATCTTATTGTTATTTGACACTATTATTATTATTCTTATTCATTGGGGTGATGGCACCTTCCACTTTGTAAGAGCTAGACTCTGATACTATGAACTTTGTCTTGTTTTGAACTGATTCCTATAATACAATGTTGTTGGAACATTTATGATTATCTGTCATGTGTTGTGTATTCATGGTGTTGGGCCATGCCATTCTTTATGTTTGCTTAAACTGCTTAAATTGGTAATCTGTGGAAAATTGGAAAGTTGTGTATAATTATACACCGTATTCTCTCCTCGTATAGAGGGAGCCTTGTAGGGAATTGATGCATAGACAGTTTGAAACAAATTATGAGATGCTAAACGACTTTGTCTGTAGTACTATCAGAATGCCTACCAGAAGAGGAACACGCATCGGAAGGCAAGGAGCATACCGAGGTCGTCATGAAGGAACAAGGCGAACCAGAAACAAACCTCCTACTCCCCCAAGGACTCCCATCGGGGAGGATGCTAACTCAGGAAATGATGAGAGGATGGCAAATCTCGTGGCACACCAAATTGCGCACGCTATACCAACCATCATTGCTCAAATCAATGCTGACCGGAATGTCGTCGGAGGTGGTACTGGGACTGAAAACAACGAGGAATCTGAAGCTATCAGGAAGGGGTGCTCCTACAAAATATTCATGGCTTGCAAGCCAAAGGACTTCCATGGCACCGAGGGTGCAATTGAAACATATAGGTGGCTGGACGAAATCGAAGTTGTGTTACACATCAGTGAATGCAAGTTGGAACACATGGTGAGGTTTGCTTCTCAATATCTCAAGGGACCAGCACTTGAATGGTGGAAAACCATCATTCAGCCTCGAGGCCAGGACGCCAGTGGTAGGATGATCTGGTCTGAGTTCAGGGAACTAATCACCAATAAGTACTGCCCGATCAACCAGCTTGAAAAACTGGAGGCTAGATTTCTGAATTTGGAGATGAGGGGCCTGAACTACACAGAATACATCAACCAGTTCCTTGCATTGTCCCGACTGGTACCACACTTGGTGATGCCAGAATCCAAGGGCGTGGCCCGCTTCATCTGGGGGTTACACCCAAGGGTGAGGGGCATGGTTCGGTCTTCTAGGCCTACAACCATACAGGCTGCAGTCGACGTTACCAGTAGTCTGACCGACAACCTAGTTAGAGCTGGGTGGACTAAACATGGGAAAACTAAGGACAAGAAGAAGGCTGTGGAAGAAAAGAGGAAGTGGTTTGATACTAGGATGGTGGTCGGCAGCAGTAGCGGTTCAAGCAAGAGACCTAAAGAAGAAGCGAGACAAAGTGACCATGGTGGAAAGGCAAGGAGGTTGTATCTAGGCACAAGCCCCTTCTGTGATAAATGCAAGCTTCATCACCAAGGGGAGTGCAATCCCATGCCTTGTTTTCGGTGCAAGAAACCTGGTCACCAGATTAAAGACTGTACCTTTGAGCCTGGGAAGCAATGCTATGAGTGCGGAGATCCAGGGCATAAGAGGAACAAATGCTCCAAGCTAGCAAGAAACAAGGACACCCGACCCAACAAGCCCAAGGGAAGACCTTTTGTGATGGACCCAACTGGAGCCTGAAAGGACCCTGATGTGGTTAATGGTACGTTTCTTGTAAACGATCATCCTGCTACCGTTTTGTTTGATACTGGAGCGACTGCTAGTTTTATCTCTAGTGCTTTTAGATCCTTCATTGACCTAGCTACAAGTACCTTAGCCGATACGTTTACCATTGAATTAGCTGATGGCAATATTTTAGAAACTAATGAAATCATCAAGGATTGTTCAATAAATCTAAATGGAAATACATTTAAGATAGATCTGATGCCCATTAAGTTAGGAGGATTTGATGTGGTTGTTGGCATGGACTGGTAAGCTAAGAACAGAGTCGAAATTGTTTGTGATGAACGCCTACTCAAGATACCGATGAACGACAAAGAAGTGTTAGTGGTGCAAGGAGAAAGGAGTAACACCTTATGCCCCATGATATCCCATTTAAAAGCTACCAAGAGGTTAAGGAAGGGATGCTCAGCTTTTATCATCTATGTGATGAAGACCAAAGAGGAGAAGAAGATTTTGGACATCCCAGTAGTTTCTGAATACCCTGAGGTGTTTCCGGAAGACCTACCGGGACTTCCCCCGAATCGACAAGTTGAGTTCCAAATAGATTTGCTGCCTGGCGCTGCACCGGTAGCCAAAGCATCGTATCGACTCGCCCCTCCTGAGATGAAGGAACTGATGATGCAAATTCAAGAACTATTGGACAAAGGATTCATACGTCCGAGTGTCTCTCCATGGGGTGCCCCGGTGTTATTTGTGAAAAAGAAGGATGGAACCTGACGCATGTGCATTGACTACCGGGAGTTAAATAAGTTGACCATAAAGAACCGTTACCTAATTCCGAGGATAGACGACCTATTCGATCAACTTCAAGGAGCAAGTTACTTTTCCAAGATAGATTTAAGATCCGGTTACCACCAACTGAAGATAAGGGAAGAAGACATACCCAAGACGGCTTTCCAAACTAGGTATGGGCACTATGAGTACTTAGTCATGCCCTTCGGGCTGACCAATGCACCAGCAGCATTCATGGATCTCATGAACCGTGTATGCCGCCCATATCTCGACAAGTTTGTGATCGTGTTCATCGACGACATTCTGATCTACTCCAGTAATAAGGAAGAACACGAGAAACATCTTAGACTAATTCTTGAGTTACTTAAGAATGAGCAACTATATACCAATTTTTCAAAATGTGAATTTTGGATGCGAGAGATCCAATTTTTAGGGCATGTAGTGAATGAGAATGGAATTCACGTTGACCCTTCCAAGATTGAGGCTATAAAGAATTGGAAGATTCCTAAAACTCTCACTGAGATTAGGCAATTCCTAGGATTGGCCGGATACTACCGTCGATTCATAAAGGACTTCTCACGCATTGTGCAACCCTTGACCGCACTCACTAAGAAGAGCAAAACCTTTGTGCGGGGACCAGAGCAAGATGAAGCCCTTGAGACGCTCAAGGAAAAGTTATGCAGTGCACCCGTTCTAGCCCTCCCGGAAGGAGTCGAAGACTTCGTAGTCTATTGTGACGCCTTGCGTCAGGGGTTAGGATGTGTGCTAATGCAACGCAACAAGGTCATTGCCTATGCATCTAGACTGCTAAAGGATCATGAGAAGAACTATACTAAGCACTACTTGGAATTAGGTGCCGTGGTGTTTGCTCTCAAAATATGGAGGCACTACCTCTATGGCACGAAGTGCGTCATTTACACTGACCATGAAGTTTGCAACACATTCTCGACCAGAAGATGCTAAACATGCGTCAGAGAAGATGGGTTGAATTGTTGAACGACTACGAGTGTGAAATCCGTTATCATCCCGGTAAGGCCAACGTGGTGGCAGGCGCTTTGAGTACAAAGGAGAGAGAAAAACCTCTTCGTGTACGAGCTTTAAGGATAAGTGTGTACACTGACCTAATTACAAGGCTGAAAGAAGCTCAAAGTGAAGCGTTAAAGGAGGAAAACTTAACGGGAGAAGGATTAACTGGAATAGAAAAGCGATTTGAAACAGGAAATGATGGTACATATAAGTGCGAAGGGAGAACTTGGGTGCCAAAGCATGGGAGAATTCGAGAGATAATTCTAGATGAAGCTCACAAATCTAGGTATTCAGTTCACCCTAGAAGTGATAAAATGTACCAGGATTTGAAGGCACTTTTCTGGTGGCCTGGAATCAAGAAATCAATCGCTGTTTATGTCGGAAAATGTCTAACTTGTGCCATTGTAAAAGCTGAAAACCAAAAACCATCAGGGACGTTGCAGCAGCCAGAAATCCCAAAATGGAAATGGGATAACGTAACAATGGATTTTGTTACTAAGTTACCCAGAACGTCTAGAGGTCATGATGCTATTTGGGTAATAGTGGACAGACTAACCAAATCAGCTCACTTCTTACCAATTCGGGAAGATTATGACATGTCAAGACTGGTTCAACTGTATATCAATGAAATAGTGGCTAGGCATGGTATGCCACTATTAATAATCTCCGACCATGATAGTCGTTTCACTTCGCGTTTCTGGAAATCACTCCAGCGAGCTTTAGGAACCTGGCTGGACTTAAGTACGGCATACCACCCGCAAACTGACGGTCAAAGCGAAAGGACTATTCAAACCTTAGAAGATATACTGAGAGCTTGCGTAATTGATTTTGGTGGGAACTGGGATAACCATCTTCCATTGGTGGAGTTCTCCTATAATAATAGTTACCATGCAAGTATCAATGCTGCTCCGTAGGAGGCTCTCTATGGTAGGAATGTCGGTCACCCTTGAGTTGGAATGAAATTGGTGATAGCCAAGTGTTGGGACCCGGCATCGTATTGGAGACCACTGATAAGATTTTCAAAATCAAGGAACGTCTACGGGCAGCAAGGGACCGTCGGAAGAAGTACGCTGATAGAAGACGAAAACCATTAGAGTTTCATATAGGTGATAGGGTAATGCTGAAGGTAGCACCATGGAAGGGAACCGTGAGATTCGGAAAAAGAGGCAAGTTAAGCCCAAGATACATTGGACCATTTGAAATACTTGCAAGAATTGGTCCTGTGGCTTACAAGTTGAAACTACCTCAGAAATTGAGTTATATACACGACACCTTCCATGTGTCAAACTTGAAGAAATGCCTGGTAGACAAAACCTTGGAGCTACCGTTGAAGGAGACAAGAATCAATGATAAGCTGAACGTCATGGAAGAGCCTATAGAGATCACGGACCGCTTGGTTAAGCAACTCAGATGAAGCCGCATACCCAAGGTTAAGGTTAGATGGAACTCGAGACGAGGGCCGGAATTCACTTGGGAACGTGAGGACGAGATGAGGAAGAACTCCCCGTATCTCTTTAAACCCACCCGTACCAATTCTAAGCGAAGTTAAAATTTCGGGATGAAATTTCCTAAACGGTGGAAGAATGTGACAACCGGTCCCAAGGTCACTATTCTAAACCCTAATTTATTTGCATCATATCCCATCTTATGTGTACTAATAATGGAAACAATTTAATTATACCAATAATGTTAGAATCACCAATTGTTATTTGATCCATTTTTATGATTCTATGTGATTTATGTGAATTTAGTCATTTTAAGTCTTGTCTTTTTAGAAAATTTGTGCCCGGGAATATTGATTAGTCACCCTAGCTAGAATACAAAGCCTTAATTGAAACAATTTAAAAGTATGCATACATACACACACTTGGAAATTTCGGATCATGCATGAATGATCATACACATGATATCAACTAACATCATCTACTAACTAATAATTTTATACTACATTTCAAATTAATACCACCTAATACACATTTAACTACTTAAAAATTTTTAAAAGAACCCACACTACTAGACAATTTCGGCCGCCCCTTGAACCTCCAATCACCACTCTTGCTTACCACACACTCCACCTTCCTAGCATCCATACACTACACATGCTACCTTCACCTTTGCAAGACACTCACTCCTCTCATTCTCTCCACTCTCTCTCGAAACCATCAGCTGAAACCCATCTCTCCCTCTCAAAATTCTCTCCATTTCAGCCTCATTTCCTGCTCCAAAATCGTGACCTACAACAACAACAACATCGGCCAACACCAAAACCGCAAGAAGGTGCCTTTTGGTGATGTTTTGAAGCTTGAAACTTGCAAGACTTGAGGTTCCAGCTTTTGTTAGAGGTTCTACAGTCATGTCCAAGAAGATTTCAACCATCCACGACCATCCACACCTTCTAAACCGTGAGATACATCAAGTGTAAGCTCACTATGTTCGGTTTTGGTCATTTCTCAAGATTGACTTCATTTTTCCCCTAAAAACCCTATTTCTCTTGTTGTAGCAGAAACTTCTCACTAATACCTTGTTCTTGGAGAGCTTTCCACGTTCTTTAAGGTATCCTACAAGTATAACATGTCGATCTATAGGTGTAACAAGAGTTACACCTTGAAAACCCTCTTTTTGGGTGATTCTCACCACCCAACGTGTGGGTCTTGTAACCTTTGAGAAACAACCTTGTGACCTGATTTCTAATGGCTCATCAAACTCCTAATAATCTTCTTTGAATGTTAAAAATGGTTGTACACCATGAATGGAAGGTGTTAACACAAGAACACCATGAAAAACCACTCTTTCTACAAGTTACAACACACCTTAAACACTTTCTTGAAAACCCTCTTAAACAAGGGTCATAAACTGCTCAAAAATGAGTTTTAGACACCCCAACAACCTGATTTTTAAGTTAGATGAAGTTTTGGTAATGAATAAACTCAAGTTACAATGATTTACACAAGTGTAATGGTCGGTTATGGCATTTTCTATGTATTTGAAGACCATGGATGTGTAGAATGACTAGGCCACGATTTGGGACTGTTATTTCAGTAGGTTTTGATGGAAATTAAGAGTGTTAATATTTTTTAATCTCTGGAACAAAGGACATGTTGTGTTTAGACCCATTTTGGTCACTTTCGGGACCCGAAAACATGCTAAAATTACTTAAAAACAAGAAATCTTGTGCTATAAACTTTTTAAAGAGAATTCCAGGTTCATTAGGGATTAATAAAGTGTTCTGGAGTTAATGGGAATTTTTAGTGGTCAAAAGATAATTTAAATGGATTTTTAAGTGAAAACGGGTGCTAACCGATAGACGTTTTTAGGAAAATCTAAGAAAAATGGATATAAGGTGAGAAATTATAAAAATCATTTCATTCCAGTAGGATAAATAATAAAATAACTTATCAAGTGGAAAGGTTGGTCAAACAAGATTTAAAATGGTCAAACCCGGTTAAAAACGCATTTTAACAGTTTAAACGTAAAAACGAGTCTTCCACTACTAGGGGTAAATTTTGTGATTTAAAAGGTTAGAAACTTATAAAAATGACTTTAAAAAGTTAGCTACTGGACCTAGACTCAAAAACATGAAAACCCATAGTTAACCATCTTAAACCCTTCGGTTTTACCGTAACCGGCAACGTTAAACGCGTAAATTATAAACCGAGCCCATAAACAAAAAATTTGAGTATATGTTCTTAACATAAAGTTATATTAAGTTCCTGAAACTGATTTTTGGTTATAAAGGTCACCTAATACAAGAAACCAAACTTAAGGGTAGAAACTGTCAATTTGGACACTTCAAGGGCTAAACTTTAACATTTTGTTAAACTTCATAATCGACTCCAATGACCACTTTAGTCACTTTATTAGCATATTTATCATATATTCTAGACTTAGTATTATAGAAACCCTTAATTGTATGAGAAACCTTGACTTTCCATAAAAGGAAACTTTTATACAAACCCTAATCAAATCAATGTCGAATCCGACCAACTAAGGCTTAGAAACTCTTGTTGCACCTTAAATACATTTAGAGCAGTAGCTAATCACTTAATATATTCATGTTATGGTGCTAGACTTGAGATATTCCCGGCATACGAAGGATTTCTTTGCTTAATATCTAAGGTGAGTTCTAGTGATCCCTTTTTACTTACTGTTTTTGGGATGAAACATGCTCTTTTGTTTATGAACTATGATTGTGCTTTATTTGATGCTTGTATTTTGGGACTTTTGGATACCTGCTGATACTTATGTGATGATCATTAATTCTTTTGTGAACCGCTTGTTTTATGTGGAAAGATCTATTTGGGGAATCCCCCACGCACAGTGGCTCCCGCTACAGGGAGGTACCCCACTGAGATCCTGAGGGGTCGTTTGTGGCATGTAACAGGTTTTGAATAAGAAACTATGGTGAACCATCCTAGCAGGAATGGTTCACTGTTCTGAGGCTTGGTTCTTTCCTTCGGGAATATCCGGTTAAACACAAGTTTAGAAGCGGCCAACCGGGGACCAAGTGAAGGGTTGATTGTGATACCCCACGATGACTGATACTAAATATGATGTTTTTAAGATCAAATGAGATTTTCATAAACTTTCATACTTGATTCTAAAACCTTTACTGTGGACTTTAAGAGTTCCTTTTATTGTTTTGAAACTTTAAGCACTTGAATTCACCAACTTTTTAGTTGACACAATTTTCTTTTGAGCATGTTTCAGGAAACCCGTGAAGACTCTTAGCTATTATGGAAGACTTAGACTTAACCCCGAGACCATGGCATTTGCTTGTGTGACCAAAATCATGACTTGAACAATTTGATTCAATGACTATTTTATTTTGTTGAACTATGTAAACATTTGGGGCTGGATCTATTTCCAGCCCGGTGTCTTTTAAAACATTAAATGCCATATGATGTTCTCTCCCTTTGAGCTCCTATATTGGTTTGTTTCAGCTGCCATGTATGTTGTTGCTAATCTGTGACGTCCCACCCTACCTGGGCCCGGGGGTGTGACAATATCAGTGTTAGATTTGTTTAACTGATTGTTTATATCATTAGATCTATTAGGTTTCTGATTAGATCTATTGATTTTGAGTAATATTTCTTTTGGGTGTTCATAACAACGTGAGAGTTCATATCTCAGATTCAAGGGTGTTATTGAATGAAGTAATCATAACACAAGTTGAGTTAGGCTAATCGATAGCTAAAGAAGGAATTCTACTCAACAATTTGGTGTAATCAATTTTAAAATCATTAAAATCTGTTTTATCATTCATCGGGTACTGTTTCATTGCTCGATTAACACCGATCTACATCAAATCGTTATTGATTCGTGGATTCGTGTTATTGATTGATAATCAACAGTTGTTCAAACAATTTTGAACATATTTCATCATTAAACATCCTCAATTCCATATCATTTGAGAATTTATTGAGAGGATTGACTAATTTTGACGTCAACGTCTTCATTAACCGATAATTAAGAGTTTGTCATTGATTATGTCATTAACAAAGGAATCTCTGTTTTAGTTAATCATTATTAAATTAACTAAGATGAGTAATTCACTCGTTGGATCAGCTTACCAACCTCCGAGGTTGGAAAACAAAGTTGATTTCAAAACATGAAACATCAAGTTCAGGAATCATATGAATTACACTGATTCTGATTTATGGGTGTCCATTACTGAAGGTCCTTATATTCCACCAACATTTGGACCTGATTACAAGGACAATAATCAACCCATAAGTCTAAAGAATCTGTCACCTGAGGATGCAAAGAAGGTCAAAGTTGACTTTAGAGCATATAGTATGCTTACTATGGCCTTACCTGAAGACCTCTTAATCAGGTATGAAAACTACAAAACAGCAAACGTCTTGTGGAAGATTCTTCACACTCTTTGTGAAGGGAGTGATGAAATTAGGAGCATTAGGAAGGATACACTTCTCTCACAATATGAAACTTTCCATCATATTGAGGGTAAATTTGTTCTTCAACAACTTCATATATTTATGCAGTTGGTGAATGAGATGAACATATTAGAGTTGAAATACACCAATGTGGAGTTGAACAAGAAGATGCTTCATACTTTACTTAAAAGTTGGACGCAAACTGTATCCATGTTCAAGAATACCCTTGATCTTATAGCCACTAGGCTAGATACGTTGGTAGCTAAGGTGGAAACACTTAAACTGGATGTGAAAACAAGAAACAATAGTACAAAAGCTCCCATTGTTCCATACTAGTTCAAAGAAACTAAGGGTGTTGGAAGTGCTTTTATTTCCAATCATCATGATGGAAGCTCTTGTGCTTTAAGTGATGATGAAGAAGAAGATGGTTTTTATGCATCAAGGCCTTCTAAATCAAATTTTCAAAGCAATTCAACAAGAAGAGAGAGAGGAAAACATGATGAGGGAAAAGCCCACATGTTGCCAAAGGGATCCTCCTCCAACAAAAACAACAATCAAACAGAACCAATCATTATGGTTCTGGACTCAGAAGAACAGAAGGCAGCTTTTACAACATTTAGTTTAATCTCTCAAGCTTATCTGGGTAGTATATTGACACCTGCACGCATTTGCTAGCAAGATCTAGAGGAATTTTATCCAGATAAAGTTAAAGAGATGGATCTCCAATGGCAAAGGGCCATGATTGCTTACAGAACCAAAATGTATCGGAGAAGAAACAAAGGCTTATTAGCTGCAGGTAGAACAACAAAGATTGGTGTTGATAAGTACAATATGAGATGATACAAATGTAATTTGTATGGTCATTTCTCAAGGGAATATAATCAACAATCAACAACTGACATGAGACAAAGTCCATAACATCAGTCTCAACAACATCAGTCTCAACAACATCAGTCTCAACAACATCAGTCTCAACAACATCAGTCTCAACAACATCAGTCTCAACAACATCAGTCTCATCAACAATCAGCAAGTCAAAGAATTTTCAAAAAGCCTCAACTTACAAACTCATTCCCACCAGCCACAAGTTCATCAGTAGGTCCAAGCAAAACCAAGGAAACTGGATTGATCATACTACAAGATGGAACATATGATTGGAGCATGTATGAGCAAGAGGCGTTGGAAGAAAATCAAGCTTTGATGGCCAACATAGAGAACAAAGTCCCACCTATGGCTACAGAGGTACCAATCAGACCCTAAAGAGTCACATTTGAATTCAGTGAAGAGGATTTTCAGATACCTCAAAGGGAAGCCAGCTCTTGGACCTTGGTATCCCAAAGAAGGAGACTTCAAACTCTACTCATATTCTGACACTGACTTTGGAGGATGTAACAACAACAGAAAATCCACAACTGGTTGATGTCAATTCATAGGGCCAAGACTTGTTTCTTGGTAGTGCAAAAAATAAAAAATGTGTTAGTATCCACACATGAGGCTGAGTACATAGCTGCTTCAGCCGGTTACTCTCAAGTATTATGGTTACAAAACCAATTACTTAATTATGGTTACAAGTTTCTTCAAACACCAATTCACATAGGTAACTCAGCTGCTATGTTTATCATTGCTAATCCAATGCAACATAGTAAAACAAACATATAGAAATCAGATATCATTTTTTAAGAGACTGCTTAGAATTTGGTTTGATCAAGTTGTTCAAAGTGGATACAAAAGATTAGCTTGCTACCTTATTTACTAAAGTCTTTGATTCAGTAAGATTTAATTTCTTAATTGAATCATTAGGCATGATCAACTTAGATTAGACTTCATCACAAAGAAAAGCATGATCTGTCTTTCATCATAATCAATATGAAAAAGCCAAAAACATTCACAAAACATAAAAATTACAAAAATATTGTCTTGTAAATATGTTTTTACTTCATAGAGCATTCATATTTTAGGAAATGATAGTACACTATGACTTTGTTTACTTTCCTGATTTTAATTTATCATTAAGACTTATCACAAGTGATTTGCTATGTGAGTAGGTTCAACTTGAGTATAATGTCAACTAATTCATGCTTAACATAATGACTAGATGACAAACTATGGGCAATTCCATTTTGAAGAACAAACAAGTGAGTCTAATCCTAGTGTGATCATTTCACCAACCTAAACATACTATGTTCTGACATTTTATAATTTCTTTCTTTCCAAATCATATACTCTCTGTTTTACGTCTGCAAAGACCTGAGTTTATGATCACCTTTGGTTTACAAAAGTAAACAACTAGTGAGTTGATAATAATCACCTTCATCCCTCTATTTTGTGTCAATAAAGTCCTCGGTTATAGGCACCTCCGTTTACGTAAGTAAACACCTGGTGACTAGATGATGATCATCTACAAGCTCTAAAAGAATCTAATGTGATCAACTGTATATTATCTTATAGAGCATATCAAATAATCAACATTAATAAGATTTCATAGAATTCTTAAGATAGAGCTTATGCTATATGATAGGATAAAATGAATCAATCTTTGATGATGTTAGAATGCAATTTAATCAAAAACATACAAATGCAATCAAATCAATGCAAACAATCAAGAAAAAATTCATAGTCGTTCATTGATAGATGTAAAGACAGTTACAAGTGTAAGTAGCAGTTACAAGTGTAGTTTTTCTTGTCTAGTCTACTGTATACACACATCTAAGCTATTTATACTATCAATAAACAAAGGAAAAAATATTTACAAACTAGTCCCTATACTATGACAAAACTTATACAAAAGACAAGTAAAGACAATATGTTAATCTTCAAGAAGCTCTAACAATACTCCCCCTATGATTCACATGGTCTTCGGTCTTCAAAATCTTCTGTCTTCATAGCTTTGTCTTTTTCTTCAATCAACATTCTTCTCTTTGACCTTTGTCTTCTCTCTCTTTCATCTTCAAACATCAAAGAAGTCTTCAGGCTCTTCTTTGATCTTGAACATTGGCTTGTCCTTATACATTTCTTGTTCTTTCAAGGCCTTGGCTATAGCAGCTTTAAACTTGCTAGCCAAGATACCTTGCTCTGGCTTTGCCTCATTGGTCTTGATCTCCAGTTTGTTCATCACCTCCAGTGTATCCTTTGATAAACCTGTGATATCAATGTTAGCATATAATTCAATTGGTTTTGAACTTCCTTTTAAGTATACTTCCAAAACTCCTTTGCTAGAAATTCTCATGAACTCAATCTCCTTTATATCTTTCTTCACTATGTTAGCATAAGCTAAAGCTTTCCTCAAAGAGATTCTCTCCATAGTAGCATTCATCACCTTTATAATTGATAGAAAATACTTCTTATCATTTTCTACTATTTTTGGAGTAACTCTTTTAAACTTTTGTACAGATAAGAAGGAAATATAACTCGGATGTAGCAATTTGAGTTCAAATACTCCAAATAGAGTAATCATGTTCTCATCCCAATTTTCAAGATTCTGGACCAATTTAAGCTCAAATGTATCCAAATTATAAAACCATCACAGGATTGGTTTTGACTTTTGAGTCCCTTCGATTACTTTCAATCCTGGTGTTGTGACCTTTTGAAAGTACTGATCACGAAACTCAAACAGAAAATGTTCATCTTCTTCTTGTTTGCCTTTATACTTCCTATTCTTTTTCAGAGTGTTGAAGTATTCTTTGTCTTTTTTAGTGCATTTGATTTGCAGAAATGAACTTGCTCTTGTGATCCCTCTATTTAATAGCTCAACAAACATTTCACCTCTTTTAGCTCCTGTTGGATTGATCAAAGGTAGTTTGCTTAACTCCTTTAAGTCTTGAACATGTAATTTGATAATACTTGAAAGTGATATACATCACATATAGCATTGACTCTTTTAATAAAAAATGCATCAAAAATCTCATCATATTTCCAAGCTACGATCTTTACAGCATTGGTGTTGTCAGGAGCAATAATTGCATTAAGCAACTCAGAGATTGATTGTCCTTTCTTTAAAACATTTCTGACCAAGTCACCTGCAGATCTAGCTTTGTTCAATAGTTGTTTTTGATCAAGACACACTTTATATGCTTGTTGCTTAGATTCAGGAAACATTCTCATCAACTCTTACCTCTTTTCATAAACTGAGATTTTCATTGCTATTGACTTTATCTCTTGAGGTTTTAGTATTCTTGTTCTTTTAGTAATCTCCAGTTATTGAGGATTATCAGTGTCAAGCACAACCATCTTGTTAGTTTGCTTCTCAGTCTCTTGGAAGCTTCTTACTAGATTCTTTAGAGATTCAGATTGTAATCTCTTGAGTCCCTTCCAAGGATAGTTTCTTGCTTGCAACCATTATCTTAAAGCAATAACATTCATATGTTCAGGATCAGGATGGTGCAATTCAGAAGATGGCATTTCCTCAACATTTATACTTTCTTAGAAAGGATTCCATTCACCATGCTCAACAACAATTTCATTTGGATCAACTGGTGCGACTGACTCAGTTGTAATGCATTTCTCGTATTCTTCATTAATTTGAGAAACAGTCAAGCCATCCAGAAAAACTCTATTGTATTTCATTTTCACCAAATAGTTATACCTATCTTCAAAGTCTATAGCTATCTCATCATGAGCAGTCTCTATTGTTGAAAATGTTGATTCAATATTAGCTTCAACAATATCTTCATCTTCTAGTAAATCATTGTACCAATCATCGTCAAACTCATCCTCAATATCATCAAGAGCTTTAATTGTCTCTTGAACAAATTTCTCACCTTCTTCTTGAATTTCAACAATCTTTTGTACTTTTGATGATGGTTCAGGTAATACTGAAATATCCATATCATCAATCTTTCTCTTTCCTTTATCAGCTTCAAGAATTTTCTCAATCTTAATTGGATTTATCTCAGATACAATCACTATCTCTAGAGATCAGACTTTTGCTCTTCTTTCAGTTTAGCCAACTCCTCTTTCATAACTTCATGCTCTTTTTGTAACTTCTTATACTTTTCCTCCATCAAATCATAATCTCTAATCATCACTTCAAAAGTTTTCAAATTCTCATCTTTATCTCTTACAAGAGTATCAATTCATCATCTTTCTTTTGAATTATCTCTTTTAACTTCACATTCTCTTCTTTAACTCAACACTAACTTTTTCTTGAGCATTATTAGATTCCTTCAATGTTTCAAGCTCATCCACATTAAGAATATCTTCATTTTGTATAGACACATTGTGTGCTTTAATAACTAGTATTTCTTCAGCTTCTATTGGAGTAGAGCTTTGAAAAATAGGCTCAGAAATCATAGCATCTATAAAATCAAATCCAAAATCTTGATTTTGGACATCTTCTTCATTAACATTAGCATCTATCTTATCATCAACATGAGCTTCATTGACTTCTTCATCATGAGCAATGCCAGCAGAAGTTCCTTCATCAATATCATGTCTTTCATTAGCATGATTAGAAATAGTTGTCTCACTACTTTCTGATTGATGAACTTTAGCTGCATCATCAGCACCATCATCATCACTGCTTGAACTATCATTAGCTTCATCATCTTCATTTTCATCATCGCCATCTTCATCATCATCATCATTATCTTCATCATCATTAGAAATCACTTGAGGAACTTCATCAACAAGATCAGCTGGATCCACTTGTTCTCCTTCAATTAAGTGGTAGTGATCTATATTGATATCAACTTCATCATTAGCAATGTTCCTCATATACTCAAACATTGGTACATTTTGAGCACCAGTAATCATACCTAATGTCTTGTATGAAATCTCAGACATATGCTCAAACTCTAGAATATCTCCACCAACACCGTACACATGAAAGTCTGGGTGTTCTTCATTGATGATCATTTGTAAAAACCTTGGATACGTTAGGTATTTGTTCCTAATGCCTTTTTCAAGGTTGAAGATGAATCCATTCATGATCCACTTTGCAATATTAAATCTTCTATTAGTAGCAAGTGCCACTATTGGAGATGCAATGTCTATTGGAAAAGAATTCCAACCGACATTCATTGAAAGTAAGCTTAGATGGATCTTCTGGATAATTTTGACCCAATCTCAAAAAGCATCTGATAGAATCTTCAGAGACTTCTACCATTCTATCATTAGTTACAAACCCTCTTAGTACCTTCTTTCCTACATCATTTATCTCAAGTGATGCTGTGTTCTAGAACTTTCTAATCAGTCTTGCATAAACAACATAGACATACTTAGTCCTTAGAAGGAATCTTATTTTCTCTTCATACCTAACTGCATCTTGAATATCTTCGTTTAGTAATGCAGCAACATTATGCTTGGCTCAAACTTTAAATTATTATTCTACAGAATTGAAAACAAAAACTTTAGTCAATTTGACTTTAAACTTGTTGAATTTAATAAATATTGATTGAATTTAAATGAATTATTATGTTTTAAACAATTGTTAATCTAACTTGTACTTAGAAAATTACAAAGTATTCATATATTATGTTCAAGAACGTATCATACTCAACTTAGGATTTAAATTATTTTAAACATATCAATTCATTAAAAATTATCAAGCACAAATTAACAAATTGCTTTTTTATGAATTTTCTATTATGATTAAAAATTCAAAATTTATTGATTGTTCATCTTCAATGTTTCGACTGATGATGAATCATTATCGAACAATGTTGATGAAAAATGATGTTTAATGTGTTAACATGCTTGAAATCAGTCCAATATCAACATTCTAAACTCAATTTCAGTTATTGTTTAACATTCAAATCAAAAAATTCAAATTTCAATTGATTTTAGGGTTCATATGCCCGAACAACTCTGAAACACCCTAATCAATTTGAACTTTGAATCTTGAAATTGTATTGATTCGATTATGAACTTAAGTCTTAGAAATAAACTATCAATCACATGAATCGAATACAACAATCAAAATTTTATGAAATATGAGTAACCGAGAGTCGAGAGTGAGTTCAGGGGATTTTGGAGAATGAAAAACACAAAGTGTTCTTTTTATACTAAGTGTGAAATTTTAGGCGCATGAGCACTTTTTGAGCGCATGAGTCTGAAAATAATACAAAAATTTAGTCGCATGAGCACTGTTTGTGCGCATGATATTGAATATTTCACTAAGTATTTAGACGTATGAGTATTGTTTGTGCGCATGGGCTTAGACTCATGAGCACTGTTCAGACGCATAAGCACTGTTTAGGCGCTTTTGCACTGTTCAGGCGCATGAGACTAGCTGAAACGCCCAACACTTGGAAATTTCACTTGAAACGCCCAATTCTTAAAAAGCCTGGTACTGTTTAGGCGCATGAGAGTTGATAAAACACCCAACACTTGACCTACTTTTCAGACTTATGAACACTGTTTAGGCGCATGAGGGTTTCTAAAATACCTAAAATCTTGTAAATTTTATGAAATTCAACATGCTCCTATTTGGACTTCTGACCACTGTTTAGGCGCATGAGATTTCTTACACTTGTATTTTTTTCACATATTCCACCTGAACACTGTTTAGACACATTAGTACTGTTCACATACTAAAATTTAAACAATTTGTAAAAATTTTGGCTTTCACTCAAAAATTTCATAATTGACCCTCAATTTTTGAACTTTTGACATTTCATTTTTTATTAAAATTTTCAACAAACAAAATTATTTTCCCTTCATTTTAGTCTCTGAATTTGAACAAATAATCTCATTTAAAATGTTGCAAGAAGCTTTTCCACTTGTAAAAGTTTATAGGTTCATTGTCACATTATCAAACACACATATGCTTTGAACTTTTAGCTTCATCCTTTCCACTCAAACCGTTTTAATTTTGATTTTCTTAGATACTCTTACTTTTTACTCCCCCTAAACTTTTAAGTTCCACAAAACTTAGAAGTTTCTTAAGTTGTCACAAGAAGATCACACTAATCATTGTTAATATGCCTGCACACATAAAACATGCATAAAATCAAAATTAAAGCATAATAAAAATCTATTATATACAATAGAATCAATGTCTGCAGTGAGATCATATCAGTTAAGATCAGGATATTAAAAGAAAATAAATTGTGAATAGTCATAGACGATGATTAAATCTTGATCAAGTGTGTTCCAGGTCAGTGATTTCACAACAAAGGAGACACACGATCCAAGGATAGATAATGATGGTTTTTGACAAAAGAATCAACTCACTTACTTTTTTAATTCTTGGAATGATTAGTGTTGAATGAGATATGATATGATGTGACTCACACATAGACTTAGAGAGATCAACTATCATCAAGATATGCAAGAAAGCATAAATTCTCAACTTATTACCTGACATATATTCATAACTAGAGTTCATGTTGATAATTTAGCAGAGAATTGTCATGGATAAACCGTTTGATAAACTCTAACCGTCTATTTGAATGGGTTGTGCACATTGGCATCTTTTTGCATCAAAGGAGAATATCCTGGTCTGTAATCAATTACAAAAAAGGATATCTCATTACTTCAGGTCTATGATGACTCATAATAGAGAAGTGAGATGATGCTTGTAATAGATCTCATGGTTAGTCATATCACCACCAGGTGTGAGTGTTGTAACTTTACAAGCAGTCAATCTGATAAGCTAATACTACTCATTAGTACTAAGATGAACGCACATACATGCATAAATGATTTAGTTTAATCACAAGAATTTACTTTTTCAGTATAGTAGCATGAGATTGTCTACACATCATATCTGATCATGTCTGACTTTATTATCAAGTGAAATATGCAACTGATCTCACTAATGTACTATCATTTCTCACATATTGCAGAAACAGATTCATTCCTAAAACATGAATTAACAAAGAAAGGCTCTATTTTTGTAGTTTTTGTTCTATATTTTTATCTTTGATTTTGGATTTTCTATTTTTGAATTTGGTTTTTCTTTAATCAGAAAATAAGCACACACAAATTACAATAAGGCAACTAGCTTTGACAGTTGCTCTTACTATGACCATTTTGTTAAGGGAGGGTTCTGATCATGTTAAGACACAATGAACTAAAAAGCTCAAAAACTAGTTTTACACATGGTTATTAAGACCAATTAATTCTACCAAATACTCAAACAGTCCTGGTAAGAAGGCTTTAGTAAATAGGTCTGCCAACTGTTTTTCAGTTGCAATTTGAATCAATATGATTAAACCTTTTTCAGAGTTATCTCTAAGAACATGATATCGAATCTCGATACGTTTTGTTTTTGAATGTTGGACAGGATTGGCTATAATGAACATAGCAGCATTGTTATCAATGTAAATTGGAGTTTTAAGAAAATTGAACTCATAATCCAGCAGTTGGTTTTATAACCAAAGGATTTGAGAACATCCTCCTGAAGCAGCTATGTACTCAGCTTTTGCGGTTGGAACGGAGACATTTGTTTGTTTCTTACATTGCCACGAGACTAATCTGGGACCTAAAAACTAACATCCACCCGTAGTAGATTTTCTATCTTGACAACATCCTCCATAATCACTATCAATATATCCATGTAACTCAAAGTTTCCCTCGTAAGGATACCATAGCCCTACAGCCTGTTTACCTTTGAGATACCTGAATATCTTTTTGACAACAATTAAGTAGGATTCCTTCGGGTCTAATTGATACCTAGAACAGACACAAACATCATACATTATGTCTGGTCTTAATACAGTAAGATACATCAATGAGTCAATCATAGATCTGTATGAGGTTTGGTCAACAGATTTTCCTTTCGGATCAGGCTCACTCTTGGAGTTTACGTCAGCTGGAGTTCTGAAGGACTGACAATCTTGCAGTTTAAATTTCTTCAAGAGCTTTTCAACAAACTTCTCTTGATTAATAAAAATACCATCTGCAGATTGCTGAACTTGAAGTCCAAGAAATAAATTGATTACTCCCATAGAACTCATTTGAAATCGAGACTTCATGATTTCTTCGAATTCATTGCCCAATTATAGACTGGTGGAACCAAATATGATATCATCAACATACACTTGTACACATAAGAGATTATCAGCATCCTTCTTTATTAATAAAGTTGGATCGATTTTCCTTCTTGTGTATCCATGTTGGATTAAGTGTTATGATAATGTTTCATACCAGATTCTTGGAGCTTGATAAAGTCTATACAAAGCTTTGCTAAGCTTGACCACACGATATGGAAATTTTGAATTTTCAAAACCCCGAAGATTGTTTCACATACACATCATCAGTGATGGGACAATACAAGAATGCATCTTTAACGTCCATTTGATACATTTTGAATTTCATGAATGATGCATTATCCGGGAAGACGTGAATAGATTCAAGTTTTGCAACTGGAGCAAATACTTCATCATAATAAATACCCTCTTCCTGAGTGTATCCTTGTGCAACAAGTCTCGTTTTATTTCGAATAACGATTCCTCGATCATCTGTTTTGTTTCTAAACCACTATTTTATGCCTATGACATTTTCTCCTTTAGGTAAATCCACAAGATTCCACACTTTTTGTTTGTGGAATTGCAATAATTCTTCTTGCATAGCCTCAATCCAACCATTTTCCTTTAACGCTTTGGTAATGTTTTTAGGAACAACTTGAGAAAGAAAACACTAGTATAAGCAAATATTTGCTTGTTCTGATTTGCTTCACGTCGTTCTCTCATTCAAAGGGCCAATAATCTGAGATGTTGGATGGTTCTTATGAATACAAGATGTCGGAATATCATTCCCTTGAACATGAACATCCAGATTTCTTTGATTCAAGTTGGAGAGCTGATGCAATAGGCTTGAAGAATGTGGATTGAAATTTAAACTTGAGTTGGTGAGTTGATAAAGTAATCAAGATTACTAGAATCAACTGCATCACCAGAGATGGATGATGTTACAGACTCAGGTTGTACAAATTCAGTACCATCATTAGGAATTGGTTGAGAAACATCTTGACCTTCTGAAACTGAATGATCTGAATCTTGATGAGATTGATCATTTTCATTGAATTGAATAGTTGAATCCTTGACAAAATAGAAGAATGGGTAATCTGGGCTTTGATCATTTGGGTCATCAGAATCTGAGTCATCACTGAAGGAACTAAGATCTCCTTGAGATTTCTTCTTACCTATAGAATCAAGCAAGTTAGATTGATCAAACAAGTTAGATTGAAAATAATTTGACAATGAATCTAAATCAAATAACCATGCTGGACCGTTTGAAACAGATGGAAATGAATTTTCTAGAAATTTAACATTGAATGTTTAAATTATAACATTAGTCCTAGAGTTATAAACTCGATAGGTTTTTTGAAATAGATGAATATCCAACGAAAAATCCATTATCAGATTTTGCTTCAAATTTTCCGAGATGATCACTTGAATTTATAATCATAACTGGACAACTAAAAGATTTAAGAAAATCTATGTTTGGTTTCCTACCAAACATCAACTCATATGGACTTTTCAGTTTATCTTTCACGATTAACGTTTGATTCTGTACGAAACACGCAGTTGATATAGCTTCATCCCAGAAAGTGATCGGAATTTTAGCATCTGTTAACATAGACCGTGCAGCCTCAATTAGTGTTATGTTCTTCCTTTCAGCAACTCCATTTTGTTAAGGAGTTCTAAGAGCACTGAACTGATGAGCGATTCCTTTCTCTGCATAGAACATGTCAATATTAGCATTTTTGAATTCTGTACCATTATCACTTCTTATTATCTTCACTTTTTCATCTAATTGATTTTCAACTTTTATGATAAATTCTTTTAAAAATTCAGTCGTTTCAGATTTAGCATTCAAAAAGAAAGCCCATGAAAATCTTGTATAGTTATCAATGATAACCAAACAATAAGATTTTCTTCCAATACTCTTGACGTGGTTGGTCCAAAAAGGTCAATGTGCAACATCTGGAGTGGTTTAGAATTTGAGTTTATCAGCATGGTCTTATAAGATGCCCTATGTTGCTTTCCCTTCAAACATGCTGAGCAGTGATCTGTAGTTGCAAACTTCTTGGATGAAAGTCCAATAACATGATTTCCTGCTACAAGCTTGTTCATGTTCTTGAAGTTGGAATGCCTGAGACGTCTATGCTAAAGTTGACTTTCATCATTTGATGCTTTAGTAATGAGGCAAGTTGTTTATGTGGATGGATCAACTTGAGACATATCTAGTTTGTATACATCTTGATCCCTGACAACTTTAACAATCACCCAATCCTTGCTAATCTGAAATCCTGGCTTCAAAACATAACAAAAAGAATCATCAAATAGAACAGAATATGATTTATCACATATTTGGGACACGCTTAGCAGATTAAAGTTCAACTGGGAACAGAAGTTGACTTTATCGAAGCTTATTATCACATTGGATATTTATCCTTCTCCTATTATCTTTCCACCTGCATCACCACCAAAGGCGACATGCGTACCATCATTTAACTTAAAGTTTTACAATAAGGCATGATTGCCTGTCATGTGCCGGCTACACCCGTTATCCACATACCAAGTGTTGAGTGGTCTTCTTGGGTATACCTGCGCAACAAAGAAATTAAGTTGAGGTATCTACCCAAGCCGAGATGGTCTTGGGTTTTCCAAATTTATCAAGAATAGTAAATTGCTTGAAATGAAGAGTATTCAAATCTAGCTTGTTCTTAATGAATTTACCAATTTTGTTATGCATATATTGTTGATCAATTTTGTAAAAATTCATACCATTTGACTGACCAGCTTTTGAATAATATTGATTACCAACATCTTTCATATTCATTCTTACAAATATTGGTATGAATTGATCGTTCAGAATTTGTTTTGGTCTCACATAATTATTCCTTTAGAAAGACATCAAACCTAATGAAGGTTGGTTAGTTAATCTTTGAAATCCATCAGTTTGATTTCTCCGATACTGAGGATTAACATAACCTTTTCTCAATTGTGAATTAGCAAATCCTTTCTTAGATGAATTCTTCCTAAGGTAACAATTTTCAGTGTTGTGAGTTCTTTCATCACAATAGGTATAATATTTGTTGAAATAACAATCTGTTGTGGAATGATTCCTCATGTCACAGATGTGACTGTATTTATTGAAAAACCACTCAGTAGTATTGTGATTATACATATCATAAATTTCACAGTACCTTTGTGGAGTTTTAAACAACTGTTTATTAACTTTTGATGTTGACGTAATATTTGATTCTTGCTTATATTTTGGTGTCAAAAAGTTAACTTGTTATTTTGATTTGTCAAATTTTGCTTTTGAGTTGACATTTTGTTCTTTGACATATTAGTTTTCAGCTTTTGCATATAAACTTCCTTCTTTGATTCCTTAGGAACAAATCTTTTAATAACAGCGGAAGACTTAGAATCTGAACCCGTTTTTAGATCAGAGTGTTATTTGTTCTTAGGACTTAGATTAACTTCTTCAAGTGAGTTCATGTTTAACAAACCAGCACACACAAATTTCACTGGTTTGAGTTTAGTTGCTTGATTTATTGGTTTTATCAGATTTTCTTGACTCTTGTTTTGATCATTTTTGGCTTTAGATGATTTTCTTCTTCTTCTTTGATTCTTTGATTTTGAGGAACTTGGTTTAATTTGTGATTGAACATCTTCAGGTGAAGGTTCCTTTTCATTATCTTTCTCTTTCAGATCAACAGAATTTAAATCTTCTGATGTTCCTTCTTCTAATTTTGTTTTTTCTTTATTTTTGATTATTACTTCTTCCAACACTGATTTTATTGGAACACAAGATTTCTGACTTTTCTTTTTAGGTTCATATGATTTTACTTTTATGGGATTACCATTTTTGATCTTCTCATCATCCTTTTCTTCGAAGATTTTTATATTAGCGTTTTCTTCTTCATTGTCAGAATTCTTGTTTTTGTTCTGAAAAGCTTTGAGTTTAGCTTTGTTTTCAGGAGAATGATCATGCATGCTAAAGTTTTCTGGTAGAATGTTGGTTATAGATTCAGGCATTGGTTCATGAGTGAAGCCTAATCCTACTTTTTGTTTATCTTTTCTTTCACTTACCACTTTTTCCACAATCATTTTGGAATTTTTAACCTTAGCAAGATCAACTTGAGTAGCAGCATGTGCTATCTTCTCCTGTTCTAGATTTTTAGTCATTTCCTCAAGTTGTTTAGACACAATTTCTAATTCTTTTAATGTTTTGTTCCATGACGTTTGAAGAGAAATGATCTTTTCATCTGCTATTTTGTGATCAGATTTTAGTTTATTGTGCATTGATCCTCTTGCTTAAGTTTCTCGCAGATTTTATATGAATAACTTTGATAGTATTCGACATGCTCATAAAAAGATTTGGTGCATAGTTTTTCTCATACTTTAGATGGTATTTCAGAATATTTTGGTGAAAAAGTTTCAGAGTTAGAGGATGAAGTTTCAACCTTAGGTTGATCAGACTGAGCAATCAAAGCAAATTCATCTGAATCCTCTTTAGGTTCAGATTTGTCACTCCGGTCATAATCATTTTCTTCATTCTTATTGTTACCTTCAACTTTAGGATCACAGTCCTCTGACCAATCTTCCCCTTGAATTTCTGCAATAAGAGATAAACTTGACGTTAGATCATTAGTAAATTGGTCAGCATATGTACTCCAGTCATATCCATCCTTCACACTAACTACTAGAGCTTTCTTCAGCTTATCAGATGACTCATATTCAACTTTAGGCTCAGGCATTGGAAGACTTTGATATGGCTTTTGGAATGTCTTCTGAGATGATTGAAACCTCTAATTTCCATAACTAGATTGAGCATTTCCTTCATTATTCCTGGAAGCTTTGTATTCCCGAGAGAAATGTCCATAACTATTGCAGTTGAAACACCTTGACTTTGACTTGTCAAATACAACATTCTTATTAGCACTAGGCTTGTATTTCCTACTGACATATGAGTGTTTTTGAGTTCTGTAGGTAATCATCACCATCTGCCAATTCAGATCCATTTCTTCTACATCTTCAGGATCCATTGTTGATACATATTGATGTACCTAGTTTATGTTCTGAAATGTAAAAGTCTTTCATGTCTTACATATATGTGATCGATGTAATGAATTAAATGAATGATATATGAAGTGCATTGTGATGTTAACTTATGTTTGATTATGTCATGATATCATTATATTGAATGTGTTGCACGTGTATGAACTAACTATATAGGTTTGTTGTTGTTCTACATGGTTCTAAGTCAATAAGAACTTAGAAGTATGTTTAACTTATCCATGTGATAGTTCATGCTAATGGACCATGCTAATGGTCCATATGCATGATATATCATGCTTATGGACCAGTCGCACGACTATACCAGAAGACTAGATCAGTCGCACGACTGAGACATAAGATTGAGTCAGTCGCACGACTGAACCTTCAGTCGTGTGTATGAGTCAATCGCATGATTCAGTCAAACGACTGAACCATGCTAATGGTTAAGTCGTATGAATGAAAATAGAAAACCTATAAATACCACGTAATTCGTGGAAAAACACAACACTTCGAATACCTACGTACCCTAGCCGTCCAGAGCGTACCAAAACATGAATCCAAGTTCATAGTTCATTTCTGATCAATTCTCATTCGTTCTTAGCGTTTGTTTCATCATTGGATTGATCAGGATATTCGTTCTCACTGATTGGATCGCCAACCAAATAGGATTCCTCATGTATGTCAGGTACACCATTACAAACCGCTTTTGTATTTAACTCCTCTGCTCCTTCTCCGTGCAGCCCATCTGGTACCGACACATTCGGGTCATCTGGAACTCACTACATAGTTCCTGAGGTAAATGCTACAAAGTTAAAGACTGAGAATCTCGGGAATGTGACTGTGGAAGTAGCGAAAGTGCATATGGACCTTCTAGCTACAGTTGTCCAATCTTATGATGGTTTGGTTGCTGGAAAGATTGGAAACTGTCATCTTGCTGATGAAGATTAAGAACAAGTTAATGAAAATGAGTTAGAGCGCATGGATATCATGTGGGACTTGGATAGTGCTGTAAGAAGAGCAAAGAAGTTCGTGAAGAAGACGGGACAAAACTTGGTAGAAACTAAAGATACTACATTTGGATTTGACAAAACCAAGGTCACTTGCTTCAACTGTGGTGAGAAAGGGCACTTCAAGTGGGAGTGTGTTAAGCCCAAGAAGACAGGAAATGGAAATCCATTTCCCTTATTAAATTGTCAGGAAAAGGATAAGATTGGAGCATCAACAGCAAGTAAAGACTCTAAAGCTTTAGTTGCTTAAGGTGATGAAGGGCAAGACTGGTCCTTCAGATTCGTATCCGAGGGTAAATCTAATGTTGCTTTTGTCAACACCTTGGATGATGGATCTGCAAGTGAGGGAGACATAGTAGCTGAGCATTATTTAGATGTTGAAGAAGCTATGGATGTAGTTGATCACTTAATGGAAGAAGAGCTTAGTGCAGCAAACATAAAACATTCAGTTGCTGAAGAGTCTGACACTGCACTGATGGCTGATTCGTCTAGTACTTCACAGGTAAATTCTAAAGAAGAATTATTTGATAAACATGCTTGTTCTGAATGTGAGAAATTTAGAGAAAGCATTGATTTAAAATTTGATAGGTTATTAGAACACAATGATTATCTAGTGAATGATTTGCAACTCCGCACTAAAGCAAACGTGTGCTAAAACAAAATGAGTGCAGTTTCAAAGAAAAGATAGAACTTCTGGGGAAACAATTGAGGGAAACCGAAGTTGTTGCTCTTATTCAATCAAATGATATTAAGTTCTATTTAAATTCTTTGGAAGAAACAAAGAAGCAAAAAGCAGTTTTGGAAGTCGAAGTTGAATCATTGAAACAAAAACTGCATAGCTTGGCAAGTTCTTCACACATAGTTCAAAACCAAGTGAAATAACGTAATGGTGGGGAAGGTTTGGGTTATAAAGTAGTACCACCACCACATGCTATCCTTTTAAATACTAAATGTAGACCAATCAACCCTGTAAAGGATCATGTGGTGTCTACCCCTCTGGTCACTGATCCAGATTCTACGGGTAAACCTGTGAAGTCGGTCACCGAACAGATGAATACTACTTTAGGAACTAAAGATAAGATGCCTGTTGAGGATTTGACTGATAAAATTGAAATGGTTAACTAAGAACAGGTTCACAAACGTCTATTTCAGAACCTAAAATGTTTAACTTAAAGAACCCTAAACGTATTAATCCTTAAAGTCCAAATCAAACTAAGGCAAAAGATGTTCAAAAGGTCAAAACAATTAAATTTGTTAAAGAAGGTGAAACATCTAAAAAGGAAGAGAAGTTACCAAGCCCCCAACCACACTCAACACCACATTAATAATTTCCACAATATGTAGAAGGAAGATCTTACTATAGTTATGGAAAACGAGGACATATCTCTTCAAATTGTCCTTATTATCAGACACCCAAAAGGAAAATTGAACTTTTTGATGAAAAACCTAGATTTTCTAAGACCAGATCTAATACTCCTCTAAAATACCAAGGGTCATACAGACGAGCTGAAAGCAAGGCTGTGTCACCCAAGGTTAAACCTAGGATTATTAGTGAACCTAAAGCTCAAACCATTAGCCAGTGTCTGTTTACCACAAACAGGCCTTACACAAAACTGGGTTATGGAAAGAAAAATCAGGTAATGTGTCCGACAGTGAGGACAAGAACAAAAAAGATGTGTCCTCATCCTCTTAAGGACAGTGGGTTGAGTTCATGATGTGTGATACCTCTAGGACACCCAAGCCAGTTAAGGCTTGGGTCCCAAACTTGAACTAATAATTTCCTTTGTATGTGCAGGGTATCCGTTACAACGCTATCACTAATACCTGGATTATTCATAGTGGGGCGTCCAGGTACATGACCGGGAATTCGTCTCTCCTTTTAAACGTCAAACAAATGAAAGGGGGACACGTATCATTTGCTGGAAGTACAGGAGGATATATCATCGCTCAAGGGGAAGTGGGAAATGAGAAAGTCAAGTTTGATAAGATCAACTATGTTCAACAACTGCAAAATAACTTGCTTTCTGTCTCCCAAATCTGTGATAAAGGATTCAAAGTTGTATTCGACAACAAGAAGTGTTATATACTGAATAAGGAGTATGTCATCGAGGAGGATAAGGTATTAATGTTAGCTTTAAGATATATTGATCTGTATGTCTTGGATCTATCAAAAGCCTCCACAACTGAATCGACTACACAGTGCTTCCTATCAAAGGCAACAGAAAGGGAGTCAGTCTCATGTCATAGAAGAATGGGATGTAGGATTCTATATGCCCAAGACACATAGGATATTGATGTGGTTAGTACGTTATGATTCAAGTCGGGTTATACCCAATCACAAGCTTAGCAAACACCAATTGATATTTAATTGATGATATGATCATGCAACTAAATATTTACACCAAATTTAGAAAATGGGTTTTCTAAATAAGTTGCATATGAGATGGAACAAATTATTAGTACATTTTGTTCAATGATATTATTTGTAATATTATTTAAGTGTGTTAAATAACATCACAAATTAATAATGGGAGTGTTTGGATTATATAATTAGAAGTTTATTTGTATATCCAAATTAATAGACTAGTTAATATGTTGTATGTGTTTTAATTTTGAGGGGGAACTTTTTTAAAGACCAAATTCGGCCGCCCCCCCTTGGGTTCTAATTGGACCTTTTGCTTTAAATAACTACAACACATTAATTTGTCTTTGACACTTCCCTTCACACACGCCAATCTCAATACTTGCAAACTAAAGAACTCTCTCTCTCTCTCAAGTAAACTCACGGCCAGACAGCAGTTTTCTTTAGAGTTTTTGGAGCTCTTTTGGTGTTGATTTCTCCCTAGCAAGAAGAGTTTGCTATTAAGCTTGGGGTATACAAGCTTGAGGACCTCTACACTTGAAGTCTTGGTTGATTTAATCATCCAAAATCTCACTTTCTTTGGTCGTTTTGCTGCTAAATGAGGTAGATATCACAGCTCATTGAAGCTGTGATTTTATGTGGTATTACATATGTTCATAGCTTGATTATTCACATATTAAAAATCCTCTTGATTTGGGTTTGTTTTTCATCTTAAAACATAATTTAGAACATGAAAATTTCAGCTTATAAACATGTTATAATGCTAAACTTCCGTTGCGTTTTTCAGAAAGTTTAATCGGTTAAACTACGTTTTTGTGTTCTAACAAACCCTTCATGGGACACATCAATCTGAGGAAGATGAACCATCTGGTTCAGAATGATCTGGTAGAGGGGGTTACTATCAAGAACTTCTAGCTTCCAGATTTCTATGTCTCTTGCAAGAAAGGAAAACAGACCAAGAAGTCTCACAAAGCAAAGAAAGTCAACTCTATCGAAATTCCACTCGAGCTTCTACACATGGATCCGTTTGGCCCAGTTAACATAAGGAGTATTGCTAGAGACCTGTATTGCTTTGTTGTGACTGATGATTACTCCAGATTCTCTTGGGTAATGTTTTTGAAAGCCAAGTCTGAAACGTTTGAATCATTCAAGCATTTGGTTACGACACCGGAATCTCTCTACAAGCTAAAAGTTAGAAAGATTCGATCAGACAACGGCACAGAGTTCAAGAATCAGTGGATGGAGACGTTCTGTCCAGAGAAAGGTATTGTTCATCAATTCACTTCTGCATATACTCCACAGATGAACGGTGTCGCTGAGAGAAAGAATCGAAGTCTGATTGAGACTGCAAGGACAATGCTAGCAGATTCAAAACTGCCTATTCAATTCTGGAATGAGGTAGTGGCTAATACTTGTTACACTTTGAATCGGGTTCTGGTGGTCAAGCGTCATGGAAAGACATGTTATGAATTACTCCAGCGACATAAACCTAGCTGGAGTATCTCGAACAGTTCGGTGCACCTTGCATGCTTCAAAGATTCACCACCCCCTACTGGAAAAGGACCTTCCTTCTTCTTCAATTATGATGGATTCTTCAAGTCCTTCAATCTACCATATTCCCATTCTAATGATGACTTAGCTGCTCAGATGATGTATGATGTGTTGAATTCTCCGACATTAGACACTACATTATCTGCTCCATTAGATGATACTTCAAGCCCTACAGGGGAAGAACTTGAGTTAAGTGATTTTTCTTCTGATGATGAAGCGGTCGAGACCATAAATGTGGATCAGGCAGAACATGTTCCTACTACTACAAGTACACCCACAGCTGAACCTGAAGCCGCCAACATGTCGGAACCTCACACTCCAACTGCAAATGAGATTCCAACTCTGGATAATGAGGTAGTTGTTCCCACCACTCCTGGAACTCGGGTACACGTTCATCATCCCCTGGACAACGTCATCGGGGATATTCTATCGGGAGTTCAAACTAGAAATCAGTTATATTCAGCTGATTATGCAGGAGTGATGGTAAAGGGCTATCTTCATGATGGTGCCTATCGACGCTTTGTATCTCAAGTTGAGCCTAAGTATGTAAGCGAGGCATTACAAGATAAGGGACGGGTAAGTGCTATGCAAGAAGAACTCCTTCAATTCAAAAAGTTAGGAGTCTGGACACTTGTGGACAGACCAAAAGGTGCAAAGGTGATTGCCACCAAATGGGTTCTTCGTTGCAAGAAAGATGACCAAGGGGTCATAATTCGAAACAAGGCTCGGTTTGCACCTGTGGCAAGGATGGAAGCTATTTGTATATTCCTGGCCTATGCATCCTATATGCAAATCAAAGTTTATCAATTGGATGTGAAAAGTGCCTTCCTTCATGGTGAGATTCGTGAAATAGTATACGTAAGTCAACCCGAGGGATTTGAGGACCCTTATCATCGGGATAGAGTCTACAAACTGGACAAGGCTTTGTACGGGCTTCATCAAGCCCCTCGAGCCTGGTATGAGACACTCTCTACTCATCTACTGAAACACGGTTTTCGCATAGGGGTTATTGACTGTACACTGTTTATCAAGGAGAAAGATGGTCATTTACTAGTGGTTCAGATTTACGTGGATGACATCATCTTCGGTTCGAAAAACGAAGCTTTAGGTAAGGAATTCGAATCTGAGATGAAAGCTGAGTTTGAAATGAGTGACATGGGAGAAATGAAGTTTTTTCTCGGGTTACAGGTGGATCAGACACCCAAGGAATCTTCCTGCATTAGACAAAATATGTAGGAGACATTCTTAGTCACTTTGACATGGAGAATACAATTGTTGCTGGAACTCCACTTGCCACAAACCACGATGTGGCACCCGGTGAAAATGGTGATCCGGTAGATGCCACTATGTACCGAGGGATGATCAGATCTCTTATGTACAACACAGCTTCTCGTCCTGATATCATGTATGCCACGTGTCTCTGTTCCAGATATCAGGCTAAACCAAAAGTAAATCATCTCATCGGGGTTAAAAGGATATTCCATTATCTGAAGGGTACTCCAACACTCGGGTTGTGGTATCCTCATGATGATGATTTTGAGCTTACAGCGTATAGTGACTCGGACTACGGAGATTGCAAGATGAATTACAAGTAAACATCAGCGGGTTGTCAGTTCTTTGGAAGATGGTTAGTCACCTGGCAGTGTAAGAAGCAGACGTCTGTTGCTCTATCAACATGTGAAGCTGAATACGTTGCTGCTACAAGTTGCTGCTCATAAACCATTTAGATTCAACAGCAAATGCGCGACTACGGTTTGCAGTTTTCTAACACCCCTATCTGTGTTGATAATTCTGCTGCAATTGTTGTAACTAAAAATCCGGTCTAGCATCCTAAGACTAAACACATCGGTATCAAATATCACTTTATGCGTGACTATTTTGAAAAGCAATTAATCGATGTTGTTAAAATTAATACGGATTTTCAACGCGCCGACCTCTACACAAAAGCATTTGATAAACCTCGGTTTACATATCTCTTAGAGGTAAATGGCGTGAAAAAGAAAATTGATGTGATTCCAGAAGAATCGAGTTCATAGTCCGTCTTTCTATTTATTTTAATTTTTTCTTTCTTTTAATTCTTTCTGTCCTAAAAATCCAAAAACACAAAAAGATTTTTGGTTTTAGAATTTTAGGGGGAGATTAGTTTAGTTTCAGTATTTATTTATTTAAAAAAAGAGGAGGCGGGCAGATAGGCTGAAAGCAAATCAAATCTGTGAGATTGATCCAAAACTATGGAAAATGATAGTACAGAGGGAACTAATTGTTTGGGACTTAAAAAGGACCGAAAAGATCAAAAAGCTATAATTAAAATTTCAAGTCTACGATGTTTAAGCCAAATAAAGGAAAATGATAGTACACTAGTCTGTTACTGGGGCTACATAGAGAAAGTAGACCTAGGGGTTGCTAGTCCATTGTACGATGTGTCTGTAGTTTCAACACAATAGGCAAGTAAACTTCGTTGGTGAAACAATCTAAACTAAACTGTTTAACAGGCTGTGGGTTTCCATCTTATCACTGGTTAACACAATCAAATAAATTCCAATAAGGGGTGACGAGCAAAATAAACGCCACAAATGTGTGCGGACGACCATAAAAATGAGCAAAGCACATGAAAAAAATTTATAAACGCAATCAAACAAATGACTAATGTTGTTGGTGCGTTATGTGTAAAAGAAAATGTGCTCTTACAAGAAGATAGGTTGTGTGCCTCTCTGCTGTGCAATGACACTGATCTGAGGATAAGCACAACCTAAATATTCTAGAATTCATTGTTGTTTGCGCCTCTCTGCTGTGCGATGGCACTGACCTCAGGCTTAGCATCTCTTTGAAAGCACTTAGAATAGTTTCTTCTTGTCTCAAAACCCGTAGACCGCTCAAAAATCTCCAGAGGAATGTTGATTACCATATAAGTGTGGGATCCACAAACGCTTGTTGAAATAATAAAATCTAATCACCAATGTGAGTTAAAAGTCTGTGTATGTATTTAAGTGGACAACAATACTGATAATCTTCATGGCTACAACTTTCAACAGTCGAAATCATTATGTGCTTCATACAGCTCTAGTATGATTTCCTGTAAGTGCTTGTGACTCTAAGAGTAATAAGAATCATTAATTTAAACATATATCAAAGAGTCCCAAATGATTATGATACACCTGTATGATTCCATATGAATCTCTCCTGAGATGATAAAACTAAATTGAAGCCATTCTGCTCAGGGGGAGAAATCGGTTAAAGGATAATTTAATAGTTTTCAACCCACCTCAAACAAAAACACAAAAAATTATGTCTTGTTTTATTTTTCAAGTTATTTTTCTGTTCTAGTTCTTACCTTTTATGTCGGACCATGTAACAAGGTGAACTCTGTGAATCATACTTTAAAAGGGTCACGTCTGAGGTGACCAAAATGTTGCAAGGTTAAAAGGATCATATCTGAGATGATCAAAGTTTGAATGGTAAAAGGGTCACGTCTGAGGTGACCAAAAGGTTTTAAATTGAAATGGTCACGTCTGAGGTGACTAAAAGGTTTTAAATTAAAAGGATCACGTCTGAGGTGATCAAACAATTTCTCATTAAATGGATCATGTCTGAGATGATCGGTGCTCAAAGTGTAAAATCAATCAAAAGTTAAAACTGAAGATTTGGAAATGTATGAAGTCAACTCATGAGTATGAATCAATCGCACGATTGGATCATAAGTATGAACCAATCGTACGATTGAATCTTAAGAATGAGTCAATCATACGATTGGACCATGAGAATGAGCCAGTCATACGATTGGACCATGAGAAGGAGCCAGTCATATGATTGGACCATGAGTATGAGACAGTCATGCGATTAGACCACAAGACTGAGCCAGTCGCACGACTGAAGAGAGGCAACTGAGCCAGTCATACGACTGAAGAGAGAGGTATGGAGTTAGTCGCACGACTGAACCTCAGTCGCACGACTGAACCTCAGTCGCATGATTGAGCCATGCGTCTGGGTCCAGTCGCACGACTGAAACCCAAACAGTATAAATAGAGGCTCATTCGGTCGTAAACTCTACCAGACTTCAAACTTTCAAAAAACCGCCTATGCACTGTTACTCTGCCAAAAATTTCCAACTTTTGAGATTGCATTCTGATTTGTTTTCTAACCCTAAGTGTATTCATCTACAGGTAACTTGCGATAGGAATCGGGACAAACAAGAAATCTAATTGAACCTAAATGACCTAATTTGTTCAAACTAATAACCGGGACATAAACCCTAAAATAGACCACATAAATGATCAAAATTGTCGATTTAAAGGACTTTAAATGCCATATCAGGTCCCTGCGAACCATATGAACCTAAAAAACGACGTCTAATTTCACTTGATGACAAGATTTAAGATTATGGTGTCGCACAGGGGTTTATGCGAATGGACAGACTGATGAACCTCAGTCGCACGATTGAGCCAGTCACATGCTTCAATTGTACGATTGAACAAATCAGTGATTCAGTCGCACGACTAACTCAACCGCATGGCTTTACAGGAGACTGAACTCAGTCGCATGCTCAATCGTACGACTGAACCCATTCGTATGGTTCAATCACACGATTGAACTAGATTGGTCAAAATCTGTTCTAAGTCAAATTGTTTTTCTATTATGAACAGAACTAATGTGTTTGTCCCTTGTATTACAGCAATATGGCAGATAGATGGACGATGAGCACGAAGCACAATATATGTGCTCATCTGGACCCCACATCCCAGAACGCCTCTGAGTTTACCAGGATCATAGCCTTTCTACGACGTTCGAGGATCTTCACGGCCATATCTACTCCGTGTATACCATACAGGTTGATCCAGCAGGCGTTCTGGGAAAATGCCATTATTGACAGATCTACAGAGCCCTACTGCATTAGGAGTTCTATCTTTGGGGAAGATATCCAGATCAGTGAAGAGGATATCAGGCGAGTCTTGGTCTTGGGTGATGATGGTGCACACCCAACCAAGCTGCATCCCTTAACGGTACGGGGATGCTTCCATAGGATCAACTACGCCAGTGATATCAACGCCGGCGTACTGAACAAGAGTAAGATGTGCCCTAAATTTAAGTATCTGGCACATGTGATCCTAAAGTGCATAGCCTCCAGGAGAGGAGGATTTGACGAACTATCGGATCAAATCCAGAATGCATATGTTGCACTGGTGCTGAACCATCCGTTCAGCTTCTCATGGATGTTCTTCACATATCTAACAGAGAACATCGTTCCAAGGGGATAGAAGGATTTTGCATGTGCCCAAGGTTTCTTCAGATGATGATTGATGAGAAGCTTCCTCGCCTTCCCAAGGAGAAGGACGATGCGGTGTCACTGGAAGTTATGGACGACACCACCTTGGGGAGGATGAAGGTCTACCAGGGGAAGCAGGTGAAGCCCTCGGTTAGGAGGTTGTTCGGCCACCTGGCCAGGGAGGATTACGTGGCTCCGGCGCATAAGAAGTGGCGTCATGACGATACTGACTCAGATATTGAGCCAGTTTTGGCTCCTGTTGATGAGGAGGATAACGACGACGACGATGACGGTCAGGGTGGTGGAGATACAGGCCCTGGTGAACCAAGGTCCACTGAGACTTCCACTACATCTCCACCACCCACACATGTTAGTTCCTCAGCTCCCGGTGGATTGGAACAGGCACCCATCCATCGGGACTTTCTTCCAGATGACGAAGATGAGGAGTCCGATGAGGAGCCCCTCACAAGGATAGTTGGTAGCCGTGTGGTTGCTACTGACTAGAGTATGGAGGCGGTTGGAGGACGTCGGGCTGGGATTGAGGGTACTGACACTGCTGATCCAACCTACACACCTCCCCAGCCAAGCCCAGGGGAAGGACAGAGCTCAAGGGGCTCACGGTTAAAGAGGATGGCACAGCCACATGGCAAGAAGGCCAAGAGAAGACGTGTCGTGCTAATGACCTCTCATTCCACCACACCCATTACTTCTACAATTCCTACCACACCTACCATCACCACAACCACTATGTCCACTACTCCCATCACACCTACCACCACCACTACAGCTACCATCACTCCACCCACTTCATCCATTCCACCACAAACCACAACCACCACCACTCCCACATATACTACATCCACCACTCCACCTACCACATCACATGCCGGACCTTCCACCTCATCAGTACCGCCACTGGGATCTTCTCTGCCCAACGTTGGGTTAGAGGAACAGGTTGCCAGCCTCAACCGTCTGGTTCTCAAACTGCTCGCAACTGACAATATTCGAGCAAACCAGATGAATCAGTTGATGGCTGTCAACACTGAGCAGGGCAAGCAGATCGCCCTGCTGACCGAGAAGACTGCAGCTTAGACTCAACATATTGCACATCTGACAGAGAAAGAAGCTGCCCTTGATGGAGATTTGTCCAGAGCTCATCGTGCCATAACCACACAGAACGATCTTCTGATGGCATTGGTGAAGCGAATTGAGGATGTTGAGAAGAAAAACAAGAAGCTACACCTAAGGCTAAAGGGATCAAAGGGCAACCCTCTCAAGATCAAAGGTGATGGTGATGATGATGACGAGTCATCTGATGATGATGAGTCTGATGATGATGATGAGGTTGAAGGAGAGAGCAGTGGTAAGGACAAAGAGGGAGGGGATGAGGATGAGCCCGAAGGTGATGCATCCGCATCAACCTCGGATCCATCAGCTTAGGAACGGAGGACAAAACGACATCAAGAATCAAGACCGTCCACCTCAGCTCCTCAGGCTGAAGAGCCAAGTGACAAAGACAAGAGTAATGATTAGTTGTCTTAGCTTTTGATTATCTTTTGTACTTCAATTATGTATTCCACATATGTAATTAATGTTTATTAATGTTTATTAATGTAAATGAATTGGTTACTGATGTGTTTGTGTGGTTTTGAATGTTTAAAAAAACAGATGTATCTCAACAAACTGATGAGCATGATGTCACACCTCTTCAGCAAACAGTGATTCTTGATTTGCAAGGGATTGTGTGACGATTTGTGAGCTACACACCCGAGGAGGGAGAGATCATTCATGATCTCACAGACGAGTAGCTGGCCGATATGTTCAGACTCAACCCAGATGAGCTAGTCGAGGATGCTCCGGAGGTTGATGTCATGAGTGATGAAGAGCTGCAAGGCATCGATGAGATTGATATCGAGGATATCACTTCACAAGAGTATCCACAGTATAAATGTTATCCCCGATTTAGGTGAATCATTAGCCAGTGATATGTTTGGAGCTCTTCATGCTGAAGAAAAAGAGAAGGAGAAAGAAGAAGGGAAAGCCCAAGCCTCGGACACTAATGTTGATATCAATAAGGCTGAGTGGGCTGTGTGCCTAGAAGAGATGAGAGCCCAGTGACAACCGCCAGTCTAACGCCTACACCAAACTCTACAGAGTTAACAAGCATCAGAAGGTGTCTGGCAAGATTATTAGTTGGGCTCATTTTGAAGACTTGGATGTGTACACGGTGAAAAGAAAGAAGGGAATAGAGTACTTCAGATACCTGCATGATCTGAAGACTCTCCCTGGTTTTGAGTTAAATAGGCTTGCCTGTTTAGACCTTCTGTACGCCAATCCTAGAAAGATGTCAGGATGGTTCGAGATGGCTATTAAGAGAGAATACCATACAAGGTGGGTAAACTTCAGGCCTCAACAGTCTAAATGGTTCATAAATAAGATTGAAGTTGATCCATATACTGGAAAGCCTAAGGTATTGCTGAAGTGGAGTCCTCCACGCACAATGTCAAAGATCCCATTACGGGAGATGCCTCAGGACTTCACTCCACACTTCAAATGGTGGTATTACGACTGGTGAACGGGTGAAGCGGTCATAGTTTTGCACAAAGATGCTCAGATTGAGACTATCCGGGTGTTTGACCCTATGTGGCTGACCAACTTGTCCAAAGACGATGTCTACACTCTATATAAGTGGCCATCATTCTATGATACGCAGGACATTGTACAAGCTCTACAGTTCCAACACGTCATACGATTCTGCTTTGCATTCGAGATACATGCAGGAGTTACAAGAGAAGATAAGTACAAGAAGTTCCAAGGACACGTGAAGAATGTTAGACAATTAAAGATCAAGTATAGGTTGGACTCACCTTAGATTAGTATTTGTTTACATTTCTATGTAATAGGATTTATGTTCGATTACTTTTATAAGTTGTTTAGTTTATTCATCTATTTTTGTAGTTCAGCGAAACTGTGAGCGAAACTATGTTAGATTACTTTTATAGTTTCACTCACAGTCAGCTGTAAGTTCACCCGGTGAAACTGCAGTTTCTACCGGGTGAAACTATAGTTTCGGCAACACAGTTTTGCTTGCAGCACTGCTCAAGGTACTCACTTCTTAGCATTCTTTATTTTTTAAACTATTTTCCGATCATTAATTTGATTACAACTATTTAAGTTGAGATGATGATACATTGTATTCAACAGGAGGATATTATCAAGGGCCGCCGGTGATGGCGCCACCGCAGTACTACGCCGCGCCTCCGCCTAGAAGAGAACCTGGCTTCCTTGAAGGCTGGTACCTACAGTCACCTTTTGTTCTCTTTTCTTCCAAGTTATTGTTCATTATTATTATTATTATTATTATTATTATTATTATTGTGCTGTCTGCGAAACTAAGACTGCTATATATAGATTTCATTTTTTCATTGTTGGGTATCTTGCAAAACCCTAATCGAATAATTCTGTTGCAAGAGGCTATTGTAAGTTGGTTCTTATTGAATATAGTGAGCTTATCTTATTTCATTTGTATTGTTGCTTATTGAATCATCTTTGAATACATTTTGGTCTTCTTTGTTCTTCAAATCTTTGCGTGTGTTGTTTGTTTATGGTATTGAACGATTCAAACCATCTCTGCACTGAAAAACCGATCAAATAGACCAACAAAATGGTATCAGAGCTTTAGTGCTCTTGATTGTTTGAGGTTTTTGGTTATTTTTGTTCAATACCACTATTTCTTCATTTCTATATCAAACTAGAGTGTATTTGATATAGAAGTTGATTGAATTTTGCTTGTTTTTGATTAGGGAAGATTTGTGAATCATCATATCCCAAATACATTGAGATTTGGGTGATTTCAGGTTGTTTTCGGGGTTTAAAGGGTTTTCTGGTTCATCCAGTGAAACTGAGTGTTCTTCCTGTGAAAGTACACTTTTCTTTCAGCGAAACTACTGTTTTTCACTCTTGCTGTTTTCTGCGAAACTAGGATTTTTAAACGAAAGTTCATCTGTGCTCGCGTGTCTTTACTAGCAAAATTGCTGCCGAAAGTACCCTGAACGAAAGTTCAAGCTTGTTTCCTGCAAAACTCACAGCGAAAATAAGCATTTGACTGCTTCTTGCTAGCGAAATTGCTGCCAAAATTGTCAGCGAAAGTATTCTTATCTGGGCGAAATTAGCTTCAGCGAAACTATCTCAGCGAAATTACAGTTTTCTGCGAAAATACCTTTTTGTTCAGTGAAATTATCATGTCAAAGATGACTTCTCTCATTCTTGCTGATCTAGAGAGTGTTGCTCCCAATAGACCTCTAAGACTCATAAACGGGGACAATTTTGAAGACTGGAAGAGATGTCTCAAGGCCTTCTTCTTTTATACCGATCACAATCAATGTATTCAATCATCACTAGTCCGCACAAGCCAACGGTTACTGTCGATGGTACAGTATCTCCAAACACGGACTCTTGCACATTCACTGAGAAGGATCAAAAGTTGATTGATCGAGACTAGAAAGCTTTCGGAGCCTTGACAATATGTCTTGCACCCGATATTTACAATCGATTTGCTGAACACAAAGATGAAAAATCTTTGTATGATGCCTTGTGTGAGTTCTGTGACGGAAATGAGGATCTCAAGAAAGACAAGAAAGCCCAAGCTCAAAAGGAGTTCAATTCATTTGTCGGACACAAAAATGAAGACCTTACTGACATCACTAATCGATTTTTGTCCATTTCAAGTACTTTAAAGAAGTATGATGATCAGTTGGGTAATCATGAGCAAGTGAATAAGCTCCTAGACTCTCTTCCACCTTAGTGGAGTTTACAAGTGAGAATGCTGAAGCAAGAAAGAAACTTTGCTTACTATAAGCTGGTGGACGTAATTAACAAGCTGAAGTCCTTTGACTTAGATCTGAAAAGGAGGGAATTAAATCAGTCTATGATGCCTACATCCAGTTATTGTCAGAATACTGCATTACTGTCTTCCGCTGCAAGCTCTCCAATGCAGGCATCTCGTCAAGGAGGAGTGAACTCATGTGATTACTCTGGAGGTTGTGGTAATACAGGGAGAGAGCGAGGGAACTTGAAAACAACTGTTGAAAATTTTGTTCTAGCTGAGACAATGGCTCTTTTTGGCATGTTTGTTCAGAGTTATGAAGCATTAGTAGCTGGGGATTTGAAAGGTAAAGGAATGATGATGGAGGATATGTATCAGGTGGATCCCGATAATCTCGAAGAGACTGATATTCAATGGCAAATGGTGAAGTTGACGCTTAGAGCCCGAAGATTTATGGAGTGAACTGGTAGAAAGAATTTTGGAGGTCAAAGTTCTAACTTCAAACTGGGTTTTGATAAGTCCAAGCTGAGATGCTTTAAATGCAAGCAATTAGGACACTTCAAAGGCGAATGTCTGCCAATTGTCACTGATCCCAGTAATTCAGGAATTCCAAGATTGGATTGCAAGTGGGGGTAAAGAGGAGACGAGTCACAAGAAAGAGACCATATTGATCTCTAACTTTGATTGGAGCGCAGAAGTAGAAGAGACAATAGAAGAGGTTAATCAAGTGTTGGTGGCTGAGATTGTGGAAGAGGAGATGAAGGTGAATTGTGAGGAAGATTTTGATCCATTCAAGGAATTTAAGGATGAAATTGAAGAGGTTGAAGAGTTGAACGAGAAGGAGAAGTTGAAAGAAGGAAATCAGAAGGAGTTTGGGAAGCAAAAAACTCAAACCACAGAGCTAGCAAAGGATAATGATGATGCTGCTACCACTGTTGAAGAAAACAAGTTGAGTACTTCGGTATGCCAATGTGAGAAAGCTCTTGCAGCTGAGAAGGTGGTGATGGGACTTCCCTATGAGGTAATTCAAGATATGTGTTCATCTGCTTGCAAAATCAGACTATTTGGGGTTTATAAAGCTAATTATTTATTGATCAATAATGAAAAAGATTTGAAACAAATGAATGAGGAGCTTAAAACAAATGAGTCAAAATATTTTGTTAAATTAAACGAGGCCTTAAAAGAAAACGATCATTTAAAAAGAATTGTTTTGGAAAGAAACGTTGAGGTTAATAATTTGACTGAAAGGGTTGCTCTTGCTGAGTTTGAAAGAAGCAAGCTTTAGTCAAAACTTGATAAATGGACCATATCGGGAATGAAATATGATGATTTATGTAAATCTCAACGGGGGGCTAGGATTAAAACAGGTTTGGGATATGAAAATGCTAAGGTTTATCCTCCTCCTAGTACTTACTGTTATTCACCTATGCCTGTTCCCCATCCTTCTAATGATTTGATCCAAATAGATACTAACAGTATGTCTGCAGGTTTAGAAGGTGTGAATCCTATGCATGTTCGTGAGGACTACGATTATGGACCGACTAGAGAGCTTGGATGCTCTAGCCTTAGTACACCTGAACCTCAGCATTCTGTTTTAGATCATAACTCTAGTTTTAATTCTGTTTTTGTTGGGTTTTAGCCACGTTTATCAAAGCTAGTTTACCATTTTAAACTATAAATCGCAGCGGATATAAGGTTAAACATATGGTTAATAATCTGAAATTTTGATCATTTTAAACCAAAACTAAAACCCAAGAACAAGGATCATTTATATATATGAAATAACATGCTATCAGAAACGAAAATGCAACCATAGGATGTTCTTGAACTACCTTTCAAGAACAAGATGTTTTAGTAGGGAAGAGATGAAGATGATGATGTCCTTGTATGTGCAGCCCTCAAGGAAGAAAGCCTTAAGCTTGTATACCCACAAGCTCCTCCAAACACCTACTTGCTAGGTAGTATAACACCAAAAACTCTTGTCTCTCTTGTCAAACCCAAAAATCAGCAACTGAACTTCAATGTTCAGCCAAAAGAACTTCAAAATCAGCCAAGGATTCGAATTCTTTAGAGAGAAGAAAGAGAGGAAGCACTTTGCATGTGTGTGAGAGAGAAGGAGTGTGTCAAGGGGAAGAGTGCAAGCATACCTAAAGTCTTGTATTAAAACAAGACAAGGAGGAATCCAAGGCCTTGAGGGCGGCCGAAAATCCCAATTAAAATGGGTTTCCCCCCATTTTAGTTTTATAAAAAAAAGTTACACTCTTAGCCCCTTAATTTTATAAAATTAAAACAAATTTTAATTTTATAACAGGTTTTAATTTTATAACAATAACACACTTTTATTTGTTATTATTTAACCAACTTAAATAATGAAACAAATAATTTCTCGTGAACAAATTATACATATAATGTTGTTCTTTCACAAAAGCAAAGTTTTAGAAAACCAATTTTTTAAATTGGTGTCAATATTCATTTGTTTGATCTCATCAACAAATGAATATTTCTTGGTGTTTGTATAGCTTGTTATTTGGTATGACCCGACTTGGATCATAACGTACTAACCACATCAATCTTGTATGTGTCTTGGGCATATAAGATCCAACAATCTCCTACTTGCACAAGATTCACAGAAGATTGATGCAAGCAGAAAAAACCGCCTAACAACGGTTTACTACCCTTAATACCTATGACTAAGTGCCATTCAATAACATCATCCTCTTCAAGTACCATACTTGAAATATCTTAGGTGAATCAATCATCTATCCTTTTGTCACAGATGTCATGTTAAATCCCAGAGACACAGAGTGATCATTCTCCATTGATTTAACTTTATCAGGCCTTGGACATCTTACTCAACTAATAAGAGGGACAAATCCCATCTTGACTACATACGTCTCTCACAGTTACCTTATATCATACCTGAACTCAGACTTGTGTACTGCCATGTTTCAGAACAGCGAAGAACTAAGTCAAAGCATAATATTTTGTAAATATCAAGACCCAATATGTATCTCTGGTCAGAGGATACCAAATGATGTTAGCCTTTACTCAAAATTACTTATGATCAATCAAGAAGATTCCATGCAGTAATGTTTGAGATGCAGGTCAGTCCAATATTTGCATCCCACAAATATCTATGAACTTTGGCAGCAACCTTTTGCTCTATATTCATCCATATGAATATCTACCAATCCAAATTCATAATAATCTTACCCTCATACTTGTTCAAGTATGAACGACTACGGACATTTAGAGTAAACAGTTTACCCATGGATTAAACATGCTAAATTGGAACATTTATTGAAATATTATAACCAAATAATTTTATTCAAGTAATAAGGGAGTTCCAAATACCCAAATACGAAGTTACAGATCAAATCCAATCACTAGAATATCGTAGTCCCATGGCACAGGTATGACCTTCATGCTTTGCCTTTTCAAGGAGCTTCGTAAGAGGATCCGCAATATTTCAATCTGTGTGAACTTTGCGAATACATATCTTTCCTTTCTTAACATCATCTAGTATGTAGTTGAATCTCCGCTCAATGTGCCTAGTCTTTTGATAAGAACGAGGTTCCTTGATTTGAGCAATCGCACCCTCGTTATCACAAAAGATCTCTAGGGGGTCCTGAATGGAAGGGACAACCCCTAGATCGGCAATGAATTTCTTCAACCATGCAGCTTTTTGAGCTGCCAATGAGACGGCGACGTATTCAGATTCTGTAGTTGATAAAGCCACCACATCCTGTTCAGAGCTCTTCCAAGAGACCGCTCCTCCATTTAGAATGAAAATGTATCCCGATTGTGATCGTGAATAATCACGATCGGTTTGGAAACTCGCATCCGTGTAACCTTTTACAACGAGTTCCTCATCACCATATCCATAGATTAGGAACATATCTTTTGTCCTCTTTAGGTACTTAAGTATGTTCTTAACAGCCATCCAATGACTGTTTCCAGGATTTTGCTGGTATCGGCTTGTCATGCTATCCTGCCGAGTGCATATCATTGCATACATGATGGATCCAATAGCAGATGCGTATGGGATTGCCTTCATTTTATCTTGCTCATCCTTTGAGCTTGGATATTGAGTCGTACTCAATATCGTTCCTCTTTGAATAGGTACCGTACCTTTCTTAGAGTTCTCCATTTAGAACCTTTTCAAGATCTTATCAATGTATGCACTTTGATTTAAACCAATCAACCGCCTTGATCTATCCCTATAGATCTTTATTCCCAGAATATAGGCATCTTCACTAAGATCCTTGATGGAAAAACAACTTCCAAGCCAGGTTTTTACCCCTTCCAAGGATGGAATGTCATTTCCAAATAGTAGCATGTCATCAACATACAATACTAGGAAAGTGATGATGTTCCCACTAGCTTTCTCATATACACAAGCTTCATCAGCGTTCTTGATGAATCCAAGTTTAATTACTTCTTCATTAAAACGGTGATTCCAACTTCTCGATGCTTGTTTCAATCCATAGATTGATTTCTTTAATTTGCATACTTTGTTAGGATGTTTTGGATCGACAAAACCTTCAGGCTGAACCATATAGACATCTTCCTCAAGATACCCATTTAGGAAGGCGGTTTTGACATCCATGTGCCAAATCTCATAATCATAATGAGTAGCTATGGCAAACAATATCCTAATAGACTTTAGCATTGCTACTGGTGAGAAGGTCTCATCATAATCAACCCCTTGAATTTGAGTGAAACCTTTTGCTACAAGTCTAGCTTTATAAGTATCCAAGTTCCCATGCATATCGGTTTTCTTCTTGAAACCCCACTTACTTCCAACTATCTTGGAGTTAAGAGGTGGTTCAACCAAGTCCTATACTTGGTTGTCATACATGGATTGCATCTCAACATTCATGGCTTCAAGCCATTTGTCACAATCCAAATTGGACATTACATCATGATAGGTGGTTGGTTCTTCGGAATCTACCACATAGCATCCATCTACGAAAAATCCATATCTTTCAGGTGGATTACTAATTCTACCAGATCTACAAACATTTTTGTCACAATCCAAATTGGACATTACATCATGATAGGTGGTTGGTTCATCGGAATCTACCACATAGCATCCATCTACGAAAAATCCATATCTTTCAGGTGGATTACTAATTCTACCAGATCTACAAACATTTTGTGTATATTGATCAACCATTTGATCGTTCTCAACATCCTCATGTTGAGTGCTAGTGTCAACCAAACGGGTATCGGTTTGTGGTTCTTGATCCTCCTCAAGATCCACAGTTCTACTGCTAGTTCCTTCCGTTAGGAACTTAGCTTCTAAGAACTCAGCTTTCTTGGCAACAAACTCCTTTTTTTCCAATGGATCATACAAATAATATCCCATAGAATCTCTAGGATATCCAATGAAAATACACTTAGTGGAACGGCTTTCTAGCTTGTTTGAGGTGGGAGTCTTAACATAAGCCTCATAACCCCATACTTTTAAATATGAAAGCGATGGAACCCTTCCATGCCATATTTCAAAAGGTGTCGTTTCCACTTTCTTGGTTGGGGCCATATTCAAAATACGGGCCGCTGAGAGCAAAGTGAAACCCCAAAATGATAGAGGCAGTGAGCTTCTAGTCATCATAGATCGAACCATATCCAATAGAGTTCGATTTCTCCGCTCGGACACACCATTATGCTGTGGTGTTCCTGGTGGAGATAGTTGTGAGACAATACCACAACTTCTAAGATGATCTCTAAAAGCATCACTTAGGTATTCACCTCCTCTATAGGTGTGGAGAATTTTTATTTTCTTGTTGAGTTGATTTTCTACTTCATTTTGGAAGATTTTGAACATTTCAAAAGCTTCATCTTTGTGTCTTAGTAAGTACACATAACCATATCGACTATAGTCTTCGGTAAAGGTAATGAAGTATCTTTCATGGAACCTAGTCATTGGCTTAAAAGGACCACATACATCCGAATGTATGATACCTAATAAATCCTTTGCCCTTTCGGCTTTGCCACTAAAAGGTGCCTTGGTCATTTTACCTTGTAAACAAGACTCACATACATCCAATGAATCACATTCACTTGTTTTTAAAAGACCATTCTTTTGTAGTGTTTGTATTCTTTTCTTGTTTATATGACCAAGACGGCAATGCCAAAGGTAAGTGTCACTCAAATCCGATTTGAGTTTCGTGGTACTAGTTTGGTACAATAAGCTATCATTCAATGTATGTTCCCGAACCAATTCATATATACCATTGATGGGAATAGCTTTAAAGTAAAACATGTCCTGGATTTCATTTCCAATAAATAATAATACATATCCAAAATGTTTTAATAGGGCTATAGAAATAATGTTCCTAGTCAAACTAGGAGCATACAAAACATTGTACAAAATTACTTCCAAACCATTTTGAAGTTTCAAGATGTAGTCACCACGGGCTTCAACTTGAACTTTAGCCCCATTGCCCATGTAGAGGCTAACATCCCCTTTGTTGAAGTTGCTACTTCTTTTGAACCCCTGCAACAAATTCCAAATATGAGTTCCACATCTGGTATCTAATACCCATGTATTAGAGGATATTAAGTTTAAATCAATATGGATCATATATATGGTACCTGAGGTCTGCCCGGCATTCCTCTTTGCTTTCAACTCTTGGAGATGGAGAGGACAATTTCTTGCCCAATGTCCAATCTCCCCACACTTGAAGCATGGGTCATTGGAAGCAACCTTTTGCTTCTTCTCCTGTGCTTTGGGTGACACCCTTGCCACCCCTTTCCCCTTTCCCCATACGGGTCCCTTACCCTTGGCAACTTATGCCTTGGGTGCGGGATGAGGCCTTTTCTTGTTCCCACCTTCATTGATGGTGAGAACGGGTAAAACCCTTTCACCGATGGCCGCCTCGGCCGTTTTGAGCATAGAGTGAAGCTCACCAATGCTTTTGTCCCAAGCATTCATGTTGTAATTCAACACGAACGTCTCGAACCTTTTGGTAAGGCCATTGAGGATCAAATCCGTGGCCAATTCCCTCGAGACGGGACAATTTAGCCTTTCGAGGTGGTCCATGTGACTTTTCATCTTAAGTACATAAGATGAAACCGATTGGTTGTCGTCCATACGACATGCATGGAGTGCTCGAACCGTTTCGAAGCGCTCAACCCTCGCTTGCTGTTGGAACGTTTCCTTCAGTTGGGTTATCATGTCATAAGCTCCGTGATGTTCATACTCCTTCTGGAGATCCGGAGTCATGCTTGCCAACATAAGGCAAGACACTTGGACGGAGTCCTCAGTGTACTTCATCCAATCGTTATAGGCCTCCTCATCATCCTCACTAGGTTGATCGGGGATAGGGTCGTCTAAAACATATGATCGTTTCTCTTGCTTGAGAACGATTCTCAAGTTTCGATACCAATCCATAAAATTGTTATGATTTAGACGTTCCTTTTAGAGAATCGCTCGTAAAGATTGGGCGGACGTGGATGAATTATCAAGATTATCATTATTATTGGTGGCCATCTACAAAATTTTAACAAAGATCAATTTTAGTATTTTCGATATTGTTATTTTAATAATTAATACCTTTTAAGGTCATTTTCATATTAAAATCTAGAACCCAACATTACATTTAAATAGTGGTTAGGTGGCCTTTATCCCATGATTTAAATTAATAAGGTGGTCAACGATTGACGGTTGCAACCATTTGCAACTTCTAGAGGTATGGGATCGACTTGAAACATCATATGTAAAGTCGGCATGTTAATCACATCAACACCATTTGGAAACCACATCGTAGGTGATCCATTTGACATGGTTTGCAAATCAAGACACCCTACTTACATACACGTGTGAGTTTGCCAAAATAAGCGGTTAGGTGACCTTTATCCCACGAATATGGCATTCTCACCTCAAGTCACAAGTTCCCTCAAAATGGTTAAGTGACCTTTATCCCACTAATAGTCCTGAGTGACTCAAGTGTTGTGTAAAAGGACGGTGTTGATCTCATTTTTAAAATATTTAGAGATTTCATAATTCTAGATTAGAAAACTCTATGTATTCATATTTGCATGCTTTCAAATACTAGATACCCTATGGTACATTGATTAAAACCCTTTTAATCTTTAAAATCATTAAATAATTTTAATAACCTTTTATTACCTTTTAATGATTAAGGACCATTTAGATAGTTTGTTATGATCATTGAAAGGATTGTTAAGCAAACAACATATATAAGCAATAAACCACAATACCATAAACAAACAACCATGAATCAACCAAATATTAGTGCATAACCATAGCATCTAAAGTGGCCACACTTGTTTGCCATCACAAGTGTGGTCCATAGGACATTCCTAAGGGACAAAACACAACACAAAGAAGGCTTCCATCAACCTCCCACTTGAAACCGCATCCAAATGCTCCATGTTTCTTGTGTCTTCCCTTTGTGCTTCCAACGCGTACATTTTCATGTTACAAGATATTATATCCTAATACAAGATTTCTAGTAAAATGAAAAGTACCTAATCTATTTATTACATCCCAATAATAAATAAATTACACTTTAAACAAAGCACAAATAAATGATTATACAACCCAATTGAATGAATAAATACAACCATTTCAATCATCCAAATAACACAAGGTCAAGGGCTAGGTTATACACCATAATGAACAACGATCATATCATCCAAAACAACAATGAATCTCCACTAAAACCCACGAAATTTAAGCCAACACAAACTGAAATTTCGGGTTTTATTTGTCCAAATAAACAAACAATTTAACATACATGTCTTTAAAAGTTTAATCACAAGCATGTGTGATATAACTTTGAATGTTTGGGGATTCATAGTACATGAACATAGCAGCCCCTAAAGGGGTTTTAAAGTCCCATGAAATGAATTTTTCAAGGACAATTGAAGCATGCATTCCATATAACCGGCTCTAGATGCCATTGTTGGGTTTTAGCCATGTTTATCAAAGCTAGTTTACCTTTTTAAACTATAAAAAGCAGCGGATATAAGGTTAAACATATGGTTAATAATCTGAAATTTTGATCATTTTAAACCAAAACTAAAACCCAAGAATAAGGATCATTTATATATATGAAATAACATGCTATCAAAAATGAAAATGCAACCATAGGATGTTCTTGAACTACCTTTCAAGAACAAGATGTTTTAGTAGGGAAGAGATGAAGATGATGATGTCCTTGTATGTGCAGCCCTCAAGGAAGAAAGCCTCAAGCTTGTATACCCACAAGCTCCTCCAAACACCTACTTGCTAGGTAGTATAACACCAAAAACTCTTGTCTCTCTTGTCAAACCCGAAAATCAGCAAGTGAACTTCAATGTTCACCCAAAAGAACTTCAAAATCAGCCAAGGATTCGAATTCTTTTAGAGAGAAGAAAGAGAGGAAGCACTTTGCATGTGTGTGAAAAAGAAGGAGTGTGTCAAGGGGAAGAGTGCAAGCATACCTAAATGTCTTGTATTAAAACAAGACAAGGAGGAATCCAAGGCCTTGAGGGCGGCCGAAAATCCCAATTAAAATGGGTTTCCCCCCATTTTAGTTTTATAAAAAAAGTTACACTCTTAGCCCCTTAATTTTTTAAAATTAAAACCAATTTTAATTTTATAACAATAACACACTTTTATTTGTTATTATTTAACCAACTTAAATAATGAAACAAATAATTTCTCATGAACAAATTATACATATAATGTTGTTCTTTTACAACAGCAAAGTTTTAGAAAACCGATTTTCTAAATTAGTGTCAATATTCATTTGTTTGATCTCATCAACAAATGAATATTTCTTGGTGTTTGTATAGCTTGTTATTGGGTATGACCCGACTTGGATCATAACATACTAACCACATCAATCTTGTATGTGTCTTGGGCATATAAGATCCAACAATTTTTGTCTCTAGTAATGCTGTAAAAGACTCTATTTCTTTATGTTCTAGTGATGTTTCTATTTCCTCTTTAAATGCTGTGGATTATGATGTTGATACGTCTTTTGATTGTGTTGATCTTGTGTCTGATATTACTATGAAAAGTGATGAGGAAATTAAAATTAACTCTTTTGAAAAATTATTTTTTCACCCTATTCCATCTTTTGCCCCTGCTAAAATTTCTGTGTTTAATGACAGGATTACATTTTCATCTGAGGCAAGTACTAGTGGTACTAGTACCACATGTATCTCAGATGACACCTTATCTTCTTCCGTACATAATCATTCTTTTTCAAATAAAGACAACTCTGTTAACATGTATAAGAGATACAGTGATGATGATTCTACATTATCTGAATGTGATGATGAAATATGCATTGATAAAATTCCTACCTCATTACATACTTGACCTAGATTAAAACCACAATGTTTTCGATGTGGTAAAGATGATCATGTTGTTAAGCACTGTCCTCAACTTCATCATAGACATGCTAATAGAAATTCTTTTGGGAATAGATTAAATCAATTAGTTAATAATTTCTTTTGTAAGAAATCTCTTTCTCCTAAACCAAAAGTTTTTCAAACTTGGGTTCCTGTTTCACCTGGTTAACTTTTTTTCTGATATTCCTGCAGGAGTCATCCACTAAAGTTGTAAATAGTGTATGGCATGTTGATAATGGATGCTCCAGACATATGACGGGTCTTAAAGATTTATTGACGAACTATCGAATAATCAATGGTGGTTACGTGGCTTTCGCCAAAGAAAAGAAAGGAGGAAAAATGATAGGTCAAGGAGAAGTTTCCAATGGCTCACTTACCTTGGAGAAAGTCAACTACGTACCTGAGCTTGCATTTAATCTGTTGAGCGTCTCTCATATTTGTGATAAAAGCATTCCGGTCTTATTCAAGTCCAATGAATGTCTCTTTTAAAATCTGAGATTGATATTTCAGATAATATGGTACTCATGCGGGCTCCAAGGAAGCATGATACATATCTTCTTGACATGAGTTCAAAGGATTCATCATCTACTGTCACCTGTCTTCTGTCTAAAGCTTCCACCTCTAAGTCTTTCCTATGGCATCGCAGATTGGGCCACGTTAATTTCAAAATTATAAGCAAATTAGTTAAAAACAAACTTGTTAGGGGATTACCTTTAAAAGACTTTTCTGTGGTTGAGAAATGCATGGCATGCGCGAAAGAAAAACAACATAAGAAACCACACAAACCTAAAATTGAAAATAGCATCTCAAATCCCCTTGAGTTGTTACATACTGATCTGTTTAGCCCAATCAGTGTTAAATAAATTGCTAAGAAATCTTTCTGCCATGTGATTACAGATGATTATTCCAGATAATCATGGGTGAGATTTCTTGCTCACAAAGGAGAGACTGCTGAGGAGCTGCAAAAGTTAATTCTTTTGATTGAAACGATAAGTAAGAGGAAGGTTATGGTGATCCAAAGTGATAACGGTACTGAATTCAGGAATCAGATATTTGATTCTTTCTGTGCTTCCAAAGGAATATTAAGACAATGCAGTGCTGCGAGAACCCCTCAACAGAATGGTGTGGCTGAATAAAAGAATCGCACCCTCATTGAAGCTGCACGTACAATGCTAATAGAATCCTCCTTACCCATCATCTTTTGGGCTGAGGCGGTGAACTATGCTTCATATGTTCTCCACAGGGTGTTGATAGTCAAGGACAAGATGAAGACTCCTTTTAAATAGCGACACTCAAGTTCAATGAGAGGAACAACATAACAGCAATATTAGATGACTCTCACCCTAAAGCAGCTGGATTCAGAGATTGTATTAGGTGGCTGCAGATATCCCCGATCGCATACGCTATCTCACACTCCACTACCATTTATGATCAGCATATTTGAGATTTCTGGCGTACCACTGAGTATAATACAAGGGGAGACTCAGAGAGGATAGTTTCCAAAGTAATGGAGAACGAAGTGATTCTTACTGAAGATATTATTTCAAGAGTACTGAGGCTAGAATAGGATATTGGAGAAGAAGTTGATCTAACTAATCAAGAGGTGTTTGATGCTTTTCGCTCTATGGGATATGAGGGTCCTCCTTTTGGAACTAGAAAGGAAATCAAAAAGTCCTTTCTGTCCAAGGAGTGGAGATACATAGCCCATGTGTTCATCATGTGCTTAGATCACCGTAAAGGTGGATCAGATGGGCTAAATCTGGATTGGGCGATAGCAATGGTGATCTGCTGCAGAGGGGAGAAGGCAAATATAGCCAGTCTGATATTTGATTGCATGGCTGAGAATGTAATGGCACTAAAAAGGGACAAATGGCTGCTATATCCCAGATTCCTTCAGATGATAATAGACGACCAAATCCCCAATGTTCAGAGACACGGAGAAGTTAAGAGCCTGGTGTCAATGAGTACACGCATCTTTGCAGATTGTTGTGTAATCAGGCACGACTTCAGTGGAAAGATTACACATTTATGGGAGAACATGTGTACACCAGAATGTTGGGCATACATCAGGAAGGTGATAGAGTTTGAGGATAAATGTGCAGTGGACACTAGACAAAAACAGGCTGAGGCTGTGAAGAAAAGGAAGAGATATGCTAAAGAAAAAGATTATGTATTTGAAGATGAGGTAAATGAGATGGCATCTCAGGCGAGGGCCGAGAAGGAGAAGAGAACGAAGAAGAAGTCTGATACTGGGGAATCTAAGAGGAGAACTAAACAGAGACATCAAACCTTTTCTGAGCCTCCACAAACAGAGAGACGGGCAAGTTTACATGAGGATGTGATCAGAAACCTCAAAACCTGTCTCTCCAACGAACTAAGTACGATCAAGACCAAGCTGATGAATCAGGAGTTAAGGGAGAAACAAAAAGATGAGATGTTGAAGGGAATGACAAAGATGTTGGTCGATCAAAATAAACTGATCAAGTAATCGAATTGAAAGCTGCTGCCGACCTGTCCAATCAGCTAACTCAACCTGAGTTAGATGATTTGACTGATACTTCAAAGTACCCATTTTTGAATATGGGTACTTCATCCAGGGTAGGAGAGGGCACATCTGGTGCAGGTGTAGATGAAACAGGTGGTTCGGAAAGGAGGACTGAGGAACCACATGATGAGAATGTTGAGAATGTTAAAGAAGTGATAGAGGCTGGATTTATTGATATAGGCATTAATCTTGGTGATTTTTCTAGAGAAGAGAGAATGGGAAAACAGACTGAAGCTTCTGAGCAACCCATTGAAAAGGGATTGGTGGATGAGGAGGAAGAGGATGAGCAATTAGTTGATTATGATTCAGAGCCTGAATACTATAAGGTGGATGAAAGGCCACTAACATATGTGATTCAAAAAGGAAAAAATGAGAACGATGTTATCGAGATAGAGAAGGCTGACTGGTTTGTGAAGGAGAAAGAGCCCAAAGAGGTGACTCCCTTGTTCCAAAATATGGAAGGGTTGAGCAAGAAGGAGGCCGATAAGAGAATAATTAGTTGGAAATATCACCCTGGCCTCAAGTTGTACATGGTTAAGAGGAGAGGGGTGGGATTACATACATACACAAGAGGAAGGCGTTCAAGACCTTGCCTAGGTGGGATTTAAGAAGTTTGGCATCCTTGCCTCTGCTTGAAGCCGATCTGAGTGAAGAGCCAAGCTACTAGAGAAAGAGATTAAAAATGGACTGAATGATAACTTTGAGGCATTTAGGTATATGAAGGCTGAGAGGAAGAGGTCCAAGAAAGATAAGGATTGGGTGATGGGCAAAGGGAAGATTGTGCTAAGCGTGAAGCCACCAAAAACGGTTCATAGAGTATGATTGGCAGATCCTTCCCCTCCACGTCTACAAGAATTTGAGAAATGGTTTTATGATAACCAAACGGGGGAGGCGGTGATTAGAGTGAAGGGTGGTATAGAACACAAAATCTTTCACCCTATGGAGCTTTTTGGATTCTCAGATAAAGACTTGCTCGTTCTATGTGAGAATCATATCAAAGCAGGAGTAGGAGAGGAGACGAGGAAGGAGGGAAGCCTGTTTATGATAGTAGCTAACAAGGTTAGAGGTGTGAGGGTTGAAGTAAAGAAGCTGGCAGAGAAAGTAAGGGCTGAAGATGATCTGAACATGGATATCCGGGACTTAACTAAAAAATTTGCACAAGCTAGTGCTCGTCCCGAAGGGGCTGCTGAAGCAGGAGGTGACCAAGGTGGATCAAGTGCTGAAGCTTGACAAAGGAAATCTGCAGGAGCTAAGACAAAGACATCAGGTGCAGGAGCAGGGGTTGCTAGAGATTAATAGAGATATCAAGACAAGCGGAGTCGCTGAGATCCAACTTAGGGGGAGTATTGAAGATGAAGTATAGGTTGGACTCACCTTAGATTAGTATTTGTTTACATTTCTATGTAATAGGATTCATGTTAGATTACTTTTGTAAGTTGTTTAGTTTATTCATCTATTTTGTAGTCCAGCGAAACTGTGAACGAAACTATAGCTTCGCTCACAGTCAGCTGTAAGTTCACCCGGCGAAACTGCAGTTTCCGCCGGGCGAAACTATAATTTCGGCAGCATAGTTTCGCTTGTAGCGAAACTGTCTGCGAAACTATAGTTTCGGCAGCACAGTTTCGCTTATTATCAATCATTAGTGCATGTATTCATCATCATATTTCCTTTCATTCATTCATTAATACATGCATTCATCATCATGTTCCTCTTTTATTATCTTTCACTTTACGTTACATAATACTTCATTCATTCATTTCCATAATTCGTAAAGTTTTCGAAAAGATAAATATACATAGGATTATGATTAGCATACAACCTATCAATATATGGCCATATTAATCTCAGCAAGTTATACACATTACATCAACAATCCCATAACACTTTGAACATGCCCTATACAAACATATTTTGTTAAAAAAACACACTATTAGGAAACAGTCACAATGCTCATGGTATGACATTCAATACACACATTAAGGGTTATTTCATTTTTTTCATTGTTGGGTATCCTTGCAAAACCCTAATCGAATATTCTATTGCAAGAGGCTATTGTAAGGTGGTTCTTATTGAATATAGTGAGTTTATCTTATTTCATTTGTATTGTTGCTTATTGAATCATTTTTTAATACATTTTGGTCCTCTTTGTTCTTCAAATCTTTGTGTGTGTTGTTTGTTTATGGCATTGAACGATTCAAACAATCTTCTGCACTGAAAAACCAATCAAATGGACCAACAACAATAGAGTAAACTAGGTCCAAGGGGGAGTTTGTTGATACATATTGATGTACCTAGTTTATGTTCTGAAATGTAAAATTCTTTCATATCTTACATATATGTAATCGATGTAATGAATTAAATGAATGATATATGAAGTGCATTGTGATGTTTACTTATGTTTGATTATGTCATGATATCATTATATTGAATGTGTTGCACGTGTATGAACTAACTATATAAGTTTGTTGTTGTTCTACATGGTTCTAAGTCAATAAGAACTTAGAAGTATGTTTAACTTATCCATGTGATAGTTCATGCTAATGGACCATGCTAATGGACCATACGAATGAATATATCATGCTTATGGACCATTCGCACGACTGAACCAGAAGACTGGATCAGTCGCACGACTGAGACATAAGATTGTGTCAGTCGCACGACTGAACCTTCAGTCGTGCGTATGAGTCAATCGCATGATTCAGTCACACGACTGAACCATGCTAATGGTTCAGTCGTATGAAGGAAGACGGAAAACTTATAAATACCGTGTAATTCGTGGTAAAACACAACACTTTGAATACCTACGTACCCTAGCCGTCCAGAGCGTACCTAAAAATCAATCGAAGTTCATAGTTCGTTTCTGATCAATTCTTATTCGTTCTCAACGTTTGTTTCATTGTTGGATTGATCAGGATATTCGTTCTCACTGATTGGATCGCCAATCAAATAGGATTCCGCACTATTTGATTTGGTATCACGCAGAATCCGTTAGTACTCCATACGAAATCGGTCCTAACATCCATTTCAAACAAATCCTGTAAAACAAGATCTAATTGTGTTAGATGACTACCTTGATATGTTTGAAAGCTTGCCATGAAAGCAGTAAAGGCAGTTTTAGACTCTTCATCCTCTAATAGGATGTTTATAACATCTTTAACTTTGCTAGATTTAGAATAGCTAACAGATGGAGTCTCTTTTTAAGGCTTAGAACTTTGAGAATAAGAAGGAGACTAAGGTTGAGATTTAGTTGCATAAGTAGGAGCACTTGTGAAAGATGAATCAGTAAAGAACCCTGCTCCAACAATGTAACACCTGAAATTTATAGTCAAAATAAAAGGAAAAAGAAATATCTTGAAGGAAATAAAAAGAAGCTATAGTGGAAGGGGGCAAAGTGAAAATATAGTACAAAAGTCAAATATTTTAATATAATTTAAGTATGGCCGCCCATATACATACCAACTTTTGCTTTTTGTCGACCAAAAGAACAGAAGAAGAAGAAAAGCAGAACTCTCTTGGATTCTAGAAAGACAAGCTGCTGATTTTGATATTGGTAAGTAAATTTTTGTATAATTGGCTCGGTATTTTGTGTTTTGACTAAGGAACCGAGAATGTATGTTCTTATGTGTATGTGTGTTCGGGTTTATGTGTTTTCGACACATGTAGGTGTTTGAACTCTTTGGAAAGTTCAAGATTTAGAGTTTGAGGCTTGAAAGCAGCAAAGGTGAGTTCTAGATCCCGTATTTTACTTGTTTTGAACATTCTTTGGGGCTGAAAATGTATTAAAATGATTTTATAAATGTTATGAATGTATACCCGTAGGTGTTTATAGTTGCATGATGATGTTTTATGGATGTTTATGTGACATTTATGTTTAGAATAGTTGTAGTAAGCTTGAAACAGGATGGTATAAAGATTTGAATCTAAAAACAACTTAGAAACATGTTAGAAAGGTATTCATGCGCCTAAATAAGGCCCATGCGCCTGAATTTGCCTTAGACATATTTAAGTGTATCCCATGCGCCCAAACAGTACCTCATGCGTCTAGAAATTCCTTAGAATTTCTAGGTATATGCCCATGCGTCTGAATGGTAGTTCATGCGTCTAGGACTTAGTCTTAGACGCCTAAGTATAACACATACGTCCAAATAGTGCCCATGCGCCTGAAATGGCTCATGCGCCTAAGTGTTGAAACGTCCAAGTAAGCCCATGCGCCTGCATAGTTGTAATGCACCTAAACAGGCCCCATGCGCCTGCATAGTGCTCATGCGCCTAGAACACTTAGTTTGTTTTCTGAAATTTTGAGAAAAACAGAATAATTAAGGTTGACCCAAGTTTGACGTTAGGGTTTTAATTGTGATTATATTGCATTATTATAAGTTGTTCTTATGTCTGTAATAATTATTATCGTGTGACTTTATGTGGTACGCTTATGATCATAAATGCAAAGTATTATCATTAACAAAAGTGAAAGATTAATAATAAAGAAAAATGGAACATAATGAAAATAATGAAAGTCTTGCAAGCTTATAGGAGGTGCATGACTATGTTGTCTTTAGCTCAACTGTGATACGGGTTAGCTACCCCAAAGGATGCACACAGGGTCAATCATTAAGATTGACAGGACCCTTGTGGCTTACCCTAGATGACTAGGTCAACTCTGTGCATAACGTTCGTGGTCTATTTATAGACCACAGGCCCAGCACCAGTTTTGTGCATAGAGTTTGGGGTATTGCACATTGGTCCATATAGACAGTGAAAGATAAAGTTAAAAGTATGAAATGAACAATGGCGTACAGTAAAGAATGAAAGAAAGAAAGTATTACCTTGATGTATATTTGATGTGTGCTCACGTATAAAACTAAGGAAAGTATTTTACTAAAAGAGTATTTTCATATATATATATATATATATATATATATATATATATATATATATATATATATATATATATATATATATATATATGTGTGTATCTATACTATATATAATAAGCAACTCTTTAGGGCAAAAAGGTAATTTTACACAATCTCTTAAAATTAAGAGATGTACAACCCTTAGAGCTCTATGTACAACTTCAAAGCACAAAGTGAATCAAAGCACAAAGTGAAAGGATTCAAAATTTAAACCAGATCTCAATTCAAAGGCATAACCCGTCGCTCTCAAACTCCCCCCCCCCACACACACCCCACCACCAAACCCATCGGCTCCGCCACCGGCATCCACTCCTCCGCCACCCCCTGCTACTGCAAGCTCCGCCTCAAACACTTCCCCCCACAAACCACCACCATCATCCACGTCGGTTTTCGACCAAAAACGGTTGCGGTGGCGCGATTTGGTGGTGTTGATCCACAACCCTAACTACTTCAAGCTGCGATTTGGTGGTGTCGATCGATTTATACACTTCAAAACGTGAAGAATTACTCTTTACATCATCTCAGATTCCGAGGTTCTTTTTCTTACTTTTTGTTTGATTTCAGTTTTTAGGGTTTTAGGGTTCCTTTCGTGGTGCTTTCAAGCATTGACCAAGGTATGCAGGCTTTTGGTTTTCTTTGGTTGAATTTTGAACACATATTAGTACATTCAAATTATTAAATTGATAGAGAAAAAAGGAAGATGAATATGGGTTGGATTATATAAATAATATATAAGAGGGAAATCAGTTAAAGATCCATTGTATATTTGGCTATTTGTATGTTGGACCTTTGCTCTGTGGAGGCTGAGAATGATAAGCTTTCTGATGAAATTGGGAGTCTTATGAAGGGCTATTTGGAAGGTGAGGAAACTCACATTGGTTGGTAAAAGATCCATTGTATATTTGGCTATTTGTATGTTGGATTGGTTTCATCATGAGTAGCTTACCTTAACACATTTGGATTGCAGATTCTATCCAATTACAGAGCAATATTGAAGTGCTAGGTTCTTCCCTAGAGTTCATTCAGTCAGAGGTAAGTTGTGACCAACTTATCCCTTTACTGTTTTACTTTCTTTCTTTTATTCCTTTACGTAAAAAGAGGCATAACTCTATGGTTATATGGCAATTGACATGAACTTGATTTTATCAATTATTACCTTATAAGCTTTTTGTTTGTATTCAGCACTACCAAATATTATTTTTAACCTGACATATTTTGTTATTGAAACTTTATGTTCAAGGACCTTGAAACAAAAAGAGCAGAGCATCAACCAGAGTCTGAAGGTGCACATGATGATCACATGTTTAAGGTTTGATAATGTGGCCATCTGGAATACAAATGCAGCTATGAAAAGATGTGTTAATATAATCTACATCAAACACACCTTTCTCTTTTCAGCTACTGATTAACTTATTTAATGGTCTATTTTTTTAGATTTTAGAGCTCAATAGCCAGCTTGAAAAGGAAAAAGGAATATTAAAGTCTTTGGAAGATCTTGACTACAATTTTAAAAGGTATTTCAAGGATACTAAATGCAAGTGAAGTGGTTTTAAACTTTGATTTTCTTCAATTGCTATGATTTATCTCTTATCATGAAACATGCAGATTTGAAAGTTTCTTAAAAATTGAGGATATAATAACAGGACTTGAAGTTATAGAATATGAAGGGAATCGAATAAATTTGTCTTTAAGAACTTTTATTCCTGAAATAGAAATGTCCATGCAGAATCATGAGTTGGCTATAGAAATTTTGGAGGGCACATTGGAACTGAAGAATGCTGAGGTAGTCTTTTGTTTTTTTGTGTATGTAAGAAGTGAGATGATGTTGTACAAACTTTCAAACTTACTAACCTTATATCATTTGGGTTCTAACTTCTGATGCTCTACATTGTTTCTTTAGATTTTCCCAAATGATGTGTATATTGGTGAAATTATTGGTGCTGCCAAGTCATTTGAGTAAGTTACTTCATTAGGTGTAAATTGATTTAGTTTTCTTGCCAGTTTTGACAGTGATCATGCCTACATCTAAGTATCTAACTACCTATAAGGATCTTTTCTTTAACATGTTGAACTTAAAAGTTGTGCTTATATGACAAGTATTGCCACATAAGCAAGTATGTTTACATAGGACCACTTTGTTTTCTTCCTGTTCTCACACTTCACTAGAGGAGTAAATTTTAACCCATTTGTATGGCAATGGGTCAATTCAAGTCATTTTTTATTGGTAGCATGTTAAATAGGTAAAAATCACCTAATGTGTGTTCAAATGCTTACATTGTCTTAAATGGTGTTACTAAACCAAGATTATAACAGTATATTACTTTCTAATCAGAGTTAACACATTAACTCTATACAAAGTTTTGGAAGGACAAAATAGAGTTTGTGTTTTGGCATGGATTGTCTCGCACATAAGATTTACTCTTTTTGATCCGAGGTGGCAAGCTGGCAATGACAACCTATTTGTACAAAATTGGTCAATTTGGGTTGTATTTTACTGTTAATAGGCAAAATTTTTTTGCCATTAACGAATGACCAAACTGTTTACTTAACATAAACTTTATTAATGTTTAGTGAAATAGTTTCTGTAAATTCTAATCATATCTAATAAATTAACTTCATAAAGAAGCTCAATAAATACACAAAAATGTTGAGAGGTTGTCCTAACTCGACCCACACATAAAGCTTACCTGTTTTTACCCAAATCCATTTGATTGCCCAGGTCGTTCATTTCGCCATCCATACGCTCTGCATATGAATGTGTGATGGGCCTAAATACATATTTTATATGGTCACACAGTAGTTTCCCTCTTGCATTCTTCTTTACATTTATTGGAATATAAATTGATTATTTTTGCAGACACCAATGTTCTCTTCTTCCAACGTTTGAGAATAAGACTTCATTTGAGTGGTTCATACTATGGTGTTTTAACTCTAATGATTTTTGATCATCTGATAGCCAAATGATTGTTATGGATTTGATGTGTAAAGGCCCTCTTTAGTTTTTGGGGGATAAACATTGGCAAGTTTGGGGCAAAAATACGCGAATTTGTATAAATTGAACTGTTTTTTATAATACTTTAAGGAATTTTCATTTTAGATTCAGAATATTATATATTATTTTTTTAATTTGTTTTGCTGTGTAGGTGGAAGCTCCAAAGAAAAAGATCAAAAAAACCAACATATCAGTTTATGTGCTGGTGTATGGGGCAATGCTACCTGCAGATGTGGAAAAAGCAGTAGAAAAGGAGTTTGAAATGGCGTTGTAGGACCGTGTTATGGAGGAAACAAAGGATAAAAAAGAAGGTTTAATACCCACACACACACAACAAGTCTTGTGAGCTCAATACCGACGAAACCACTTTAAAATCAAAACATTCTTTCATAATTTTGTTGTTTAGTGGTAGAGGTAGTTACTTCGAATGAGTCTATTTGGTTTATGTTTTATCTCAAATGCGATGTTGAATGCAATGACTAAAAAAAGCAACTTATGGTTGGTAAACATCTGATTATTTGGGTATATACTTTAAGCGACTCTTAGACCATTTGACCCAATGTCCAGGTTTGATCTGTTATTAATAATATACAGCCAAAATTTTCCCTTTTCATATAAATGGGGTGAAATTGGTCAATGTATATACGTGTGTAGAAGACCTTCAATTACCAAGTCCTCATAATCGCTATCGGTTTTTAAGTGCAGTAATATAAGTTAGTTTTTGGGGACCTCATATTGCAAATTAAATTAATTAATTTTTATAAAAATGTGAAATCTTTACTAACATTTGTGTAATTTTGTATAAACCAGGTTCATAAGCTTGTGGGCATGAGTTGATGATTTAAAGGGAGCAAGCTTACTGAAGTGAAGATATCAGATACATAAATCAAGATTGTGTGTTTCTATTTATCTGTACTTTGAAAACCGCACAAGTATTCAGAAAACGAATATCGCATTGTAAAATATCATCGATGCCGCCGCCGCATCGCGCGGGTTCCTTACTAGTATATATATATATATATATATATGTTATACAAGGTATTTTAATACTTTTAAAACTAGGACTCACTCAGCAACACTAACTTTTATACATTTTCAGTTGGCGGGTGAATATTGCTGAGGATGGAATGCGGGAAAAGCTACTCGGTAGGACAAGACTGACATCCGTTGACAATTAATAATTTTGTTGCTTTGTAATGCAGTTAAACAATCTTTTGTAACTGATAACAATTATGGGTGTATTGCTTAGCAACAGTTTTTATTAATGAAATTGATCACTTTTGATATTAATTCCGGTGCATTATTTTATGAAAATGTATATTATTATGTAACTATGATGCGATGAATGACCAACTGTGAGGTGCCTGGGGATGGGGCCTTACAAGTTGGTATCAGAGCCATAGTTTGAGTGAATTGGGTAAAATAGTTTCAAAAACCTAAACATAAACTGAAAATGGGACGAATGGAGGGATGTCAGCCCGAGTAGCTACGTGCCATCAGGTATTCCTTTTCTTAAAGTTAACAGTATTATGTGTGTGTGCTATACGAATTATGTGTTCTTAGTAGGTTTAGATACTGATGTAGTCAGGATAGGAAATGCTTGGGGTGTGAAGAGTAAAGTAAGTGGCTAATCACAACTGGCCACTATAATTAGGGACTTACTATACTTAACATAAACTGAGCTATTCCCTTGAATGACAGTGTTAGTGTTTGAATATTATAGCATTTAGAGAATTGCTGGACGAAAATCTTCCAAGGTTTCCAAAGGCAGAGGTCGTGGTGGACGTGGTGCTGGGCCACATGTGACCAGGAGTAGTGCCAAGGCTCCTGAGACGGCTCACAAGAACCCTGAGGTTCATGGTCGAAGTGAGGAGAATGAGAATGCTAGCTTGAATGCCTCAGCTAGGGAGGCGATTGCTGACGAGGTACACCAGGTCATGCAGACAGTCTTACCGTCTATAGTGACCGAAGTTATCAGAGCTGTGAGGAATGAGGAGAGGAAGGAGAAGGAAGATAGGAAGGGATCAAAAGGCAAGGGAAGCAAAGGGGAGGAGGAACAAATGAGGCCTGAGACCGTGTCTGATAATAAGGAGGACGATTCTGTGGGGGTGATGACAAAGGGCTGTAGTTATGGGGCATTCCGGAGGTGTAAGCCCCCTACCTTCGATGGCAATGGTAATGTTGCTGCCGCTCACCGCTGGGTGAGGGAGATGGAAGTGGTGCTGGAGATTAGTGAGTGTCGCGAAGACCAGAAGGTGAAGTTCACTACTCACTCTTTTGTCAACTCAGCGTTGTGTTGGTGGGACAACATTGTCCAAGCTGGGGGTGCCAGAGCCATCGGGAAGATGCGATGGAAGGAGCTGAAGCAGTTAGTGATCGAGGAATTCTGTCCTCATCGGGAACTCGATAAGATCGAGAAGGAGTTCCTACAGCTTGAAGCAGGAACCATGACCCACCAGCAATACACCACCAAATTCAACAAAATGGCGAGGTTGGAGCTGGATCAGGTGACCCTAGTGTCAAGGAAAATCAAGAGGTACATAGGGGGATTGCGGCTGATATTCATAGGCTTTTGATCGCTGCTCAGCCAGGTACCTTTCGATCTACTGTAGACCTGGCAGGGAGATTGTATGATGAGCGAGAGGAGACTGTGGTACAGGTGAAGAAGACGAGTGGTGGTGATAAGAACTGGAACGGGAAGAGGTTTGGACATGGTGGTTTCACTCCAAACAACAAGAAGATGAAGGTGGATGATCGTAGGGTGACGTCAAGCCCGGGACTGAGGAAGTGCGGAAAATATGAAAGGGAGCATACCGGTGAATGTAGGTGGGGATTGAATGTATGGTGTGGCAAGCCTGGCCACATCGCTAGAGACTGTATGGTGCCGAGATGTGATAGATGTGGCGATGAAGGCCACGCGAGCAAGGACTGCAAGAAGCCGAGGGCGGAGAGCTCTAGGGCAAAGAAGAAGTCGGAGGAAGGAGACAGAGGGCGAGTGCTAGAGCTTACACCATGACCCGGGAGGAAGCCAAAGTAGATCCCGATGTCGTGCCAGGTATGTTTCTAGTAAATCAAACTTCTTCCTCTGTATTATTTGATTCTGGTGCTAGTAGGAGTTTTATTTCTACTACTTTCTGTAATAAGTTGTCTGCTAGTAGTGGAAGTATTAGTGAGCTATTCGATATAGAAACTGCTATTGGTAAGTCCACTAGAATTACTGACATGATAGAGGACTATGCCATAGAACTAGAAGGTCATAGGTTTTCAGCCAATTTACATATGATGCCCCTAGACTGTTTAACTATCCTTTATCTTCAATTTCTTCAATTAACAACAACAAATCACTCTTTTTATCAAATTTTTAGTTCGACTATGAAGAACAGTTTCGAACACAAATTCACTCAATTCACTAATTTTGAACTAGTTGTACTCCAAATTGTGATTCAATTCATGTTTCTAATGATGAAACACAACTGAAATCAACAATATTTCAATCGAATTGCTTATCAATCACAGATTCAAGTGATTTATGAGTTTGCAAGTTCGTACAAGCTCAATCACTAAACCAACAGCTCTGATACCATTTGATAGGATCAAATGAATCAATCTGTGATGATGTTAGAACACAATTCAATCAAAAACGTACAAATGCAATGAAATCAATGCAAACAATCAAGAAAAAATCATAGTCGTTCATTGATAGAAGCAAAGACAATTACAAGTGTAAGTAGCAGTTACAAGTCTAGTCTGTCTAGTCTAGTCTACTGCATACACACATCTTAGCTATTTATACTATCAATAAACAAAGGAACAACTATTTACAAAGTAGTCCCTATACCATGACAAAACTTATACAAAAGACAACTAAAGACAACATGTTAATCTTCAGGAAGCTCTAACACTATAAGCAACATAGTTTTAAAGTGTGAAAAAGTGATGAGTTGTTTCATTCACGGAGGACAAACTCTAATATGATTTGAATGTGGAGTCCATTTTTGTCTATTTTTAATTAATTTGAAAACATGATAATCAACATGGCATGTTGAACAAATACTCTTTTCTGAATTTAAGTGGATCAATATACTTGCAATCAACACTAGATCTGTGTCTATAAACACTTAACAAAAATGCATCAGGTAGTTGCTTAGTGTTAGAGTATGATCCCATGTTATGAGTTCAAGGATTGCATATATCTTTAAGTTATGTTTAATTTTAGTTAGAATGAATAAGATGGATAGATCATTGCATTTCATGTTATTCTCTACATAAATTTCTGATTAATTCATAAGTTCATGATTAATCATAAATTTAGGGGGAGTAGTAATCAGCATGAAAATTGAGTTTTATCATATTTAATTGAAGAAAATTAGAACTTGAGCACTAACTTGGCTGTAGGATATTTGAAGTTTTTAATCAAATCAATTTCTTGCAGAAATTTCCATGAATCAAGGTCAATAAGGTCCAACAGCAACAAATGATACTAACCTTATGTTAGAATCATACAAACAAATAAGTTTCAAACTGTTCTTCAGTAGAAGCTACAGTATGAAAGTTAATACAAGGTTAAAATTTGACCTTCTGTAGATTGGTAATATGCGGATGGGTTGATATTTTTTAAGTATAATCTCTTTCCATCGATTGGTAACCTATGGAAAAACAAAATTATACTTTAGTAGATTTAGTTCAGCAAATTTAGCCTTCCGAAGATGTTTAGTCATCCGTAGATGTTCTACGGAAGAATTAACTTCTTACGGAATAATTAATAACTACGGAACAATAAATAGCCACGGAAGGGTAATAAGGATTGAGGTTCCCTAACATTAAATAGGTTTTTAAATATTCTGAAGTATGTATAAATGATAAGCCTGATCGTTGTCATCCTTATTCACTTTTTCCAAACACATTTTAGACCTTGAAAAATGTTTTCAAACCTTCAACCCTCTATCCGGGAAAATTCAAATTACCCTCACGTAACAACAAATTATACTTATTCTTGATTACAGTTCATCATTCTAAGTACATTGTCAAGGTAAATCATATGATACAACATAAAAAATCAACAGATTGATTCCTTAAACATAACCAAAACCCTTCACATTCTAAGGTTGATTTTAAGTGTGATTCTGTATTGTGCCCTAATATTCTTATCGTCTGTGCAGATGGCTAATAGATTTGCCAAGGAACATAACGTTTGTGTGTTTCGTATCATAAAGACCGCATAGCTGAAGGATGTAAAGACATCATAAAGTATTTGTTAAGGTCGAGGCTGTTCTACACACTATCTGCTGACCCAACAATCTATCAGTCATACATAGTAGATTTTTGGAATACAGTGAGAATAGAAACGAAGGACATGATTTGGTGATTTATTCAACAATCAGAAATGAAAGGCTGAGGATTGATGAAAAAACAATCAAGAGGGTTCTTGAGCTGGGTGAACAAGAAGTAGGACACCCTGATGTTTTTGGGCATGAATATACAGAGAGGATTTTTGATCTGATGGGATATGATGGTGATTATCAGAATGGTGAAATCAAAAAGGGGAGATTATGCAAACCATACAGATTCCTATGCCACACTTGAAGTGTATATCAAATAGGAAGTCTGGTTTAGATAGATTCTCAAGGCATATATCCTCTAGCATCATAGGCATATTTGAGGGTAGGAGGTACAAGTATGCAAAATACATATTTGGATGCTTATGTGATCAAATCAGATTACATAAAGCAGACAAAATGTACATGTACCCTCGGTTCATTCAACTAATAATCAATGATGTCTTGCCATGGATAGAAAAGGAAGGAGATATTTTTGTGTAATCACATTTGGGAAGGTCTGTTTTGAGCAAGATAAGTGGGAGATATGAAGGGGCAGACATGCCAATGTTTTCTCATGTCATAGATGAAAAAGCAGATAACCCGCCAACACCTGTTTTTGATTATCAGCAACAAGAAGAAGTTCAGGCTGAGTCCCCTGCACCAACAGAGCAAGCATTTGACTCTCCACCACCATCTCCTTCTCACCACTAACCATTATCATCATCTCCTACTCACCAACCATTATCACCAGCCCAAACTCACTCACCATCAAGTCAACAGACAAAACCCATCTCTCCTCCTCAATCACCAACATCACTAAACACTGCTACCACTGAACCCATGTCATCAGCCAGTGAATACACTTAACCCATTTCACTTTCCTCATCTTTATCATCTCCCAACACTGTAACAACAGAACCCATATAACCAAATGTCAACCTACCATCCACTCATCTAGAACAACCATAAATCCTAATCTCCTCATTCATTAAAGCAATATCAACCACAGTAAGCCATGTACCCACTGAAGTGATTAACTTTGAAGAAGATCATGATGATGTTCAATTAGGGGTAACAAAAGAAGTAAGCTTAGAGGTTGAGGGGGATCAAGACCAAGAAGTTGAACAAGGTCAAACAGTGAGTAGAGATGAGTTTGTTGACATTATAGCTTATCATGAGGATGACCTGAAAGAAGAAGAAATTGATGTTAGCAAAACTTTCCTTGTTGCTAAATACAACAATGTCATCCTCAAAACAAACAAAAGATTGGAAAGATTAAGAGAACTGAAGGGAATTTGGAAAGAAAAGGATATGCATCTAGCCTAACAAGAAGCTGAACTCAAAATATTGAGAGAAGATGCGTTAACAAACAATGAAGTGGTTGATGCTCTTCATTAGTTGGTTAGAGAGCTAAAAGAATCAGTTGAAAAAGAAAAGCAAGAAAAGGAGCAGCTTGTTATAGAGATAAAGAAAGCCAAAACTAGCATATCTGAACAAGCTGACCTTCTAAAATCAAAGGATGAGGAATTGCAACAATGAAAATGAAGATATGTGCTCTTGAATCATATGCACATCAAGAATCAACAACAACAGTTGCTCAAAGTTCAAAACAACTGATTCATTATAGCAGAAAAAGAAACTACCTGGGTAACATTCAAAAGGAAGTCATTGAAGTTCAAGACTCTCCTAAGAAAGCCAAAATAATCTCTCCCGAGCACACTCCTTCAGTTGATGTAGACACTCTGAGCCCAATTTCTCACAAAGAAGAAGAGAGTGATGCTGAATGGGAAGATCTAATAAATATGGAATCTTCCAAGGATGAAAAACAATCAAAATCTGATGAACTACTATCCATAAATGATATTATGAAGAAAGGCCTCAATCCATAATGTTCATGACCCTGATCAATAATGGATTCCCTTATGACCTGGTTGAAAAGATGAACATGAGTGAGATTGAGGAGATACTTAATGAATTTGAGATAGCAAGGTTCATGCTCCCAGTATGCAACTATGAAACCTTCACAAAATTCCAACCCATTCAAAAGATTAAACAAGACCTGGGTCACTATGACACAACCAAGCTCACTAAGTACAACTTGACTTGCTGGTTACAAAGCCATAACTACAAGCCACATAAGTTAAGGGGGAGATCAATGGCGGAACTTAGGAAAATGATGGAATATGTGATGAAGGTGGATTTGGAAACTGGAGTGAAGTTTAGAACAGAATCTCCAAACCCTGCCTATGATCATCAGGCTAAATCTACTTCTGCTGAGCCTGTTGTATTAGAGAGTAGAGATAGGCATAAGGGTAAAGAAAAGTTAATCAAAGAGCCAAGGGATGTAATACCAGGCAAAATATGGCCACTTGGTACAACAGTCAGGGAAATTGCTGATGAAAATCAACCCTGATCCAACTGTTTGTACATCTCACACTAGTTCCGCTGAAGAAAACAATCATTATTTGGAAATTTGATCCAGACTAGGATTGTGCAGTTATTAAGAGGGCTTCAGGGATGATTCAGTATTTGCCTTTGATTGAATCAATCATTTCACTCCCTGATGCTGACATATCTGACCTACAAATCTTATCTATCACCAACTATCCAATCAATCCAAGAGGAAGAGATTTCTCTATGCCTATTGGTAAGTTGAAGACTAAATTTAAAGATGGTGTGATAAAGGAAGCTAGAAGGGAAGATAGTGAACATAAAAGGAGGAAGCAGAGTCAAATGAGGTCAAAGTCCAGCTCTCCTACTCTTGTTGATGATGAATTTTTAACAAGAGTTGGACAATCAAATAGAAACTCTACAACAATTAAGCATATTGATGGAAATCAATATACATATCCCATCACTGAATGGGGATATGGGAAAAAACAAAAGAGCTGGTTGTTCAAAGAAATGATCCAAAGAAGAAAGCTCAGATCATAAGAATATTTGATCTAATGGAGATTAAACTGCTTCATCCAAGTTATACTTCTTATCTCCATGAAAAATATTTTCCAAAGCTTAATGATGAAAAAGCTAAAAGTAACATATGCTTATATGTGCACATCATCCAAGTGATAGACAAGCTAAATGCCAAATCCTACAAACAAAGAAAATTTGAGGCTGGCCAGCTGCTGGGAGCTGATATCCCATCTGTCATAGAACGTAGAATAACAGAGCAAGATGAGTTAGAAATAGTTAACAACAAAAGTGTGATGGCCACACTTACAACAGAAGAAGATGTACTTTGGCTCACTTTTGACACTTTGAAGAGAATAAGCCAAATGGAGATCAGATATAAATATGATTATCAAAAGGAAGCTGTTTTATACTTTAATAAGAAGATTGTATCAAGAGTAAAGGAGCTATTAAGAATGAAAGATTGATGACAAGTTGCTAAGCCTAAGGGGGAGTATTGTTATGTCACACCCTCAAAATCCGCTAACGGGGTTTTACCGTCAGGCGTGTGACTCACCATTATCTCAGATAGCACCAGTTACCCCAGAATCATTAATTGTAAAACATCATATTAAGAAATCAGACTTTTAAACTAACCATAAGTAATTCAAGCTTGCGGAAGCAATTTGAAAACAAGAATCAACAGTAAATTGTATCAACATGTGTTTAAACCATAAAAGCCAATAACGTTTAACAAAATAAATGATTGAGTTGTGATGTATGCCATGAATGCATTCCTAGCTGTATTCTTAACCTTGTGCATTCTTGTGACCTGAGAAAACATGCTAAAGTGTGTTAACATAATGTTGGTGAGTCCACAGGTTTAATTCAACAAGTAATGTGTCAGAAAATGTTTCATATGGTTTAGTATATAAAGTATATCGATAGATAGCTAGCCTATAAACAAGTTACTTAATGTTTCAAACCGAAGCTGACTGTGTGTGTTTATGCCTTCCACCATGTCTATCATAGACCGTGACAACTGTTAGGTCAATTTAGCACCCGTTCGACCTCCAATCAAGCTAGCGTGACTAGCTTGGGCGGGGTTTGTCAAACCCAGTAGTACTAAGTTAATACTTAGAATGGTAGTGTAAGTTTTAGAACATGCTAAAATCATGTTTGAGACTGAAAAATATAGTAGATATGTATAAGTTGGTGTTCATGCACCCAAACAGGGCCCATGCACCTAGATTGTTGCCATAGAAAAATTTTTAAGTAAGGTGATGCGCCTAAACAGGGCCCATGCGCCTGAAAATTTGGCTTAAAAACCTAAGTAGATGTTGATACGCCCAAACATTAGCCCATGCGCCTAGAAATGCCTTAGAAATTTCTAAGTGTAGGTTCATGCGCCTAAATACTGCCCATGCGCCCAAGAGACTCATACGCCTAAGTAAGAAATGGCTAAGTATAGGCTCATGTGGCTGCATAGTGGAGAAACACCCAAGCAGTCCTAATGCACCCAAATAGTTCCCATGCGCCTAACACTTAGAAAATTTTTCTTGAAATTTTGAGGAAAAACAAAATTTTAGGGTTTGACCCTAGTTTGACTTACTGTTTTGGACTATTCTAAGCATGAATATGTGAGGGTTTCTGCATAGAATAATTATGATATGATGGTAAATGTGTTATATGCATAGGTGCATGAGATGTTATCTTTTATTGGTTTTCAAAACATATTTATATTGTAATATAATATAAGGTAAGTATTATGTTATTACTTTACGTAGTATGACGAATGTATGAATGAACGTAAAGTATAACGTAACAAAGTGAAAGATAACAAGGATTAAAAAGGAAATGTAATGAAAAAAGAAAAGGCTTGTAAGCAGATTAAAGGAGGATCACAACTCTTTGTTAGTTGTTAGCTCAACTGTCTATTTTATAAAGTGCGATTTTAACCCGTGAGGATTCACACATACGGGGATCAGTCTTGGTGACTGAACCCATAGTACGAAACGAGATCCTTGTCATTTGACCCCGGGCTTTGTGCCAAGATATGATACGGCTTTGTGTCAATTAGAACGAGGCTTTGTGCCTAGAATGGTGGCTTCGGGCCATGATGGGGGAAAAGCTTGACAGGATCTAGACTCAGTGAAAGATAATGATAAAGTAGGAAACAAACGACAACGAGAAAGTACGAAAAGAATGATAACAAGAAAGTATGAAATGAATGATAACGAGAAAGTATGAAACGAACGATAATGATAAAGTATGAAACGAATGATAATGATAAAGTACAAAACGAAGGAAAAGATAAAGTACGAAACAAATGAATACGTATGGTAAAGATGATGAACAAAGTTACACTTTGTTGTATGTATGATGTATGATCATGTGCAAAAGCATAGAAGTATTTTAAGAAAAAAGAATATTTTCACGTATGAAATGTAAGAAGTATTTTAATACATAAAAACTAGAACTCACTCAGCAACGTTGACTTTTATGCATTTTCAAGTGGCAGATAATGGTTGCTGAGGATGGCACGCAGGGAGGCTACTTGGTGGGACAAGACTGGTATCCATTCCCGCATGATTATTAGTGTTGTTTTGTAATGCAATCAAAGAATGTTGTCTTTTGTAGTTTAATGATGTTGTATTGCATAACAATAGTAATTATTAATAAAATGAATGGTTTTTGTCAACGACTTCTGCTGTAATGTTTTATGAAATGTATAATAATATGTAGGTTTAGTGCTATGAATGACCAACTGTGAGGTGCCCAGGAATGGGGCCTTATAAGTTGGTATCAGAGAAAAAGTTTAAGTGAATTTGGTAAATATTTTCAAAACCTAATCTTAAACTGAGAATGGGATAAAAGGAAAGGGATGCCAACCCGAGTAGCTACGTGCCATCAGGTATTTCTTTTCTTAAAGTTAACTAGTATTGTATGCGTGTGTTGTTTGACTTATGTATTCTTAGTATATTTAGATTCTGATGTAGTCAGGATAGGAAATGCTTAGGGTGTGAAGAGTAAAGTAAGTGGCTAATCACAATTGGCCACTGTAATTCGGGTCTTACTACACTTCACATAAACTGAGCTATTCCTTGAATGACCGTGTTAGTGCTTGAATCTTATAGTGATTAGAGAATGGCTGGAGGTAGATCATCTAGGGCCTCTAGGGGTGGAGTATAGGGAGGACGTGGTGCTGAACTGCGTGTCACTAGGAACAAGACTAAGACGACTGAGAGGGCCCGTGAAGAGCCCGAGATGCATCACCAGGAAGGTGGTGATGAGAGTGTGAATCTAAGGGCCTCGGTAAAAGAGGTAGTAGTAGAGGAGGCACATGAAGTCATGCAGATGATTCTGCCGTCTGTTGTGACTGAAGTGATCAAAGCCGTAAGGGAGGACGAGAAGAAAGAGAGGAGAAGGACCACAGGAAGGGAAGAGAGGGAACGATCAGAGACCAAGATGATTGTCTCGAGTGAGGAGGAGGAGGAAGATGCAGTGTAGGAAACTTCACGTGGTTGCAACTATGGGGCATTTTAGAGATGCAAGCCCTCAACATTCGGTCGGAGTGACACTACTGCTGCTGCTCACCGATGGGTGAGAGAGATGGAGGCGGTACTTGATATTAGCGAGTGCCGAGAAGACCAGAAGGTGAAGTTTGCTACCCACTCATTTGTGGACATGACCTTATGCTGGTGGGACAATATTGTCCAGGCCGAGGGTAGTAGAGCCATCGGGAAGATGAGATGACTAGAGTTGAAGAAGCTGGTGATCGAGGAATTCTGTCTTCACCAGAAACTCGACAAGATAGAAAGGGAGTTCCAATACCTGGAGGCAGGCACCATGACACATCAGCAATACACCACTAAATTTAATGAGAGGGCAAGGTTGGTGCCGGATCAGATGACGCCAGTGTTAAGAAAGATCAAGAAGTACATCCACGAATTACTAGCTAACATCCACAGACATTTGATCGCTGCCCGGACGGGTACCTTTTGATTAGTAGTAGACTTGGCGGGTAGGTTGTATGATGAGATGGAAGTGATGGTCATCAAGGTGAAGAAGGCGAGTGATGGTGACAGAAGCTGGGGTAGGAAAAGGTTTGGACGTGGTGGTTCACTCCAAACAATAAAAGGAGGAAAGTGGATGACCGAAGGATGGTGTCCTCAAGCTCGGGAATAAAGAAGTGTGGTAAATACGGGGGAGGGCACGCTGGTGAATGCAAGTAGGCTTTGAACATGTGCTTCAAATGCGGGAAGCCTGCTCATGTGGCAAAAGTGTGTGGAGATATACGGTGTTATAACTATGGCGAGGAGGGCCATATGAGCAGGGACTGCAAGATGCCAAGGGCTGAAGGTTCAGGGATGAAGAAGAAGCCAGAGGGAGGAGGACAGAGGACAACTGCTAGATCTTTTTCGATGACGCGGGAAGAGGCAATAGAGGATCCTGATTCTGGTGCTAGTAGGAGTTTCATTTCTGCTACTTTCTGTGCTAAGTTACCTGTTAGTAGCAAGAGTATTGATAAGCCATTTGACATAGAAACTGCTATTGGCAAGTCCACTAGAATTACTGATAAGATAGGGGACTGTGTCATAGAACTAGAAGGCCATAGGTTTTCTGCTAAATTACATGTGATGCCCCTAGGCGGATTCGATGTAGTACTAGGGATGGATCGGTTAGCAACCTATGAGGCAAACATTGTGTGTCGCAAGAGGATGATTCAATTACTTGCACCTAATGGGAGTTCGGTGATGGTTTACGGTGATCGCGTCACTACGGTTCCAAAGGTGATTTCGAAGGTAATGGTGGAAAAGTGCATGTGACGTGGAAGTAGTGCCTATCTGGCCTACGTGAAAGATGTGGACGTGTTAGTACCACAACTGTCTGATGTGTCGGTTGTGTGTGACTTTCCGGATGTTGTCCTAGAAGACTTAATAGGTGTGCCACCGGATTGTGAGATTGAGTTCCAGATTGATCTGATACCCCGTGCTCAACCCGTTGCCAAAGCACCGTATCGATTAGCTCCTACCGAGATGAAGGAACTAATGGATAAACTGCAGGAGTTGATGGATAAAGGGTTTATCCGATCGAGAAACTCTCCTTGGGGTGCTCCGATATTGTTTGTGAAGAAGAAGGACGGTAGTATGCGAATGTGCATTGACTACCGAGAGCTGAATAAGCTGACGGTGAAGAATCAGTTGCCGCTATCGAGGATTGATGACTTGTTTGACCAGCTCCAAGGTGCCAGTTGGTTCTCGAGGATAGATCTTTGATCTTGTTACCATCGGCTAAATGTGAAGGAGCGAGACATTCCTAAGACTACTTTTCGCACGCGTTATGGACACTACGAGTTTCATGTTATGTCTTTTGGTTTCACTAACACACCAGCTGCGTTTATGGATTTAATGAACCAAGGTGTCGGCCAATGTTAGATAAATCAATGATCATGTTTATTGATGATATCCTGATTTATTCAAGAAGTGAGGAAGAACAAGTCGGCCACATGCACGAGGTGTTGGAGACACTTAGAAGAGAAAAGTTGTATGCTAAATTCTCTAAGTGTGTGTTCTGGTTGCGCAAAGTTCAATTTCTAGGTCACATGGTGAATGCCGAAGGGATTATGGTATACCCGGTGAAGGTTGAGGCGGTGATGCAGTGGAAATCTCCAAAGACGCCATCTGAGATCCGTAGTTTCTTGGGTTTGGTGGGTTACTACAGGAGATTCATCCAAGACTTTTCCAAGATAGCCTCACCTTTGACCAAGTTGACTCGTAAGGATGTGAAGTTTGAATGGGGTCGGAAACAGGAGGTTGCTTTTAAAAAGTTAAAGACGAGATTTACTCAAGCTCCTATTTTAACGTTACCTGAACGGGGTGAAGACTTAGTGGTATATTCGGATGCTTCTTATTCGGGGCTAGGTTGCGTGTTAAGGCAACGTGGAAGGGTAATAGCCTACGCATCCCGATAGCTGAAAACCCACGAAGTCAACTACCCTACCCATGATTTGGAGTTAGCGGTTGTGGTCTTTGCGTTGAAGATTTGGAGGCACTACTTATACGGGGCGAAGTGCACAATCTTCAAGGATCACAAGAGCTTGAAGTACTTCTTCGAACAAGAGGATCTCAAGATGAGGCAGAGGAGATGGTTAGAGCTCATCAAAGATTACGACTGTGAGATCCATTACCATCTGGGAAAGACCAACGTCGTGGCCGACGCCCTTAGCCGAAAAGAGAGACCTGAGCCGATTCGGGTGAAATCTTATCAGTTGGTTATGACTGCAGATATGATGACCCAAGTGAAATCAAGATGAGGCGTTCAAAGAAGATCGCCTTAATTCTGAACGAATGAGAGGTCTAGTTGTAGAATTGGGTGAAAACACTCTCGGTGTTAGGACCAGAAACGGACGAATATGGATCCATCGTTATGGAGACCTACGAAGGATAATTATAGATGAAGCTCACAAGACTCGATACTCGATCCATCCTGGTGCCACAAAGATGTATCAGGATATGAAGAAAGATTATTGGTGGTCGGGTATGAAGCGCGACGTAGTAGAGTACATGAGCAAGTGCCTTACTTGTTTTCAAGTGAAGGCAGATCACTAGAAACCATACGGGAAGATCCATCCGCTGGATATACCCGAGTGGAAGTGGGAGCACATGACCATGTATTTTATTAATAAGCTTCCTCGTACAGCGAGGGGGTGCGATACCGTATGGGTGATTGTTGATCGACTGACGAAGAGTGCTCACTTCCTACCGATCCGCAAAACGTATTCGTCAGAAATATTGGCGGATCTATTTATTAAGAAGATTGTAGCTCGTCATGATGTGCCGGTGTCTATCGTGTCGGACCGTGATACCCGATTCACATTGAATTTTTGGAAGAGATTCCATGATGCGATGGGTACGAGGCTACACCATAGCACAGCTTATCATCCTTAGACTGACGGTCAGTCGGAGAGGACGATCCTGACGCTGGATTATATGCTCCGAGCATGCGTGATCGATTTTGGAGGAACTGGGATGTTCACTAACCATTAGCTGAATTCTCGTACAATAACAGTTATCATTCCAGCATTGGTATGCCACCTTACGAGATGCTATATGGTAGAAGGTGTAGGACACCCGTATGTTAGGTGATATTGGACAGAAAGAGTTGGGAAACCTTGAGGTGATCGAGGCTATGACTGAGAAGTTAGAGAAGATCAAGGCCTGCATGAAAGCGGCAAAAGACAGACAAAAGTCATACGCCGACAAGAGGCGTAGACCGATCTAATTCAACGTGGGAGACCAAGTTATGTTGAAGGTCTCACCTTGGAAATGGATTATCCGGTTTAGGAAGCGAGGTAAGTTGAGCCCGAGGTATATAGGACCCTTCCGAATCATCGCACGAGTAGGAGAGGTCACCTATCGGTTAGAATTTGCAGATGAGTTTAGTGGAATTCATCCAACATTCCATATATCTCATCTAAGAAAGTGTTTAGCTGATGAAGATATGATTGTACCACTAGATGATATTGAAGTTGATGAGCGGCTCAATTACATAGAGCAACCAGTGGAGATCATTGATCGAAAAGAAAAGAGATTAAGGAATAAAGTGGTTCCACTGGTGCATGTGCAGTCGAAACACGGGAAGGGTTCAGAGTCTACGTGGAAACTTCGATTAGGTTTCCAAACGGGTGGGTTTGAATAGGTGCGGATAACCCTTTCTCATTTCGTTTTCACGCTCCCAAGTAAACTCATGTCCTCGTTTGGAGTTCTAGCTTACCTTCACTTTGGGTATACGGCTTCGCCTAGAAGAGATGAGACAGCATTACCCACAGTTATTCGAAGAGTGACAAGTTCCGGGATGAAACCTCTTTTAAGGGGGGTAGACTTGTAACACCCGAAATTTCTAGTCAAATAATAAGAAAAGAAAAGGAAAGAGAATTAATAGAAAGATACTTTGGTGAGAAAAGAAAGAAGCACAAGTAGAGGGGTTAAAGGTGTAAAAAGGACAAAATAATATAATTATTTTGTTTAAAGTGGGCATGGTCGCCCACTTCTTTGAACACACCAACTGCTCGACAGTTTTAGAGAGAGAAAGCACAGTTTTATCGAGTTTTAGAGAGAAGAAGTTGAAGGAGCTGAAAAAAGGTAAGATTTTCTTGTAAATGTTCGGTTTCAACCGAGATTTTAGCCTTAGAACTGGTTTCTACATGTTCTGATGCGTATGTATGTGTTCGGTTGTATGTTTTTGACATGCATAGGTGTTAGAAACCTTTGAAATTTAAGTTCAAAGAGTTTGAGACTTAAAAGCAGCTAAGGTGAGTTTCTAGACCCCATGTTTTACATGTTTTAAAAGTTTTAGAGGCTGGAAACGCATGTAAATAGTTTTTTTATAAAATGTTGTATGTATAACCGTATGTTTTATTGCATGTATGATAGTGTTTTGTGGTTATGCATACTAAGTTAAAGATTAGAATGGTAGTGTAAGTTTTAAAACATGTTGAAATCATCTTTGCGACTGAAAAATACATTCGATATGTATAAGTTGGTGTTCATGCGCCTAAACAGGGCCCATACGCCTAGATTGTTGCCTTAGAAAAAGTTTTAAGTAGGGTGATGCACCTGAAAATTTGGCTTAAAAATCTAAGTAGATGTTGATACGCCCAAGCAGTAGCCCATGCGCCTAGAAATGCCTTAGAAATTTTTAAGTGTAGGTTCATGCGCCTAAATAGTGCCCATGCGCCCAAGAGGCTCATGCGCCTAGGTGAGAAATGTGTTTGTTCATTTATTACGTTTGACAGTTTTATATTTATACGATTTGTTCTTCATTGTCAATTCATATTACAACTGTTATTTCATCATCAATCAATTAAATAACGAGTAGTGATAATTCTGCGATCACTATTCGTTCAATCTAACCTGATAATTCTCTGTTTCGATCCTTGGATTCACACATATTACATACAAACATACATATATTCCGACACATACATATTATATATAAATTTATATGCACACCTCCGCAATTACATATATATGTAAAACCATAGGGGCGACCCTGGGGGGCGGGTGGGTGACCATCCAGGGCCCGATCTCCTCAGGGGCCTGGAATTTATAAAATAATATATATATACATATATACATATATATATGTATATATATGTATATACATATATATACACACACACACATATATATATACATATATATATATACATATGTATATATATTTATACATATATATATATCCATATATATATATATATATATATATATATATATATATATATATATACATATGTATATATATTTATACATATATATATACATATGTTATATATATATATATGTTATATATATACATATGTATATATATATTTATATACACATATGTATATATATTTATACATATATATATACATATGTATATATATATACATATGTATATATATTTATACATATATATACATATGTATATATATATATATCTGTGTGTGTATTTTTTAATAAAAAACTATAAACTACTAAAAATCCATTAACAAACACACTCAAATTACGATTATTTTAGCCATTAAACTTTACCCCAATCCATTAACATTTAAATAATTTAGCCTAATAGCGTTTGTCCAATCTAAACTTTATATAATTTGATAATACCTAACTTTAAAAAAAAAAAACTATTCGATCAAATGGTGAGACACTAGAACCCTCAATCAAAAGATTAGATAATAGATATCCATAACCCACTTTGCGCTTTAATCGAAAACGGTAGAAACACAATCGACCATTCAACATTTGATTGAAAGGAATTCTTTAATTTGATAATCCACTAAGGTATGTGTAAGGCCCCCTTTTCCCGGGTACCTCCCAGTTGGTCATTCATTACATCATAGATACATAATAATATACATTTCATAAAACAATACAGCGGGATTAATATGAAAAGCCATCCATTCATTAACAAAAACTGTTGCTAAGCAATGCACCCATAATTGTTATCAGTTACAAAAGATTGTTTAACTGCATTACAAATCAACGAAATTATTAATCATGAACGAATGTCAGTCTTGTCTTGTCGAGTAGCTTTTCCAGTATGCCATCCTCAGCAATACTCTCCTGCCAACTAAAAATGTATAAAAGTCAGCGTTGTTGAGTGAGTTCTGGTTTTAAAAGTATTGAAATACCTTGTATAATATATACATATATATATATATATATATATATATATATATATGAAAATACTCTTTAAATGAAATACTTTCCTTACTTTTGTACGTGAGCACGCGTCAAATATACATCAAGGTAATACTTCCTTTCTTTCTTTCTTTACTGCACGCATTTGTTCATTTCGCTCTTTTAACATTATCTTTCACTGTCCATATGGACCAATGTGCAATACCCCGAACATTGTGCACGAAACTGGTGTTGGGCCTATGGTCTATAAATAGACCACAAACATCGTGCACGGAGCTGACCCAGTCACCTAGGATATGCCACAAGGGTCCTGTCAATCTCAATGATTGACCATGTGTGCATCGTTTGGAGTAGCTAACCCGCATCACAGTTAGGCTAACGACAACATGGTCGTGCACCTCCTATACATTTGCTTGCAAGACATACATTATTTCATTTACGTTCAACTTTTCTTAATCATTAATCTTTCACTTTTGTTAATGATAATACTTTGCATTTATGATCATAAACATACTACGTAAAGTCACACAATAATAATTATTATGGACATAAGAACGGCTTATAATAATGCAATATAATAACAATTAAAACCTTAAGTCAACTTGGGTTTTTCCCAAAATTAAAACCTTAATCATTCTGTTTTTCTCAAAATTTCAGAAAATAAGCTAAGTTTTCTAGACGCATGAGCACTATGCAGGCGCATGAGGCCTGTTTAAGCGCATTACCACTATATGGTGCATGGGCTTACTTGGGCGTTTCAACACTTAAGAGCATGAGCCATTTCAGGCGCATGGGCACTATTTGGGCGCTTGGGTATATTTATGGGTCTGAGACTAAATGAACTACTGTTCAGGCGCATGAACTACTGTTCAGGCGCATGAACTACTGTTCAGGCGCATGAACTACTGTTCAGGCGCATGAACTACTGTTCAGGCGCATGAACTACTGTTCAGGCGCATGAACTTAGACTCAGAATTTCTAAGGCAAATTTTGGGCGCATAAGCCTTTTGTAGCCGCATGAGCAACCTGTTTACATGCTTATTAACTATTTTCAGTCCCAAACATCATTTTAACTTATTCTAAGCTTCTTAACACCATTCTGAGCATAAAGATTGCACAAAACATCCATGAACAACATCATAAAATCATGAAACATACGGATATGCATGCATAATGATGTTAAAACCATTTTTAATAGATTTTCAGCCCCAAAGAAGCTTTAAAACAAGTTTTATACGGGTCTAGAACTCACCTAATGCAGCAAACAAGTAAAACTCCTCCAAACCTGTTTGTTCACGAGTTCAAGCACCTAAAACAAACCAAGAACACAAACCGAACACTTAAACACATCCATAACGGTTTCTAAGGGTGAAACCACCAAGAAAACCGAGTCAATTACACATAAAAACACTTACCTAAGAAGATATCAGACTCCTTCTTCTTGAACAACCGAGAGAAAGTCTTTCAGCTTTTCTCTTTTCTTCTTTTGATCGAAAGAATGCAGATGGGATGGTGTATAGGGCAGCCATACCCATAATATATTAAAATATTGGGTTGTTGTACTACTTTACACTTTAACCCCCATAACTTTGGCTACTTTTCCTTTTCTTTTAGATACTTTTATTTTCCTTTCCCACATTTATTTCTTTTATTTGACAAAAAGTTTTGGGTGTTACAGTATGATATTGTATATTGATTCTCAATTGTTGTATTTTAATTCTTTTATTTTTAATTAGATTAATTTTATATGGTTATATGTACTACGTTTGTAATTGATTGTTTTTCCAGAGATTATGCCTTCTAAACATAAATACCTATCCAGTAGTAAAAATAGTAAAGGGAAGAAAACAACGAAAGAAAAGGGAAAGTCTCAAGAAAAGGATATACATAAGTTTTTCTAAAGATTAAATCATTTTATTACAGTACTTCATTTTGTTTATAGTCATAAGAATTAACATCGTATTATAATATTTTATACAAGTTATTCGATATATATCTTTTTGTATGTTGTATTTTAAGGGTCCATTTTTTATTCTCGCCCCGAGTCTAAAATCCTTTTGCGAATTCAAGAGATCGGTCCTGTAAAACTCGTCATGTATTTATAGATAATTAATCACAACCATATATACATATATATATATATATTTATACATATATATACACATACACATACACACACACAGACACACACACACAGACACACACACACAGACACACGCGCACGCGCCCGCGCACGCGCCCGCGCCCGCGCCCGCGCCCGCGCCCGCGCCCGCGCCCGCGCCCGCGCCCGCGCCCGCGCCCGCGCCCGCGCCCGCGCGCGCCGACGCGCGCGCCGACGCGCGCGCCGACGCGCGCGCCGACGCCCCCGCGCGCGCCGACGCCCCCGCGCGCGCCCCCGCGCGCGGCCACGCGCGCGGCCACGCGCCGGCGCACGGCCACGCGCCGGCGCACGGCCACGCGCCGGCGCACGGCCACGCGCCGGCGCACGCACACGCGCCGGCGCACCGCACACGCGCCGGCGCACCGCACACGCGCCGGCGCACCGCACACGCGCCGGCGCACCGCACACGCGCCGGCGCACCGCACACGCGCCGGCGCACCGCACACGCGCCGGCGCACCGCACACGCGCCGGCGCACCGCACACGCGCATGCGCACCGCACACGCGCATGCGCACCGCACACGCGCATGCGCACCGCACACGCATGCGCATGCGCATGCGCATGCGCATGCAGCATGCGCATGCGCATGCGCATGCGCATGCGCATGCGCATGCACATGCATGCGCATGCACATACACATACACATGCTCATACACATACACATACACATACACATACACATACACCTACCATACGTATAGGCATATACGGATGGGTATACGTAGTACGCGTATACGTACGCGTATACGTACAACGTGTATACGTACGCGTATACGTACGCGTATAAGTACGCGTAGACGTACGCGTATGCGTACGCGTAGACGTACGCGTAGGCGTACGCGCATACGTACGCGCACGCGTACGCGCAGACGTACGCGTAGGCGTACGCGCAGACGTACGCGTAGGCGTACGCGTAGACGTACGCGTATGCCTACGCGTATACGTACGCTTCTACGTCTACGTCTACGTACGCGTATACGTACGCGTGTACATACACATGTACATACACATGTACCTACACATGTACATACACATGTACATACACATGTACATACACATGTACATACACATGTACATACACATGTACATACACATGTACATACACATGTACATACACATGTACATACACATGTACATACACAAATACATACACATATACATACACATGTACATACACATATACATACACATATACAAACACATATACATACATATATACATACACATATACATACACATATACATACACATACGTATGCATATATGTACGCATATACGTACGCATATACATACGCATATACGTACGCATATACGTACACATATACGTACCCATGTACGTACCCATATACATACCCATATACATACCCATATACATACACATATACATACACATAGACATACACATAGACATACACATAGACATACACATAGATATACACCTAGACATACACATAGACATACACATAGACATACACATCATATACGTAGGCATATACGTATGCGTATACGTATGCGTATACGTATGCGTATACGTACACGTATACGTACAAGTATAGGTACACGTATACATACACGTATACATATACCTATACATACACATATACATACATATATACATACACATATACATACACATATACATACACATATGCATACACATATGCATACACGTACATACACATGTCCATACACATGTCCATACACATGTCCATACACATGCACATACACATGCACATACACATGCACATACACATGCACATACACATGCACATACACATGCACATACACATGCACATACACATGCACATACACATGCACATAAACATACACATACACATACACATACACATACACATACACATACACATACACATACACATACACATACACATACACATACACATACACATACACATACACATACACATACACATACACATACACATACACATACACATACACAAACACATACACATACACATACACATACACATACACACACACATACACATACACATACACATACACATACACATACACATACACATACACATACACATACACATACACATACACATACACATACACATACACATACACATGCACATACACATGCACATGCACATGCACATGCACATGCACATGCACATGCACATGCACATGCACATGCACATGCACATGCACATGCACATCCACATACACATCCACATCCACATACACATACACATACACATACACATACACATACACATACACATACACATACACATACACATACACATACACATACACATACACATACACATACACATACACATACACATACACATACACATACACATACACATACACATACACATACACATACACATACACATACACATACACATACACATACACATACATACACATACACATACACATACACATACACATACACATACACATACACATACACATACACATACACATACACATACACATACACATACACATACACATACACATACACATACACATACACATACACATACACATACACATACACATACACATACACATACACATACACACACATACACATACACATACACATACACATAAACATACACATACACATAAACATACACATACACGTACACATACACATACACGTACACATACACATACACGTACACGTACACGTACACGTACACATACACATACACGTACACATACACATACACATACACATACACATACACATACACATACACATACACATACACATACACTACGTATAGGCATATACGGATGGGTATACGTAGTACGCGTATACGTACGCGTATACGTACAACGTGTATACGTACGCGTATACGTACGCGTATAAGTACGCGTAGACGTACGCGTATGCGTACGCGTAGACGTACGCGTAGGCGTACGCGCATACGTACGCGTAGGCGTACGCGCAGACGTACGCGTAGGCGTACGCGCAGACGTACGCGTAGGCGTACGCGTAGACGTACGCGTATGCCTACGCGTATACGTACGCTTCTACGTCTACGTCTACGTACGCGTATACGTACGCGTGTACATACACATGTACATACACATGTACCTACACATGTACATACACATGTACATACACATGTACATACACATGTACATACACATGTACATACACATGTACATACACATGTACATACACATGTACATACACATGTACATACACATGTACATACACAAATACATACACATATACATACACATGTACATACACATATACAAACACATATACAAACACATATACATACATATATACATACAGATATACATACACATATACATACACATACGTATGCATATATGTACGCATATACGTACGCATATACATACGCATATACGTACGCATATACGTACACATATACATACCCATATACGTACCCATATACATACCCATATACATACCCATATACATACACATATACATACACATAGACATACACATAGACATACACATAGACATACACATAGATATACACCTAGACATACACATAGACATACACATAGACATACACATCATATACGTAGGCATATACGTATGCGTATACGTATGCGTATACGTATGCGTATACGTACACGTATACGCACAAGTATAGGTACACGTATACATACACGTATACATATACCTATACATACACATATACATACATATATACATACACATATACATACACATATACATACACATATGCATACACATATGCATACACGTACATACACATGTCCATACACATGTCCATACACATGTCCATACACATGCACATACACATGCACATACACATGCACATACACATGCACATACACATGCACATACACATGCACATACACATGCACATACACATGCACATACACATGCACATACACATGCACATACAAATGCACATACACATGCACATACACATGCACATACACATGCGCATACACATGCACATACACATGCGCATACACATGCACATACACATGCACATACACATGCACATACACATGCACATACACATGCACATACACATGCACATACACATGCACATACACATGCACATACACATGCACATAAACATGCACATACACATGCACATACACATGGACATACACATGTACATACACATGTACATACACATGTACATACACATGTACATACACATGTACATACACATGTACATACACATGTACATACACATGTACATACACATGTACATACACATGTACATACACATGTACATACACATGTACATACACATGTACATACACATCTACGTACACATCTACATACACATCTACATACACGTGTACGTACACATCTACGTACACATCTACGTACACATCTACATACGCATCTACGTACGCATATACGTACGCATATACGTACACATATACGTACACATACACATACACATAGACATACACATAGATATACACATAGACATACACATAGACATACACATAGACATACACATAGACATACACATACCATACGTTTGCATATATGTATGCATATACGTATGCGTATCCATATACATACCCATATACATACATAAACACATACACATAGACATACACATAGACATACACATAGACATACACATAGACATACACATAGACATACACATACCATACCTATGCATATACGTATGCATATACGTATGCGTATACGTATGCATCTACGTACACGTATACGTATGCATCTACGTACACGTCTACGTACACGTATACGTACACGTGTACGGACACGTATACGTACACGTGTACGTACACGTATACGTACACGTATACGTACACGTGTACGTACGTACACGTATACTGTACGTATACGTACACGTCTACGTACACGTATACGTACACATATACATACACATATACATACACATGTGCATACACATTTGCATACACATGCACATACACATGCACATACAAATGTCCATACATATGTCCATACACATGCACATACACATGCACATACACATGCACATACACATGCACATACACATGCACATACACATGCACATACACATGCACATACACATGCACATACACATGCACATACACATGCACATACACATGCACATACACATGCACATACACATGCACATACACATGCACATACACATGCACATACACATGCGCATACACATGCACATACACATGCGCATACACATGCGCATACACATGCGCATACACATGCGCATACACATGCCCATACACATGCGCATACACATGCGCATACACATGCACATACACATGCACATACACATGGACATACACATGGACATACACATGCACATACACATGCACATACACATGCACATACACATGCACATACACATGCACATACACATGCACATACACATGCACATACACATGCACATACACATGCACATACACATGCACATACACATGCACATACACATGCACATACACATGCACATACACATGCACATACACATGCACATACACATGCACATACACATGCACATACACATGCATATACACATGCACATACACATGCACATACACATGCACATACACATGCACATACACATGCACATACACATGTACATACACATACACATACACATATACAAACACATACATACACATATACATACATATACATACACATATACATACACATATGCATACACATATCCATATGCATACGCATATGCATTTGCATGTACATATTCGTCCGCGCCCACGCCCGCGCCCCCGCGCCTACTTTTTAACCTAAAATCTTAACTTTTTATGTCCAATTCCTTGGTTCACCATCCATGAAACCATATCTAACCTTTTTACACGTTTTCATACGTAAAAATTTGACCTTTATGTGTTTCTTTGAAACTTTTTGAACCCAAAACCCTAGAAATCCGGATCTATTCTAAAGGGATGTTTGGATGACGGTTCTTACCTTGATTTGTTGCTCATATCTTGTTCTTTGAAGCTCCAACACCCAGATCTTCAATCTTCAAAACAACCAAGCTCCCAATCCTTCAAAATCTTCATTTTCTCACTCTACTTTCTCTCTCTAGAAGCTTGGGGCTAGGGTTGCAAATGGGGAGATGGAGGCTGATCATGCATGTTTAAGGGCTGATTAAGGGCCCTTAAACCCATGAAAACATAGCCCATTAAGGTTAATTTATTCCGTAGCCCACTATCTTCCTTATTTAATTTAATTAACCCTTAAAAAGCCCATCATTATTAAATGGCTCGCTTCGGGAATTTCGGGGCGTTACATTAACTCGTTTGACGCTAAATAATCCAATTATTGATGATAGTTAATGATATTTTGTATAAAAAGAGTGTTACAATTAATATTTATTTCATAAACAATGAGATGACCGACAATTAATAACAACAAGATGATAGATCATTATAGCGTTTTAGGTCTTTTATCTTAAATAAAACGTATAGATGTCGGTTAACCAAAATATTCATTGCATAAATATAAAAATGTACAATCGTATTTGTATGAATTACATCTCTAAGTCTTGTATGATTATATGTTACACGAAATAAACTTATTTGTATCATCTATTACAAATTATAGCCATTTTCAAAAATGTAATGCTTCCTATATTTTATCTAGGTTGATTTCTACAAAAATAGCGCTGTTATTTAAATCTCAAGTCCAAACCATCCATTTAAATCAAATAATTATAGCAAGTGATGTTCATTTTCGTTTCTAATTCATGTATTTTATAATTTATGCCTTTAATTATTTAGAGCTCAAATAACACGTATGCAAATTATATTTTAATTTCAAATGCGTTGCGCGTGCGATTTTACCTTCCACTCGGTTATATTTTCTAACCCACTTGTTTACGCCTTGATTTAATCGTGTTCCCGTTCCGTTGACTGCTCGCTGACCCCGTTGACCCAAGCCTTACTTTGCCATCCTAACACTTCCGTTACCATAATCGACTACACTTCCACATTCAACATCATCGATCAACATCACTATGCCATCACTTAAACACCATCACAACCAAACTTGAAAAACTACAACCAATAATCACAATCGCAACCATCTTCACCATTATTGTTATTCACCACCATAACCAACACATGCACAACTATTAACCACCATCAACAGCCCCAAACACAACCCTAATCACAACCATAATCACAACCGTCAACACCACCACCATTATTGACATTTACCGCCCTAACCGGCACCAAATCGACCACTTTGACCGCCTTTAACCGACACAACAACTTATTACATTATCGCAGCCATATTGGGCAGCCTTCGGGTGCCCTACATCGACCACCACCGTCTTTCTTACCGTCACCGCCCACAATCGTCGCCATCCCTAACCACAACCTCTAAACCGGGTTTCCACCACCGTCACAGCAACAATCATCAACCTCAATCACTAGTTCCTGCCTTGACCACACCCACGGCTGTCCAACAACAGCCACAACCTTGACAGACAACCACAATCGCAACCATTAACCGCGGTTTACACCGCCACCTAAACCTCACCATCAACCGTTTGCTTCCAGGTCTAGATCTCGAACCACCATCGCTATCCCCATCCTTCTACCGTGACCATCACCACCATCACGGCCATACAACGCCATTGTAGCCACATCCATCATCAGAGCCGCAAACCACAGCCAACCACACCAACAGTCGCGACCAACACAGCCTTCGAACCAAAACCCTGGCCGCCACCTTCTTCGCCTCATAACTTTTAGTCTGCTACTAGTTAGAAGGTGGGGCTACGACCATTGGAAAGATCTCGTCGAGAGGAAGAAGAGCATGGGTGGCACTCGCCGCCACTCGCCGCCAGCCGCCAGCTGCAGCGGCCGGAATCTCGCCGGTACCCTAGCCGCCACACCACCTTCTCTTTTTGCATAACTTCCTCTTCATTGCGAATCAGAAGAAGCCACCACCGCCATCGTGTTCGTCTTTCCGAGGGCTTCGATTTGACATATGGAACTCGCCGGGGCGTCGCCGGAATGGCCGTCGGTGGCCAGAAAACGGCCGGAGAGAGGAGGGGAGAAGGGAGCCGCGGATCTCTCTCTCTCTCTCTCTGCCTAAAGTTTGCTTTTGAAACCCTAAAATGGGGAAAAAGTTGCTTATATACTAGGCTTAGATGATGGGTTCGAATACGGGTCGGTTCGTACACGTTCGATTAAGTTTTTGCGCAACGTTAAACTTTTGTTTTCCCGTTAGATTCGGTTATACAAAATGTTATAAATTTTCCAAGATTAATAATTTTATTGTATTAAGACATACCGAATAATTAAACGAGGTTGTAATTTGACGCGTATTTAACACGTTTAACGGTTTTACGCGTTTTTATCAAATGAGCGTTAATATCATCATTTTGGTATCAGAATATATGCAATTAAGTATTAAAATGATATTTAGTCCGTTAACTTCCCATGTTGGTCACGTTAAAACCTTATCTGACGTATTCTCGAGTTTGACTTGATCGTAACCCGGTTCACGTCACGGTCGCGTTTCGTAACGCATTTATTCCGGACAACGTATCACTCACCAAATTTAATATGTTATGATAATAAACAATGATTAGATGAATATTTACGGATTTACAAGGCTCGGTTGACGTATCAGATGACATTTAAATGCCAGTGAAAACCGTTATTCGCGTTTCACTTACGTATCTCCGTTGCTTATGGATGTTTGATGAAAAATCTTTTAGCAAGCATTATCTATGATATTGTTAACATTAACAATGATTTAGAATGGATGACAAGCCATTATAAAAAATTCTGATGGAATTCAGATGTTAGTACGCGTTAAATTGCCGGATTTTACCCGGTATGGGTTCTGAATCTGTTTTCAGTTTGGATCTTTCCATAGTTGTTTCAAATAACATAATAATTTATTGTTTCATGGTTTCTCATTCAATTAGTTCGTAAAACATGCATTTGGGCCTTAAATGGGCCTTGTTTGTATGTTTGGGCCCTTATTAAGCTTATTGGGCCCAAAAGGTTTGTTTTATTTCCCAAGTTTTCTTTTGTAAGCCCAACTTTATCAAGACCTTTATTGGGTTTTATAATATTTTGAGGTTTCCAATTGGGCATATTTCAGAGGTGTTACATTCACCCCTCCTTTTAGAAATTTCGCCCTCGATATTTTAGTATCGTTAACATTTGTTTCCGAGTTTGATACACTCATAGTATGAATCTTTAGGATTTAAAGTTATTTAGCTGAGCATCCTAGGACAAATGTTGATGATTAGGTGTCATTTAATCAGGTTTGATTTGGACAAAAGTAACTATCCGAATGTTAGAATCATGCTTGACAGGATCAGTGAGTCAAATTATGACCAGACTTTTGGCTTCACAATCAGATCATTTAACAATCGTACAGAATTAACGAGAAGAGATTCTCCACTGTGGTTCAATGCACCGACCTACAAGTTAGATCTAGCAAGGAGACAATTTCCCAAAATCCCGACGGTTTTACCTTCCTCACTGAGAATCTTAAAAATGATTGAAAAGAAGAGGATATTAGCGTGCATACCTTTAATTAGTCAGGATAACCAGGATACGCTAGATAAATGGTTTCAGAGCAAGAAGGATTGGGTTTTTCCCAACGAGTACAGATTAATATCTAGGAATCGCACGATCATTTCTATGAAACTAAAACGAAGAAGTTTTCCCGATTGCTAAAAATGAAGAGGTTAGGTCAGACACGAAGGTATTCGCCTTCCAAAGCCTCCTTCTTAATTCTCAGCTTTCCTCGGAAAGATTTTCTTTGACCTCTTCTTTATAGGATTTCCATCTTAAGGGGTTAAGTCTTTTCTTCCACCAAGTGCTTCTTCGAGTATGCTTTCTTTTCCAGAATGGTTCTGTATATCATAATCTCAGTCTTCGAGTAGATCCATTCATCTTATCAGACGCATGTCAAGAGTTTCCCGATATAGAATGTGCCATAAACTCTCGGGAACCAACGCTAGGAGTATTTACAAGTTCAAGAAATGATACGGCGAAGGCAATAGAAGAAAAGCCTAACTGTAGGCTATCTGCATTCGTCTAAGAGGGTAAGCAGATACAAATGCGGTCAAGACTTGTTCTCTTGCATTTGGTAATACGGATGTCTTACGACAATGCGGATGATGGCCTCCTATCCACACTTCTCAATGCGGTTGACATTACCGATTGTCGATCACCCTATTGTGCTTGGTCTAGTATTCTGATGTGTAGTTGGTAGTGTCGCACCAATAATGTATCCAGTGCATCCTTTTATTTTACGGAAGTTTCCAGTTCATGCTTAATGTAGCTCTCCATATATTTTCTCGAATCATCGGGCGTCTAGAAGATTGCTTCCGCTTTTCTCCAAGGATAACGATGCCAGTCGTATAGCTACACGAATCAAGTTTTTATTAATCCTTCTACAACTTTCTCCTAACCCTAAGCATTGACGCACCTCAATGGGGTTTTACTTCTCCCAGAATTTTATTGCTATAAATTATAGCAACTTTTCTCGAATTTCGTGCTTATTAATAGTAACAAAATGACATACATGTCTAAGTATGTCCTGCAAAATCCTTTCCATGAGCCTCATGAGTTCCGTGAATTGTGTAGATCCTCTCACATGGGCTTGAACACAACCTTCGTACTTGCCATATCTGGTTTCAACTGTTACTTGTGTAATGTCGTTTTCCTTATAAACACGGATGATAACAATTAAGATGTAGGTAGCGTCTTGCAATTGATTAAGCAGGTGAACATCTCTAGAGAGAGGGTATCACTTATCCTTGGTGACTTTATTTAGCTCTCAGTAGTCTATCCATAGTTGGAGCATTCTATTTTCCTTCCACAAGGAGTATTAAGTTCCCTCAGGGTGACATACCAGGTCATATGAACTGTTAATCTGACGGCTCTCGAATCTGCTTTCCTTCCACCAGCTCCTTAATATAAGCTTCAAGTCCAGTACCCCCATATATATGTACTTCTTCTATTCTCCAACTCAATTTCGTTAAGAGCAACCTCAACTGTTTTCTTAAGCTACAGAATTGCTGCAAACGTTTCCACTAATTCCTTCATAGTGCTTCCCAATTAAGGTCAACCTTCTAGATGACCTCTTCCTCGGTCCATATTCTACAAGGTAACTGTGCCCTGTAGAGTGTCTATTCGTGAAGCAAGTAACTCTGTTTAGATTCTAATCCTTTATAATCATATCGATTGTTCCAACGAGATATGGGAGTAAGACTTTTGCTCGAATTTCCGACGGTACGGAGCGTTCTAGGGTAAGGTATTAGAGAATCACTTTAGGAGAGGTTTGAAAATTTAGAGAGGAATAACACCAACGCTTACGATCGGGGATGATTATGCAGACTTTCTTTGTCTACAATCTGCTGCATGTCTATCACTTCGTTGTAGTTGGATCTTAAGTGATTTAACACATGAGATTTCTTGTAGCTGATCTTCTATGCTTCTTAGTACATATTTTTGAGCAATACCATCCTTTAAGTTCGACCATGAGTTCTTCCGATGAATTCTTCATTATTATCGACCACATCGACTCGAACAAGTTTAGGACTTTATCAAGGTGCTCGCTAGCACAAGAAGGTTAACTACCACTCTAATAACTTATCGTATAGTTTGAGATCGTATTCTACATCAGATCTTCGCGCTCGAATCACGAACTTATCACTCCAATAGTAGAGATCTCCGAGTAGAGATAACTTACAAGGTTTTAAAGTTTTCCGCATCGGCTATCATGCGTTTCCAAAGATGAGGGTTATGCTAGAGGGCTTAAGGTGAGTAGCACTACTCGTTAAGAGAATATATCGAGAACAGAGGGTGAGTGGAAAAATCGGGCATCTAAAGAAGTTGTATGTTCATATTTTTGTCTTGAATCTCAAAGGTTAGCTTTTCTCGGCAATTAACCCTGGCACTTGGATCTTTATCTTCGGAGAATCTGGATTTTAGAAGGAGCTTTCATTTCCTATATATTCTGGTGCTCAGAACTTTATCAACAACACGGTCAGTTAAAAGCGGGGTCAAAATAGTTCAACCTAAGTTTCGTGTGAAGATTGTCATTAGTTGACTAATGGTTGAAGATGATGAAGGATTTCGCAAGCATTTGGTACTATGAGAGGTGATTGCTAATCATTATCGGAGCTGATATTAAGAATTTTCTTTTGGATTAAGTTGTTCTATGACGTCGAATAGGTATAAAGTAATCAGTTATCAAAGGCTTTACAAAATTGATAGAGGAATTCTATAGTCCAGAATGCCCTAGGAAGTGCGGGCTAATAAGGAAGAAAGAAGTGACAAGTCTTCTATGTCATTGTCCACATGACGTGCTTCTCGACAATTGATTACTCCAATCTATTCTCGGTTGTAGAGTTTATGTTAGAGAGTCTTTTATGATACTAACAAAGTTGAAACGAATTCTGTAATAGGTGGGAAGAAATCCTTGGGCATCACAAAAAGAATGAACAATATTGCTAAAGTACACGCATAACTTAGGTGGAGTACCGTACTCTCAGCGCGAGACTAGTTGAGTTTGAGAACAACATTTGATGATATTTTGAGTCAGATAGTTGCATCATTATAAACCCAATAGGGTAGCAGAACAAAAGAAAAGAGAAGAAGAAGAAAAGGAATACTTACTACAATGTCGTCCCTGGTAGCTCTTCAAGTGTCAAATGGCTTCGCCCAGCACGAAAGTTTTGGAATATATAATCATTTAGTATATGTTGGATATTTGTGTTTAAATGTTGTATTTATTAGCTTCTTGAGTGTTATTCTTTGATTTGGTTTACATGACAGGGCCCACCAGAATTCGAGTGTACCTGTAAATTCACCATTACGTGTGCACCCGTAATCGTCAATTTATCTTACACTATCATTCTAGTCATTCCCATCATAAGTTCTAAGTTTTGTGTAATTAGGTCCTTGAGTTAAAATTCTCATTTAGTTGTCAACTGCAATTAAGCACACTTAGATTCTAATTATGCTAACATTCTTGTTAACCCAAAAATTGTGTCAAAGTATAGTTCTACAAACCAAGTAATAAATGAGTATTCAGGTACATACTATACGAGGGAGCAGATCAACAAAAGGCACCATGGTTTCTATCCTATCACTGCCTTCCAACAAGCATCCTCATACAAATGAAGCATATAAGCAAGTATCATCATTCCAACAAGTATCACTATAGCAGTTGTCTCACGTAATGACACAAGTCGTATCAAGTGTATAGCTAACAGCAGTTGTTTCATATAGTGACAAAAGTCAGCTGGGTAATCAGATAAGTATATCTCCAAAATTTAAGTCCCAATATATATGCACACTTTTGGTTTCTATCATTCTTAGTACTCGATGTTCAGTGGTCCTAATAGTCCACTCCAGAAGGTTCCATACCTTCCTGGTTTACTAGGGTGCACCTATCATAGGTAATACCCTAATGTATCAAGGTTTCTTATAGGGTAGAGAATTCTTAATGGGATATATGTAATCCTTAAAGTATACAAGTTAAAGATGGGAGTTCTTAAGGGAACCTATTCCTGCTGCAAACTTTGGATCACTGGATCATGGAAATAACCTACTAGGCTGGTCCTATTTATGGTTACCGCTTAGGTATTGCAAAGCAAACCCACATTTCTATACCCTAGTTCAACAAAGCTAGGAAGATTTATCTTACTAAGGTGGTCCTATGGGGTTCATGTGGTTGTAGTTTAGGTCTCGCAAAGCAGACCTACTTCTCTACAACCTTTGGCTCTGATACCAATCTGTCACACTCCGGGCCCCAGAGAGGCGGGACGTAACGATCAGTAAACAACGACCAAAATGCAGCGGAAACTAAATGGTTTATTACAATACAACTCACAATATTTACTTTAGAATATCAGCTTTGTTTCAATTCACAAGGTTCCTCAATCTACAATCTATAGGTATCATGATCAATCTCTTGGTCAATATTTCTTGAGGCTTCAGTAACTAAGGCTTCTAGGCTCGACTTTTGTCTTCAACATCTACCCTTACTTCATGTTTTGAATTTAGATATCTTCTATAGCTCAACTATTCTCCCTAGCTGTACCTGAAGACATGCTCAAAAAGATTTTTGTGTCAACATAAAGTTGGTGAGTTCAAGTGCTTAAAGTTTAAAAACAAATGTACTTAACAAAACCCCCATTTGATAAAAAGGAGAGAATTCATAGTTTCAATATCATGGGAGTATCACAATCAACCCTGCACTCAGTCCCGGTTAGCCTCTTCTAAAGTTGTGTTTTACCGGTTAACCCCAAAGGGGAGAACTGAGCCCCAAACCAGTGAACCATACCTGCCCGGATAGTTCACCATAGTTTCTTAACAAAACCTGTCACATGCCATAAATGACCCCTCAGGATCTCAGTGGGGTACCTCCTTGTGGCGGGAGCCACTGTGTATGGGGGTTTCCCAAAATAGACTATCCACATAAAACAAGCGGTTCACGAAATAATTAATGATCATGATGTAAGTATCAACAGGTAACCATAAATCCCACATACAATCACCAAGTAAAGCACAATTAATGTTCATAAATAAGAGAGCATGTTTCATCCCAAAGCGGTAGTAAAAAGGGATCACTAGAACTCACCTGCTATACTTAAATAATTCTGAGCTTGATAAAGAAAAAGGATGATCACCAACAAAGTGGTCCTAATTAGAACATATAAGATTCATGTTTAGAATTAGCACGATGTCATTACATGCGTGCGGTTGAGCTCTTTAGTTGACTTTATGTTGGTGTTTAGTATCCTTAATGTAGCTTAGCTTCTCGTGTATTTGCTAATTGTTATGAATTAACTCGTGTACATTATGTTAATTAATGCATTCAATCAAGAATTGAGTCTTAGCATGAAGAATGTAGAAAATCAATTTATATCATGGATTCCAAATCTTTATAAATAACTTGCATTGACGATGTAAGTAATATATAATGTTTCAAGCAATGTTTATAATTTTCACGTTTATATCATATTTGTTAACTCGGTTGACGCTAAATAATCCAATTATTGATGATAGTTAATGATATTTTGTATAAAAAGAGTGTTACAATTAATATTTATTTCAATAACAATGAGATGATCGAAAATTAATAACAAGATGATAGATCATTATAGCGTTTTAGGTCTTTTATTTTAAATAAAACGTATAGATATCGGTTAACCTAAATATTCATTGCATAAATGTACAAATGTACAATCGTATTTGTATGAATTACATCTCTAAGTCTTGTATGATTATATGTTACATGAAATAAACTTATTTGTATCATCTATTACAAATTATAACCATTTCCAAAAATGTAATGCTTCCCATATTTTATCTACGTTGATTTCTACAAAAATAGCGTTGTTATTTAAATCTCAAGTCCAAACCATCCATTTAAATCAAATAATTATAGCAAGTGACGTTCATTTTCGTTTATAATTCACATATTTTATAATTTATGCCTTTAATTATTTAGAGATCAAATAACACGTATGCAAATTATTTTTTAATTTCAAATACGTTGTGCGTGCGATTTTACCTTCCACTCGGTTATATTTTCTAACCCACTCTTTTAAGCCATGATTTAATCGCGTTCCCATTCTGTTGACTGTTCGTTGACCCCGTTGACCCAAGCCTTACTTTGCCATCCTAACACTTCCGTTACCATAATCGACTACACTTCCACATTCAACATCATCGATCAACATCACTATGCCATCACTTAAACACCATCACAACCAAACTTGAAAAACCACAACCAACAATCACAATGGCAACCATCTTAACCATTATTGTTATTTACCATCATAACCAACACATGCACAGCTATTAACCACCATCAACAGCCCCAAACACAACCCTAATCACAACCATAATCACAACCGTCAACACCACCACCATTATTGACACTTACCGCCCTAACCGACACCAAATCGACCACTTTGACCACCTTTAACCTACAAAACAGCTTATTACATTATCGCAGCCATATTGGGCAGCCTTCGGGTCCCAACATCGACCACCACCGTCTTTCTTACCGTCACCGTCCACAATCGTCGCCATCCCTAACCGCAGCCTCTAAACCGGGTTTCCACCACCGTCACAGCCACAATCATCAACCTCAATCACTCGTTCCTGCCTTGACTACACCCACGGCTGTCCAACAACAGCCACAACCTCGACAGACAACCACAATCTCAACCATTAACCGAAGTCTGAACCGCCACCTAAACCTCACCATCAACCATTTGCTTCCATGTCTAGATCTCGAACCACCATCGCTATCCCCATCTTCTACCGCGACCATCACCACCATCGCGGCCATACACCGCCGTTGTAGCCACATCCATCATCACAGCCGCAAACCACAGCCAACCAAACCAACAGCCGCGACCAACACAGCCTTCGAACCAAAACCCTGGCCGCCACCTTCTTCGCCTTATAACTTTCAATCTACTATGAGTTAGAAGGTGAGGCTACCACCATTGGAAATATCTCATCGAGTGGAAGAAGAGCATGGGTGGCACTCGCCGCCACTCGCCGCCAGTCGCCGGCTGCGGCGGCCGGAATCTCGCCGGAACCCTAGCCGCCACACCACCTTATCTCTTGCATAACTTCCTTTTCGTTGCGAATCATAAGAAGCCACCACCGCCATCGTATTCCTCTTTCTGAGGTCTTCGATCTGATATATGGCACTCGCCGGGGTGTCGCCAGAATGGCCGCGGGTGGCCGAAAACGGCCGGAGAGAGGAGGGGGAGAAGGGAGTCGCGGATCTCTCTCCCTCTGCCCAAATTTTGCTTTTGAAACCCTAAAATAGGGAAAAAGTTGCTTATATACTAGGGTTAGATGATGGGTTTGAATACGGGTCGGTTCGTACACGGTCGATTAAGTTTTCGCGCAACGTTAAACTTTTCTATTCCCGTTAGATTCGGTTATACTGTAAGGTCTTGATTACTACATGTGCCCCTAGCGTGTGCCCCTAGTGTATTGTTGACCACATGTGACAGTTCCTGTTGATTGTGCTTTACTTGTGCTTGGTTTCATTCTAGTGTGTTGTCCGTGTTTTTTATTGTTTGGTGGTTTTAGTAGACTCTGTCTGGTATAATAGATAGTACGAGCCAATATGCTACCTCGAGATCATGTTCGGTGAGGAGAGGTGCCAAGACAGGGAATAAGGTTTGTAGATTAAGAGTGGCATCGTGGAATGTAGGAACCCTAACTAGTAAGTTACTAGAGTTAATTGATGTGCTGAAGAAACGTAGGGTCCACATAGCATGCCTGCAGGAGACTAGATGGCGGGGTGGGAGAGCAAAAGAGTGGAATAGTTATAAACTATGATATTCAGGGTCTGATGGAGCTAAAAATGGAGTAGGTTTTCTAGTTGCTAAGGAACTCCAAGATAATGTAGTGGAGGTGAGAAGATACAATGATAGAATTATGTTGCTAAGAATAGTAATAGCAGATGAGGTAGTGACGGTAGTTAGTGCGTATGCACCACATGTTGGACTAGGGGAAATGGAAAGAAAAACGTTCTGGGAGAGTTTAGACCACGTTATGGGAGACATACCTAGAGAAGAAAAGTTATACATAGGAGGAGATTTTAATGGACATATCGGAAAGGATAATGAGCATTTCCAACTAGTGCACGGAGGCTACGGGTATGGTCTTAGGGATGACGGCGGTAGGGAGCTTCTTGAATTTGCAGTAGCGCATGACTTAGGCATCATAAATTCGTTCTTTAAGAAAAGAGACTCGCATCTAATCACGTTTAGCAGCGGCGGGAGACACAGGCAGATAGACTATTTATTGATGAGGAGAGAAGATCATAGCTAGTGGAAAGACTGTAAAGCAATCTCGGGAGAGACGGTTGTGACGCAACACCACATGTTGGTGGCGGATATACGCATCAAGAGGCCAATTGCCCAACGGAACAAGAGAGTTACACCCAAGATCAGATGGGGCCATCTCAAAGATGAAAGATTACCATTTTTAGAGTTAAAGTCATACAAATGAACCAAACTGGGCCACAGGAAGATGCACACCAAAAGTGGGAGGTTATGGCAACTAGGCTCATCCAAGCAGCTAAAGAAACGCTTGGAGTTATAACAAAAAGGACAGTTGGTCATAAGGAATCATGGTGGTGGAACGAAAATGTACAGGAGAAGATACGTATCAAACAACAAAGTTTTAGAGAGCTCATACGCTGTAACAATGAGGAAGAACACGCAGAGCTAAAACAAAAGTATAAGGAGGCTAAGAGACAAGCGAAAAAATCAGTGTCAGAGGCAAAGACACGGCGTATGAAATGATGTATAAGAGATTAGAGATGAAAGAAGGAGAGCATGACATGTTTAAGATAGCCAAGGCAAGAGAAAGAAGAAGACAGGACCTGAGAATGGTCAAGTTCATAAAGGCTGCGGATGGAAAGGTTTTGGTGAAGGAGAAAGATATCAAGGTGAGATGGAAAACTTACTTCGATAACCTATTTGACAATAGGAATCAAAATCAACAAACTGAGGTGGATAGAACAACTCAAACAACGCAACAAAACCAATGCTATTGTAGAAGCATCACAGTTGACGAAGTTACAAGAGCTATGAAGAAAATGGGAAGGGCTAAAGCTGTGGGGCCAGACAACATACCAATTGAAGCGTGGAAATGCCTGGGTGATGAGGGTCTCAAATGGCTAACAGATCTATTCAACACTATCTTTAAGACAGGGAAGATGCCAGACCAGTGGAGAACCAGTGTCATAGTCCCCATATACAAGAAAAAAGGAGATATCACAGGTTGCGAAAACTACAAGGGGAATAAAGCTATTGAGTCACACGATGAAACTATTGGAAAGAGTTATTGACAAGAGAATTAGACGGGAAACCCAGATAGCAATAAACCAATTTGAAATTATGCCAGGACGCTCTACGACAGAAGCCATACACGTCATAAGACGGATAATGGAGAAATATAGAGAAAAGAAAAGGGACCTCCATATGGTATTCATCGACCTAGAAAAGGCCTATGATAGTGTACCGCGATAACTAATTTGGGAAAGTCTACGACTTAGAGGGGTACCAGAGAGGTATATCAAATTAATTAAGGATATGTATGACGGGGCAAAAACGCATGTGCGAGCACCAGTAGGAGACACAGACTCATCCTTAGTGGAAGTGGGGCTCCACCAAGGATCGGTATTGAGCCCATTTCTCTTCGCACTAGTGTTGGATGAGATGACTAAGTCTATACAATAGTCAGTCCCGTGGTGCATGCTCTTTGCGGATGATATTGTCTTAATATCAGAATCTAAAATGATGCTTAACGACAAGCTAGAGCAGGGCGGAGGATTAACGATAAGTCGCTCTATGACGGAATACATGCATTGTAACTTTGGTGGCGACGAGGAAGAGGACACCCAAATCAGTATCCAGGGTATGCCAGTCCCACGGACATCTAGGTTCAAATACCTGGGCTCGTATCTGCAGGAGGACGGAGAGATACACCACGATGTAGCTCACCGTGTCCAAGCAGGATGGTGCAAGTGGAGAGCAGTATCAAGGATCCTATGTGATAAGGGGTTTCCAGCAAAACTTAAGGGAAAACTATACAGAGTGGCGGTACGCCCAGCTATGCTATATGGAATAAACTGCTGGGCCGTAAAGAAATCGCACGAGAAACAATTAGAGGTTGCGGAAATGTGAATGCTAAGGTGGACGTGTGGCCATACAAGACTGGATTGGATAAGAAACGAAGTGTTTCGACAGAAGTTAGAAGTGGCTTGTATTGCAGATAAAATACGAGAGGGAAGATTAAGGTGGTATGGACATGTCAAGAGGAGACCAATGGCAGCACCGGTCAGAGCAGTGGAGAATGTCATCATAGAGGGTAGGAAGAGTAGAGGAAGACCTAGGTTGACTTGGGAAGAGATATTAGGCGAGATATGGTACACTTGCACCTCTCTGAGCACATGATCGTGGATAGGAGCGAGTGGAGACGTAGAATTAAAATTAAGGACTTTTAGTGGTTTCTGTAGCTAGGAAGGGACTTTGATTACTTGTTACGGGGCCTGATGTGTATATAGTACATTTTGACCTTTTTTGGGAAAACTTGCTGCTTCCCTGATGCATGCTTGTTCATTTTATATTTCTTTTTGGTGATATTTTAATGTTTGCTGTATGATGGGTGCGGTATCATATATCATATAGCATATATCGTATGTTTGATTATATGTTGATTGCTAGCTTTATTGCTTTTGTTATCGAGCCGGGGGTCTCTTTGGAAGCGGTCTCTCTACCTATCTGGATAGAGGAAAGACTTGCCACCACCTACCCCCCAGACCCTGCTCTTGAGTGGGATATACTGGGTTTGTTTGTTTGTTTGTTTATACAAAATGTTATAAATTTTGCAAGATTAATAATTTTATTGTATTAAGACATACCGATAATTAAACGAGGTTGTAATTGACGCGTATTTAACATGTTTAACGGTTTTACGCGTTTTTATCAAATGAGCATTAATATTATCATTTTGGTATCAGAATATATGCAATTAAGTATTAAAATGATATTTAGTGCGTTAACTTCCCATGTTGGTCACGTTAAAACCTTGTCTGAGGTATTCTCGGGTTTGACTTGATCGTAACCCGGTTCACGTCACGGTCGCGTTTCGTTACGCATTTATTCCGGACAACGTATCAGTCACCAAATTTAATATGTTATGATAATAAACAATGATTAGATGAATATTTATGGAGTTACGAGGCTCGGTTGACGTATCAGATGACATTTAAATGCCAGTGAAAACCGGTATTCGCGTTTCACTTACGTATCTCCGTTGCTTATGCATGTTTGATGAAAAATCTTTTAGCAAGCATTATTTACGAAATGGTTAACATTAACAATGATTTAGATTGGATGAAAAGCCATTATAAGAAATTCTGATGGAATTCAGACGTTAGTACGCGTTAAATTGCCGGATTTTACCCGGTATGGGTTCTGAATCTGTTTTCAGTTTGGATCTTTCCATAGTTGTTTCAAATCACATAATAACTCATTGTTTCATGGTTTCTCATTCAATTAGTTCGTAAAACATGCATTTGGGCCTTAAATGGGCCTTGTTTGTATTTCGGGCCTTTATTGGGCTTATTAGGCCCAAAAGGTTAGTTTCATTTCCTAACTTTCTTTTGTAAGCCCAACTTTATCAAGACCTTTATTGGGTTTTATAATATTTTAAGGTTTCCAATTGGGCATATTTCAGAGGTGTTACACATATACATATACATATACATATACATATACATATACATATACATATACATATACATATACATATACATATACATATACATATACATATACATATACATATACATATACAGATACATATACATATACATATACAGATACATACACAGATACGTATACGTATACGTATACGTATACGTATACATATACAAATACATATACGTATACGTATACATATACGTATACAAATACATATACGTATACGTATACGTATACCTATACATATACGTATACATACACATATACATATACATATACATAGGCATATGCATATGCATATACGTAGACATATACGTATACGTATACGTATACGTATACGTATACGTATACGTATACGTATACGTATACGCATACGAATACGTATACGTATATGTATACGTATACGTATACGTATACGTACATACACATATACATATACATATACATATGCATATGCATAGCCATATACGTATACACATATACGTATACACATATACGTATACATATACATACACATATACATATACATATACATACACATATACATATACATATACATACACATATACATATACATATACATACACATATACATATACATATACATATACATATACATATACCTATACATATGCATATACATATACGTATACGTATACGTATACGTATACGTATACGTATACGTATACGTATACGTATACGTATACGTATACGTATACGTATACGTATACGTATACGTATACGTATACGTATACGTATACGTATACGTATACGTATACGTATACGTATACGTGTACGTATACATGTACGTATACATGTACGTATACATGTACGTATACATGTACGTATACATGTACGTATACATGTACGTATACATGTACGTATACATGTACGTATACATGTACGTATACATGTACGTATACATGTACGTATACATGTACGTATACATGTACGTATACATGTACGTATACATGTACGTATACATGTACGTATACATGTACGTATACATGTACGTATACATGTACGTATACATCTACGTAGACATGTACGTACACATATACGTACACATATACGTACACATATACATATACACATATACATGTACACATATACATGTACACATATACATATACACATATACATATACACATATACATAGACATATACATATACATATACATATACATATACATATACATATACATATACATATACATATACATATACATATACATATACATATACATATACATATACATATACATATACATATACACTAGTAGGAAACCCGCGCGATGCGGCGGCAGCGGTAACAATTTGCATTGTGGTACTTGTTTTTTATTAATTTATCAATTCTCTCGTAGTATTGTATAGTACTTCTGTTAGGTGAATATATAACATAAATCTATCCCAATTTTGAAAATGCAAATGTTAAAACATATAAACAACAAATGATACACACAAAAAACAGGTCTCTTTGACATATTATTGAAAGTTCCATCATCATTAATAACCAAGTTGTTTATTGGAGTCAAATTTGACCATGTAAAGGTCATATGCAAAAGCAATTTTGTTAGAAAACATTAAAGCTAAAACAGCCCATAAGTAAATACATGTACCACAACATATACAAATTAAGACAACAGTACTCAACTTGAGTCGACTGTTGATCAATAAAAGTAGTATGTTTTATTCAATTTTAATGATTTTAATGTATTTATATACAAGGCTCAAATAACACGTTGAAAATACCAATGAAACTAAATTATTAATGTATGAAATTTTCAAATGGACAAATCCATATGTATTATGAATAAGTCCCTTGTATGAAATCAGCAAATCAGCTCGAGCTTTATACATGCAACTACCTTTATTTCAAATAGCTAGTACATTTATTCCTAAAAGAACAAAATATTTGTAGATAAACTCAAGCCAAATCAACTTAAGCTCGTATAAAAGCGAGCTTCCCTTAAACAACTATAAAACTTTGTGAAAATCAGCTCAAGTATTGAATTGCAATTCTAACTTCTAAAAGAAAATAATAATTGTAGATGATAAAAGTTTGTGAAAATCAGCTCTAAGTATTGAATAGCAATTCTAACTTCTAAAAGAAAAATTATTTGTAGATGATATTTGTATACTTGATACAAGAATATTGTTACCTAAACAAAAATTATCTTCCCAGTTAGTGCTTTTCTTTTTCAAACATCTGTTATTTGTTTTTAAAGTTAATTACAAACTTCACATACAAAGATTTCTGGCCATTAATCACAATTGGAACAAAATCATGAAATTATGAGTTTTATGATGATTCCTACTTTAGTCTTGGTTGGAGCTTCCTTCTTTACTACTGGTCTGCCCTCTTGGTTTTGGAGCAGGAACATTAACATTAACATTAACATTAATATTAACATTAACATTAACACTAACATTAACATTAACATTAACATTAACATTAACATTAACATTAACATTAACATTATCTGAGAAGTAATCAAAATACTAGACTTGATTCTTGATATACCTGTTTTCATAGGAGAATTAGCCGATGTGTCTATTGGTTCAGTTACACCAACTGATGTGGCAATTGGTTTGTAACACCCGAAACTTTATTAGACGAAGAAAAATAATAATAAGAAAAAGAAAAGAAAGTATCTTGGAAGGAAAGGAGGAGGAAACAAAAGTGGAGGGGGGTATTGTGTAAAAAGTACAAACAAAAGGTAAATATCTGATATACATAGGGATGGCTGCCCACTCTTTTCACACAATCCCAAATCATCGAACACTCTAGAGAGAGAAAGAGGAGAATACAAGATTCTGAAGGAAGAACAAGAAGAAGAAGAAGACTGATTCGAGGTACCGGGTTCCACGGCGACCGACTTTGAAGAAGCCATACTCAGCAACACAATGTGAGTTCTAAGACCCCTAATTTTACCCGTTTTTGAATGATTTTTGGGCCCGGAACACATCGTGACACTGTTTTCGAGCTTTGAGTGCTTAATCCGTGTATGTATGTACGAGTATGCATGTGTATGGTCCGTTCAAGTTGCTATGCTTACTGTATATAAGATTTCTAGGGTAGATATATGAGTTACAGCATGTTGTTCGTGTGCGTACTGTTTATGTACGTTTCAGGAGTCTTTTCTATGATGTGAATGATGTGTAGCCTGTGTTAAGGGGATGGTATGATAAATCTGTGCTAATGAGGGTGTTATGATGATGAATTGATTATGGAAAAGGGCACAGGTTCAGTTGCAGGTCATTTTACTTAGCCGCATAGGCTAATGCGGATCGCTAAACGAAATATGGCCAAGGCAGTACTTCAACCGCATTGACAAAATGCGGATGGCTAAGTAAATGCGGCCGAGGTATTTACTCAGCCGCATTGACCTAATGCGGACAAGACGGGAAGAATAGCCAAGGCATTCTTCATCCGCATTAACTAATGTGGGTAAGAACATGAAATGCGATTAAGGCTTTTCCTCAGCCGCATTGTCTAATGCGGACAGTGTGGAAATGCGGCTAAGGCATTTCCACATCCGCATTGACCAATGCGGATGGCCAAGAAATTCGTGATGAATCAAGGAGGGAAATGCGGGTAAACACTTAGCAGAATTTTGAATTCTGGGAATTTAAAATGAGTAAGATAGGCTTTGACCTAGGGGATTCCCGGGGGTTATGTAAGTTGACTTTTAAGGTCATAGGTGGTATGATGATGTGTGCTTGATGGTCATGCTTGGTGGATGTTATGTATGTATGATGCCTTGTATGAGGATGCATGGATGATATGTGTATGCTCCTATGATGTTGTATGCTTATCTTTCCAAAACTTTACGTATTATGATAATGAATTAACAAGTATTATGTAACGTAAAGTGAAAGATAATAAAAGAGGAACATGATGATGAATGCATGTAGTGATGAATGAATGAAAAAGAAATATGATGACGAATACATGCATTAACGAATGAATAAAAGAATGTAAGAAAGGCTTGCAAACAAATGTATGGAGGTGCACACCCTTGGCAGGTGTTAGCTCAACGGTGTGCGGGTTAGCTACCCCGAAGGATGCATATTAGGGTCAATCTTTGTGATTGACCATATGTATGAATGGGATCCTTGCCGCTTACCGTAGGTGACTGGATCAGCATTAGTGCACAACGTTCGTGATTGATCATCACAGGTCCAGCACCCGCAGTAGTGCACAATGTTCGGGGTATAGCATATGGCATTGATCCAGAATGAAAGTGGAAAGATAAATGGTGCATGTACCTACCCCAGGTGACTGGATCAGCATGTGTGCACAACGTTCATGGTTGATTACCATAGGTCCAGCACCAGCAGTATGGCATGATGTTTGGGGTATTATACATGTCATTGAATGTAATGAACGTATGAATGAACGTATTGAATGTATGAATGAAGTAAATGAACGTACGAACGAAAGTAAAGAATGAATGAACGAATGTGTATGATAACTATGAATGGTACACGAATGAAAGTTAATGAACGAATGATGAAGAAAAATATAATATTATCTACGTGTACGTATGTTGTGTGACCGCATGTATTTAAGAACGTTTTTAATGAAAGAAAAGTATGTTTTTATTATAAACTAGAACTCACTCAGCAACGCTGACTTTTTATGTGTTTCCAGTTGGCAGGTAGTGTTGCTGGGGATGGCACGAGGCGACTACTCAGTTCTTTTGGGATGGCATTCTTCTTTTGATAATGCTGCCACAAAATGTGTTGCGGGCTCATAGTGCTTGCAACACATTATGTTGCACGCAAGTGCAAGATTCCTTGAGGATCCCGATAAACAGGATTACTTAAGGAATCTTCTTTAAATTAATTTTTACGTATTTGTAATAGAGGTCACTGTATATGACCCTAAGACTGTTGAGGATTCAAATAAACGAGATTTCTTAAGAAATCCTTGGTTTCATATGCTTCCGCAACAATCATAGTAAAGTTAGACAATGTAAAGAAAGCTTGTATTTTGTATTCGAATCAACAATGTAATGCATTGTAAAAGCTTTTATGATGAAATGAGAATGTACTTCTTATCAATTCCGCTACGTTATTTTACTTAGTATATGTACATTATATGTTGAAGTGCGATGAATGACCAACTGTGAGGTGCCCGGGAACGGGGCCTTACAAGTTGGTATCAGAGCCAAAGTTCAAGTGAAATGGGTAAATTTTCAAAATAAACCTTAACTTAAACTGAGAATGGGATGGAAAAGGAAAGAATGCCAATCTGAGTAGCTGCGTGCCATCAGGTATTTTCTTAATAGTAACTGGTAGTATGTGCGCATGTATGTGTTTATGTGTACTGTTAGAATTAGATACTAACATAGTCAGGACAGGTAATGCTCAGGGTGTGAAGAGTAAAGTAAGTGGCTAATCACAACTGGCCACTGTAATTAGGGACTTACTATACTCGACATAAACTGAGCTATTCCCTTGAATGACCGTGTTGGTGTTTGAATCTTTCAGTGTGAGATAGAGAATGGTTGGCGGTAGATCTTCTAAGGCCTCACGGGGTGGAGGTGGTGGCGGACGTGGTACTGAACCGCGGGCCACAAGAGGAAGACCTAGGGTGGAGAAAGTGGTTCATGAGGAAACCGAGACCCCTCATCAGGAGGGTGTAGACGAAAGCGCCAACTTGAGAGCCTCGGTAAAAGAGGCGGTGGTGGAAGAGGTGCATCAGGTCATGCAGACGATCTTACGGTCTGTTGTGACTGAAGTAATTAAGGCTGTCTGGGAGGGAGAAAGAAAGGAAAGGAACCGGTCCTCAGGAAGGCAGGAGCAATCAGGGCCGGAAACAGTTCTTTTTGATGATGAAGAGGAAGAGGAAGAGGAGGAGGAGCCGGTGCATGAAACAGCACGAGGCTATAATTATGGGGCATTTATGAGATGCAAGCCCCCTACTTTTGACGGTAATGGCAATGCTGCGGCTGCTCATCGATGGGTGAGAGAAATGGAGGGTGTCCTCGATATTAGCGAGTGCCTTGAGGACCAAAAGGTGAAGTTCGCTACCCATTCTTTCAAGGATTCGGATTTATGCTGGTGGGATAACGTGGTTCAAGCCGAGGGTAGCAGGGCCATTGGGAAGATGAAGTGGTCCAAATTGAAGAGGTTGCTGATCGAGGAGTTCTGTCCTCATCGGGAAATGGATAAAGTTGAGAGGGAGTTTCTGCAGCTGGAGGCGGGGACGATGACCCATCAACAGTACACCACGTAATTCAACGAAATGGCACGTCTGGTGCCGGACCAGGTGACACCCCTGTCGCGAAAGATCAAAAGGTATATTCAGGGCTTGCCGGCGGATATCCGCAGGCATATGATCGCCGCCCGACCAACTACCTTTAGGTTAGCGGTGGACCTGGCTGGGAGATTGTATGATGAAAGGGCGGTGGTGGTGGTGACCGATGGTAATAGGAAGGGTGGTGACAGGAATTGCAACGGGAAGAGGTTTGGTCGGGGTGATGCTTCGACGGGCAACAAGAATCCCGGGTGGATGATAGTCTTGTGACCACACCAGGTACGGGAATGAGGAGGTGTGGTAAATATGGAAAGGAGCATGGTGGGGAGTGCTGACTGGGGCTGAATGTTTGTTTTAAGTATGGAAAGCCTGGTCATATGGCTAGAGAGTGTAAGAGCATGAGGTGCTTCAATTGTGGGGAAGGTGGCCATATGAATAAAGATTGCAAAAAGCCGAGGTCAGAGAATTCCGGCGTAAAGAAGACAGTAAATGAAGGACAGAGAGCAAGCGCCAGGGCATTCACGATGACGCAGGAGGAGGCTAGGACGGACCCTGATGTTGTGTCCGGTACGTTTCTGGTGAACCAAACTTTAGCCTCTGTATTATTTGATTCGGGTGCCAGTAGGAGTTTCATTTCTGCTACTTTCTGTGCCAAACTGCCTGTTAGTAGGAGACAAGTTGATGTACCGTTCGATGTAGAAACTGCGATAGGAAAGTCCACTAGGATTTCCGAGGTAATAGAGGGTTGTGATGTAGAATTAGAGGGCCACAAATTTCCGGTTAAACCGTTCGTGATGACCTTGGGTGGTTTTGATTTGGTGATTGGGATGGATTGGTTGGCGGACTACAAGGCGAACATAGTGTGTCAAAAGAAGATGATTCGTCTGATAGCGCCTGACGGGAGTCTGGTAACTATTCATGGGGATCGTGTCATGATGATTCCGAAGGTGATCTCAATGGCGGTAGCGGGAAAATGTATGAGGCGTGGATATGGCGCCTATTTATGTTACGTGAAGGATGTAGAAGCGCTGACACCATAACTGTCCGATGTTTCGGTTGTGTGTGACTTTCCGGATGTGTTTCCCGAAGACTTATCGGGAGTGCCGCCTGACCGAGAGATCGAGTTTCCGATTGATCTGATACCAGGTGCTCAACCCGTTGCCAAAGCACCATACCGATGGGCTCCGACGGAAATGAAAGAGTTGATGGGGCAGTTGCAAGAGCTGCTAGTTAAGGGGTTCATTAGACCAAGTATCTCACCTTGGGGTGCTCTGGTCCTGTTTGTGAAGAAGAAGGACGGTAGTATGAGGATGTGCATCGACTACCGTGAGCTGAACAAGTTGACAGTGAAGAACAGATACCCCTTGCCGAGAATCGATGATCTGTTTGACCAACTTCAGGGTGCCAGTTGGTTTTCAAGGATAGATCTTTGATCGGGCTACGATCAACTAAAAGTGAGAGAGCAGGATATCCCTAAAACAGCTTTTCGCACGCGCTACGGTCACTACAAGTTTCTTGTCATGTCTTTTGGTTTGACCAATACGCCAGCTGCTTTTATGGATCTGATGAACCGGGTGTGTCGACCGATGCTGGATAAATCAGTGATTGTGTTCATTGATGATATCTTGATTTATTCTAAGAGCGAGACTGAGCATGTCGGTCATATTCGAGAGGTTCTAGAGACGTTGAGAAGGGAGAAGTTGTATGCTAAACACTCCAAATGCGGGTTCTGGTTGCGCGAAGTTCAGTTCTTGGGTCACGTGGTGAACCCGGAGGGTATTATGGTCGATCCGGCAAAGGTGGAAGCGGTGATGCAATGGAAGTCTCCAAAGACGCCATCTGAAATCCGAAGTTTCTTGGTTTGGCAGGCTACTACCGAAGGTTTATCCATGACTTTTCCAAAATCGCTTCTCCACTAACCAGGTTGACCCGGAAGGATGTGAAGTTTGTATGGGGTCAAGCTCAGGAAAAGGCGTTCGAAGAATAGAAGGCGAGGTTGACCCAAGCTCCTGTATTGGCATTACCCGAGGGAAGCGAAGACTTGGTGGTTTATTCTGATGCTTCCTACTCGGGGTTGGGGTGCGTGTTAATGCAAAGAGGAAAGGTTATAGCCTATGCGTCCCGACAGCTGAAAGTTCATGAGGTTAATTATCCTACTCATGACTTGGAGCTAGCAGCTGTGGTCTTTGCATTAAAAATTTGGAGGCACTATCTCTACGGAACGAAGTGCACCATTTTCACCGACCACAAGAGCTTGAAGTACTTCTTTGAGCAGAAGGATTTAAACATGAGGTAGAGGCGATGGTTGGAGCTTATAAAAGATTATGATTATGAGATCCATTACCATCCGGGCAAAGCCAACGTGGTGGCGTATGCCCTTAGCCGAAAGAGAGGCCCGAGCCGATACGGGTGAAGGCGTACCAGCTGATTATGACCTCCGACATAATGAAACAGGTCAAGGAGTTTCAAGATGAGGCTTTGAAAGACAATCATCTTAACTCTGAAAGAATAAGAGGCCTGATCGGGGAGTTGGGTGAGAACACATTTGGTGTTAGAACCCGGTTTGGGCGGATGTGGATTCCTCGTCTTGGGGATCTGCGAATGAAGATTATGGATGAAGCTCACAAGACTCGATACTCTATTCATCCTGGTGCCACGAAGATGTACCAAGACATGAAGAAAGACTATTGGTGGCCGGGTATGAAGCGAGATGTGGTGGATTATATGAGTAAGTGCCTCACTTGTTTGCAAGTAATGGCAGAGCATCAAAAGCCGTATGGAAAGATTCAACCTTTGCATATACCGGAATGGAAGTGGGAGCACATCAACATGGACTTCATTACGAAGCTACCGCATACCCCGAAAGGGTATGATGCCATATGGGTGATCGTGGACCGTTTGACGAAGAGTGCTCACTTCCTACCAATACGTGAGATATACTCATCCGAGAGGTTGGCCGATCTTTTCATCAAGGAGATTGTGGCTCGTCATGGCGTACCGGTGTCGATTGTGTCGGATCGCGACACCCGATTTACCTCAAAATTTTGGAAGAAGTTCCACGACGCTATGGGGACGAGACTACATATCAGCATGGCTTATCATCCCCAAACTGATGGTCAGTACAAAAGGACCATTCAGACATTGGAAGACATGCTTCGGGCATGTGTGATTGACTTCGGGGGAAGTTGGGATGACCACCTACCGTTAGCTGAATTCTCATACAATAACAGCTATCATGCTAGCATCGGCATGCCACCTTACGAGATGCTATACGGTAGGAGGTGTAGGACACCCGCTTGTTGGGGTGACATAGGTCAGAAGGAACAGGGGAGCATCGAAGGGATCGAGGCTACAACTGAAAAACTTGAAAAGATCAAGGCCTACATGAAGGCAGCCAAGGACAGACAGAAGTCGTATGCTGATAAACGATGCAGACCGATTGAATTCCAGGTGGGTGACCGGGTTATGTTGAAGGTCTCACCTTGGAAGGGTATCATTCGGTTCTGCAAGCGGCGTAAGTTGAGTCCGCGGTATATAGGCCCTTTTCGAATCATTGCCCGAGTAGGAGAGGTGGCCTATAGGTTGGAGTTGCAAGATGAGTTAAGAGGAATTCAGCCGACATTCCACGTATCTCATCTGAGGAAATGTTTGGCAAACGAAGACATGATTCTTCCACTGGAGGATATCAAAGTAGATGAACGACTTAATTATGTGGAGCAACCAGTGGCGATCGTTGATCGAAAAGAGAAAAAGTTGAGAAATAAAGTGGTTCCCCTTGTGCGTGTACAGTGGAAGCACAGGAAGGGATCCGAGTCTACGTGGGAGACTGAAGAGGAAATGAGACAGCATTACTCACACCTGTTCAAGGAATAATAGGTTTTGGGGATGAAACCTTCATAAGGGGGGTGGACTTGTAACACCCGAAACTTTATTAGACGAAGAAAAATAATAATAAGAAAAAGAAAAGAAAGTATCTTGGAAGGAAAGGAGGAGGAAACAAAAGTGGAGGGGGTATTGTGTAAAAAGTACAAAGAAAAGGTAAATATCTGATATACATAAGGATGGCTGCCCACTCTTTTCTCATAATCCCAAATCATCGAACACTCTAGAGAGAGAAAGAGCAAAATACAAGATTCTAAAGGAAGAACAAGAAGAAGCAGAAGACTGATTCGAGGTACCGGGTTCCACGGCGACCGACTTTGAAGAAGCCATACTCAGCAACACAAGGTGAGTTCTAAGACCCCTAATTTTACCCGTTTTTGAATGATTTTTGGGGCTGGAACACATCGTGACACTGTTTTCGAGCTTTGAGTGCTTAATCCGTGTATGTATGTACGAGTATGCGTGTGTATGGTCCGTTCAAGTTGCTATGCTTACTGTATATAATATTTCTAGGGAAGATATATGAGTTACAGTATGTTGTTCATGTTCGTACTGTTGATGTACGATTCAGGAGTCTTTTCGATGATGTGAATGATATGTAGCCTGTGTTAAGGGGATGGTATGTTAAATCTGTGCTAATGAGGGTGTTATGATGATGAATTGATTATGGAAAAGGGCACAGGTTCAGTTGCAGGTCATTTTACTCAGCCGCATAGGCCAATGCGGATTGCTAAACGAAATATGGCCAAGGCAGGACTTCAACCGCATTGACAAAATGCGGATGACTAACTAAATGCGGCCGAGGCATTTACTCAGCCGCATTGACCTAATGCGGACAAGACAGGAAGAATAGCCAAGGCATTCTTCATCCGCATTAACTAATGCGGGTAAGAACATGAAATGCGATTAAGGCTTTTCCTCAGCCGCATTGTCTAATGCGAACAGTGTGGAAATGCGGCTAAGGCATTTCCTCATCCGTATTGACCAATGCGGATGGCCAAGAAATGCAGATGAATCAAGATGGGAAATGCGGGTAAACACTTAGCAGAATTTTAACTTCTGGGAATTTAAAATGAGTAAGATAGGCTTTGACCTAGGGGATTCCCGGGGGTTATGTAAGTTGACTTTTGAGGTCATAGGTGGTATGATGATGTGTGCTTGATGGTCATGCTTGTTGGATGTTATGTATGTATGATGCCTTGTATGACGATGCATGGATGATATGTGTATGCTCCTATGATGTTGTATGCTTATCTTTCCAAAACTTTACGTATTATGATAATGAATGAACAAGTATTATGTAACGTAAAGTGAAAGATAATAAAAGAGGAACATGATGATGAAAGCATGTAGTGATGAATGAATGAAAAGGAAATATGATGATGAATACATGCATTAACGAATGAACAAAAGAATGTAAGAAAGGCTTGCAAGCAAATGTATGAAGGTGCACACCCCTGGCAGGTGTTAGCTCAACGGTGTGCGGGTTAGCTACCCCGAAGAATGCACATTGGGGTCAGTCTTTGTGATTGACCATATTTATGAATGGGATCCTTGCCGCTTACCGTAGGTGACTGGATCAGCATTAGTGCACAACGTTCGTGATTGATCATCACAGGTCCAGCTCCCGCATTAGTGCACAATGTTCATGGTATAGCATATGGCATTGATCCAGAATGAAAGTGGAAAGATAAATGGTGCATGTACCTACCCCAGGTGACTGGATCAGCATGTGTGCACAACGTTCGTGGTTGATTACCATAGGTCCAGCACCAGTAGTATGGCATGATGTTTGGGGTATTGTACATGTCATCGAATGTAATGAACGTACGAATGAACGTATTGAATGTATGAATGAAGTAAATGAACGTACGAACGAAAGTAAATAATGAATGAACGAACGTGAATGATAACTATGAATGGTACACGAATGAAAGTTAATGAACTAATAATGAAGAAAAATATAATATTATCTACGTGTACGTATGTTTTGTGACCGCATGTATTTAAGAACGGTTTTAATGAAAGAAAAGTATGTTTTTATTATAAACTAGAACTCACTCAGCAACGCTGACTTTTTATATGTTTCCAGTTGGCAGGTAGTGTTGCTGGGGATGGCACGAGGCAACTACTCAGTTCTTTTGGGATGACATGCTTCTTTTGATAATGCTGGCACAAAATGTGTTGCGGGCTCATAATGCTTGCAACACATTATGTTGCATGCAAGTGCAACATTCCTTGAGGATCCCGATAAACGGGATTACTTAAGGAATCTTCTTTAAATTAATTTTTATGTATTTGTAATAGAGGTCACTGTATATGACCCTATGACTGTTGAGGATTCAAATAAACGAGATTTCTTAAGAAATCCTCGGTTTTATATGCTTCCGCAACAATCATAGTAAAGTTAGGCAATGTAAAGAAAGCTTGTATTTTGTATTCGAATCAACAATGTAACGCTTTGTAAAAGCTTTTATGATGAAATGAGAATGTACTTCTTCTCAATTCCGCTGCGTTATTTTACTTAGTATATGTACATTATATGTTGAAGTGCGATGAGTGACCAACTGTGAGGTGCCCGGGAACGGGGCCTTACATGGTTTATTTGGTATCAGCCTTTCTGACAAGTTTCCTAGCATTCCTACCATCTCAAGGAACTTTAGTTAGCCTTTTCTTCTTGTTTTTTCGTTATGCTTCATCTTTAGCATCTCTCTTGTCTTTTTCCTAATCACCCATAAGACTAAGATTGATATTATGGAAAATCCCAAATAGAAAAGAACAATTTTTTAAAAAAAACATAAAACGTACATCCAGTGTTATTAAAAACATCAAGATCCCTCAACCATCCCATCAAAACAGCCCACTTTTCCACCTCAAACATATAGTTTACTAATGTAGCATACATGGTTATTTTAATTACCTTCATCTTTTCATAAAAATCACATAAAAATCATAAAGAAGGTGAAAGAAAACCTCAAGAATTGCACTCGTAAAGAACCTGAGAGTCGCATAATGTTAAGTCCCATTTTATAGCTAATGTTATGTAATAATCAAGCCTGAGATATTGATTATATATATATCACCAACGAACAGAGACAAATATACCTGGCAATGCCGACTACCTCGTAGTAAAAAAAACTCTCGTATCTGCACGCAAAGAGAAAAAGGAAAGGAACTCTATTTGGTCAAATGGAAACTGAAATTAACAGTGCTTGGCCTTGAAGTTCTCTTAAATTTTTGGGTCAAATGGGTGGAAATTTTGGTGGAATGATGATGACGTAGCATTCAACAAGTAAAGGAATTAAAACATAAAGTTGGCCTTCTTGATGGAAAATTTTCAAAAGTACCATCTGAGCTTTTAAGTTTGGTGTATAATAAATTATTTGGTCTTTTGAATAAAGTTAGAAAATGTAAGAGAGTGCAGGTCAAAATCAAGAGGGTTGTTTATGATCAAATTCTATTGCTTATAGGAACATAAGCTATTGGTGAGAGAATTACAAAAGCATAAAGAATTGGTTTGAGATGTTACCTTAATTTTAACTTAATAAGTATGTAACAAAAGTGGTAAAAGAGATCCAAACACAAAGAACCTGTAAAAGACACAACAATAATCATGAAATTCCAAATAAAAATTTGTTAGATTATCATATCAAATCTCATTGATTTAAACATCAATTTTAACACTATCTTAACCAAATTCAGTTGACATGTCTCACAAATAGTGAACAAACTTAATTGCTAATTTAATAGGCTGTAGTCAAAAGTCATTTTCCATAACCCATGTCTCACAAATAATGCGATGGAATGAGTTTTAATCTATTCATTCCCCTATTAAAATTATTATATTTTTGAACACCTCCAATCTTAAAACATACACTTTATTAGTATACTTTTAGTTCTAGCAGCAAGCCAGCAATGATACACTAAATAATCCACAAAGCAACTTAAATATCATATTCAACTTTTAAGAAGTTGTTACTACAAATCTCCCATCATCAATTGAATCATTGTAATCTATAAGTCTGTTAGCTTCTAACAAGGAACACAATATTCTCCTAGATTTTGATATATCTTTGTCCAACTTTAGAGCTGATAAGCAAATAAAATTTACTAAAAGGGGTTCAGAAAAACCATCAACCATTCTCTTCTCATTCCATCACTTTTATAAACATCATCTAGAACATGTAACACCAAAGAACACAAATACTCAACCTTCTTGTTGTACACCTGAACTAAAGCATGAATTTGATTGTGATTTAAGTGATAAAAACACATCCGGTATTATACTTCTAGAATAAAGCTTTTGGTGTGGTTTTAATGAATTTGATTGTAATTTTAAGTGATAAAAGCTTCAATTATGGTATTATACAACAGAATACAAAATGACATCCAAAGTCGCTCCTTTGGTGACAATATAAAAGCTAAAATTATACTACATTTGCATGTGTCATGATTTCTTATGGAGCTAATTCAATGGGAGACGGAATATACAGTCACTCAAGCTATTTTGTCAATGTATATTTGCTATTACATTATTGTTCTTTATACAGGTATTGTTCTTTACGATTGCTTCCCTATTATCTTTGCTTCTTTCCCTTACAATTATTCAATTTATACTCATTAAATTACTTGTTGTTATAATGTGAAGAACCAATATCAAATTAGCAATTGAATCTACCACACAACGCTAATAAAACCACTCAATCAGCCATTTTGATTCCAATAATAATAAATACCAAAGAAAATCAAATTACTTGTTGTTATAGTGTGGACCAATATCAAAGAGCAATTCAATCTGCCACAAAACACCTAATAAAACCATTAAATCAACCATTTGGTTCCAATAACAATAAATACCAAAGAACCAATAGATATAGGCACAAATCCTTACCATGTTGATGCCATGATATAATTATAGAACCATCAAAATAGAAACTATAATACAATACTTCATATAATGAAATTAGAAAGTTAGAGACAATGAGGAAAAACAAACTAACATATCATTTATCCAGACTTGAGCATTCATATACATGGCTTAAGAAAACAAAGATAACAAACATCAACAAAATTAGAGACATGAGCGAAAAACAAAGAACATACGTTATAGCATGCAATATCTTCTTGAACAGAAAGCAAAGAACATACCTCTGATTTAACATTTGTCGAATCACTTTTACTTTGACATTTGAATTGCCCGCCCATTTCAATTTCACTATAAAAGGAAGCCATATTCGTGAAATCTAGGGTTCTGGTGTTGAAAGAAGAAAAGATGACCTTCCTCTTTGAGAATGCAAGAAGATCGACGGGTTCACTGAACCCTTTGAAGATCTACGGTGAGGCAAAGGTCGCATCTTTCCATCTTTTGGTGCACTGTGTGAACAGATTTGTGAAATTGGGGTTGTTGTTCTAAGTATGCTTATCTGCTTTGTAACACATGCAAGGGATGTAGTACATCTCTTATTTTTAAGAGATTTGGGTGAAAAGACTTTTTTGCCCTTCTTATATGTATATTAATATAGTATAGATATACATATACATATACATATACATATACATATACATATACATATACATATACATATACATATACATATACATATACATATACATATACATATACATATACATATACATATACATATACATATACATAACATATACATATACATATACATATACATATACATATACATATACATATACATATACATGTACATATACATGTACATATACATGTACATATACATGTACATATACATGTACATATACATGTACATATACATGTACATATACATGTACATATACATGTACATATACATGTACATATACATGTACATATACATGTACATATACATATACGTATACATATACGTATACATATACGTATACATATACGTATACATATACGTATACATATACGTATACATATACGTATACATATACGTATACATATACGTATACATATACGTATACATATACGTATACATATACGTATACATATACGTATACATATACGTATACATATACGTATACATATACGTATACATATACGTATACATATACGTATACATATACGTATACATATACGTATACATATACGTATACATATACGTATACATATACGTATACATATACGTATACATATACGTATACATATACGTATACATATACGTATACATATACGTATACATATACGTATACATATACGTATACATATACGTATACATATACGTATACATATACGTATACATATACATATACATACACGTATACATATACGTATACATATACGTATACATACACATATACATATACATATACATATACATATACATATACATGCGATTGGGAGTGTGTGCGATTGAGTCAATCGGATGAATGTGTGCGACTGTGCATCACACGACTGAAGGTCCATATACATATACATATACATATACATATACATATACATATACATATATGTATACGTATACATATACGTATACATATACATATACATATACATATACATATACATATACATATACATATACATATACATATACATATACATATACATATACATATACATATACATATACATATACATATACATATACATATACATATACATATACATATACATATACATATACATATACATATACATATACATATACATATACATATACATATACATATACATATACATATACATATACATATACATATACATATACATATACATATACATATACATATACATATACATATACATATACATATACATATACATATACATATACATATACATATACATATACATATACATATACATATACATATACATATACATATACATATACATATACATATACATATACATATACATATACATATACATATACATATGCATATACATATACATATACATATACATGCGATTGGGAGTGTGTGCGATTGAGTCAATCGGATGAATGTGTGCGACTGTGCATCACACGACTGAAGGTCCAATCGCGTGAATGAAGGTTCAGTCGTGCGAATGGCCTTTGAGTCGTGTGAATGGGTGATGTGTGGTACGACTTAATGCTGAGTCGCACGAATGAGGGTTCAATCGTACGAGTGAAGTCGATTCGTACGATTGAAGGGCCATTCGTGCGAATGAGGTGTCCAGTCGTGCGTCTAGCGTTGATATGCGATTGGAGTCATGGTGAGTGAATTCTCCTTGTGTGCGGTGTGCCTATCGTGTGATTGTATGGTAACAATCAATAAAGTGTCATTTCTTGACCACAAAGATTAAAGTCGACGCAGTCAACAAGCACATACTTTTTCAACCTAAGATAATCTAACCATTTACAAATAACGACCACCCATTTGGGGATCTACATAAAGTCCGATACGTGCATGCCTGCTTGTGTGTGTCACCCACGACTGAACCACTGCGACCCGACCCGACTAAACATTTCTATTAACACTAGACACAATATTAACGCTTAACATAACTGTCAATAGGTGTTTGACAGTTCGTTGTGAACAACACTTGGGAGACTTCATCCTACACACATACTACATAAACAGTGAGTCTTCACGGCCCCTATTTTACTCTCTTTCCTTTTTGGGGGAGAAAACATACAAACAGATTTACAAAATGGTTGTAGTATTATTGATATCGCTAGTTAAGTTAGTGCAAACACACATAACAGTCCTGACACTCTCAAACCGTTAGTAATGAGATTAGCTTGGTAATTCTGAGTAGTACTACTGGGTCTGACAAACCCCGCCCGGGCTAGTCACGCTAGCTTGATTGGAGGTCAAACGGGTGCATAATTGACCTAACATTTATCACTGTCTGGTGAGACGTGACGGGGATACAACAAACATATAGGACGCAAACAGTCAGCTTCGGTTCGAAATGCTAAGTAACATGAACATAGGCTAGCTACATAACGATATGCTTTATATACTAAACCATTGAAACGCTTTTGAACAAATCTCTGTTGATTAAACCTGTGAACTCACCAACTTTGTGTTGACACATTTTAGCATGTTTTCTCAGGTCACGGGAACGAATAAGCTCATGATGCACGCTACAGGAAACGCACTCAGGACATGCATTCATCTACTTTATTTTTTTGCATTGAACATTTTGTCTAGACTTGGCTCTTGTAACTGTCATGTAATGGATTTAGAAATTATGTATACGCTTCCGCACTGTTGTGAACTTTGTTTATGTTCTTCTGAATGAAGTCAAATGTTTATTTTAAATTCATATAGTGTCATTCAATATAACTGTGTCTGAGATCCTGGTATGTCACACGCCTAACGGTAAAACCCCGTTCGTGGAAATTAAGGGTGTGACACATATACATGCCCATATACATGCACAAATACATGCACATATACATGCACATATACATGCACATATACATGCACATATACATGCACATATACATGCACATATACATGCACACATACATGCACACATACATGCACACATACATGCACATATACATGCACATATACATGCACATATACATGAACATATACATGCACATATACATGTACATATACCTGTACATATACATGCACATATGGTCACAACCTCAAAATCCACGTGCGGAGTTTTACCGCGAGGCGTGTGAACAAACCAGGATCACAGTCAATAGTTACTCGGAACGACTCTAAATGCCACGTTTAAAATAAAACAAACCACAGTTAAAACTTTAAAAATCATGCAGAAGCATTTTGTAAACAAGACAAACCCAAAGTATGTAAATATATAACATAGCAAAACACGTGCCAACCAAATATTTTAAAACCATAACTAAAAGACGAGTAATTGTGTTTGTAGTTTAAATCCTTAGAATGCATGCTGACTCGTGCTATGCTCCTACCGGCAAGCTGGATCATCGACCTCAGAATAGCATACTAAAAAGTCAACATAATGGTTGGTGAGTTCAAGAGTTTGCTTTTAAACATAACAGTTTAATAATTGTGATATATATAAGCATGTGTACTGTAACAGATAGCTAGTCTATTAACAATAGATATTAATACATAGTGATTTCGCAATTAAAGCTGACTGTGATATGTTTGCCTCCTGTCACGACTTACCAGGTCGTGACAAATGTTCATAGGACAAATTGCACCTGGTTGACCTCGATCACACAGATGGGGCTCGTCAGACCCAGTAGTACTACCCAAGTTTCCCGCTATTGAATATTAACAATTCGAAAGTGTGAGGACTTTATCATGGTAAACAACACTATATTAATATCGTACATAACTTAAATACATAAAGCGTTTGTAGAGTTACCAGTATGCTATCTCCCCCAAAAAGAGATTAAGTAAACAGTGGGGCATGAACTCACCTGATACGCGTATTGAGTATTTAGAGTTTACTTGAAAAAAAGTGGACAGTCAACCCTTAGAGGTCACCTAGATCATGTAAGTACATGAGTATGTGTAAGCAGAGAATATGTGAAACCCTAAGTGCACTACAACCAAAGACTTAAGGTTTTAGAAGAATAGACATGTTTGACCCAGTTGACCCGTTTGACCCGTTGGTGACATCATGTGTTGTAAACCATTTAAACAAACATGAGCATATATCATACATGGTTAACATTCCAATGCATTGCTTAGATCACCATACTATGTAAATATCATACAATCTATGCAAGTCCTTAACATCTAGCATGCTCAGTATATCCATAACACAACTAGTGTATCATATAAAGGTCAAATCATGCATAACCTACTTATATGACCTATAACCATGAATTAGCATATACGGGTCAAATCAGATAATTTACGAACTAATCATCCATACTAACCACAACACATTCAACATGTCCATTATATATGCATACATCAATATGATCGATTTCCAGTCCCAAACATGATGTCCTAGTTACTAATCTACATTCAATACCATACATGACCATCAAAGTACATAAATCACACATAACCAAATAAACATTCCATGTAACATAATTAACAGGTTCTATCACGTTAGGCATCCACAACAATCATTCTAGCATGATCCTAATGTCATGAACATGTCTAATTCCCAATATCCAATGTTCATCCAAAATAAGTTTCCCTTTTGGGAAAGTATATCCCAAAATCTACGAAACACCCAATGTATATACAACTCATCATTAATATACTATTTCAAGTTCATAACAACATCTAAACATGATCAACAACATCAAACTAACCTAATTCATCAATTCATATCTAAAAAGTTTCTACTTTTGGCAAGATATGAACAACAACATTCATTCTAAGTTTTCTAGCATTCATATCAACAATCTAGCACCTCATCAACATCATAAACACATCCATAACATCAACACATTACCAATTCAATGTTACATGCAAAATAAAGTTACTATTATTAGTAACCTAGAACAAAGCCCTCAATTCATCAATTTCTTGCAAGATTCATGTTTTGTAGTATTCATACTATCTAATTAACATCTCAACAACATCAAACAACTATCAATTCCACATAATCCATATGAATTTCGAATTAGGGTTCATCTAGAATCAAAAAGTATGAACAACCAATCAAAAACGTAATCTTCTTGCATAATCAACGTTAAACAACATGTATACAACCTAACTAACATGTTAACATCAACAATTGATCAACATTCAGCCCCATGAACCCTAAATTCATAGCTTAGGCTTCGGTTATATCAACATACATGAAAAACCCATAAAAATCTAAACTTTAAACTTGTAATGGCTTGTAATTGAAGGTTCTAACGTGTTGTAATGCTTGTAATCGATCAAAACCGTGCCCAATTGCTTGTTCTTGGCTGTTTTTCGCAAAGAGAGGGAGAGGGAGAGCAGGTCGCGATCGATGGGGAGGGAGGGGGCTAGGGTTTTGTTTTGTTTTAATTTAATTAATCACATTTACCCTTTTAACCCTTGCATTTTGTATTTTATAAAATTTAAGCTTTTAAACTCTTTGTAAGGTGTCTTTGAGTTAATAATATAAACATATAACTAATGATAACACTTATATGTTTTTATTTTATAAAAACACAAGACATACGAATTAACACATGCGTTTCCACGTTACGCGATAAAATTCATCGTTAACATTTAAATCGCGTAAACGCATAAGCATAACACAATAATCATCTAGTCCACTAGATTATTATTAATTTAACATTAATAATTATTATTAGGTCACCAACGCCAAATGACAACTAGTGTGTGCTTCCGACACGTGTATGCAAAACTTAACAGAACTAATGGAGTTTGGTAACGGAAAATTACCTGATGTCACATTATCCCCATGTTGAAAGAATTTTCGTCCCGAAAATTACGTTACATGGTGAGAGTGTTCCATCACATGGTGAGAGTGTTCCATCACTGGTCTACTGCGTTGGCACACAGAAATCAAAATCTAGTGAGTTTTGGATGAGTTGTCACATCATCCCCATGTTGAAAGAAATTTCGTCCCAGAATTTAAATCAATACCTTTGTCTGCAGGCATCGTCTCGAATAGTTGAGGGTACTTAAGCTTCATTTGATCTTCACGTTCCCACATGAATTCCGGTGCACGTCGCGAGTTCCAACGAACTTTGACTATGGGTATCTTGCTTTGCTTAAGTGTTTTCACCTCACGATCCATCACCTCCACTGGTTCTTCGATAAAACGTAATTGTTCATCCACTTGAACATCCTTGAGTGGTACAATTAGTGTCTCATCAGATAGACACTTCTTCAGATTTGAAACGTGGAACACATTATGGACTCCACTCAGTGAATCAGGTAAGCCTAGCCGATAGGCCACTGGACCTATCCTTTCCAATATCTCAAATGGTCCAACATACCTCGGATTTAGCTTTCCTCGCTTGCCAAACCGAACGACGCCTTTCCATGGTGAGACCTTCAATAAGACCTTATCGCCAATTTGAAATTCTAGAGGTTTCCGTCTCTTGTCAGCATAACTTTTCTGTCTATCTCGCACTGCAGCCATACGGTTCCGTATGTGCACAATCTTCTCAGTTTTTTCATGAATTAGCTCGGGACCCGTTAGTTGACTATCACCAATTTCAGCCTAGCAAACCGGTGATCTACATTTTCTCCCATACAAAGCTTCGAAAGGTGCTGCCTGTATGCTAGTATGATAACTGTTATTATAGGAAAATTCCACTAATGGCAGGTGAACTTCCCAGTTGCTTCCGAAGTCAATCACACAAGCACGAAGCATATCCTCCAAAGTCTGTATGGTACGCTCACTCTGGCCGTCAGTTTGTGGATGATAAGCAGTACTCATATCCAATCGTGTACCCAATGATTTTTGTAGTGATTGCCAGAAGTGTGACGTGAAACGAGCATCGCAGTCAGAAATAATCGAGATCGGTACACCGTGTCTCGAAACGATTTCCTTCAGATACAGTCGGGTTAATTTCTCCATCTTATCCGTTTCCTTAATTGCAAGGAAGTGAGCGGACTTTGTCAACCGATCTACAATGACCCATATTGTATCACAACCAGTGTTAGTCCGGGGTAGTTTAGTAATAAAATCCATGGAGATTTGTTCCTATTTCCACATTGGTATCTGAGGTTGCTGTAACAGTCCGGATGGTTTTTGGTATTCCAACTTTACCTTCGAGCAGGTCAAACACTTGCTCACATACGTAGCTGCATCCGCCTTCATATTAGGCCACCAATAGCGTGCCTTTAGGTCATGATACATCTTGTTAGATCCAGGATGTATAGAGTATTTAGACTTGTGTGTCTCACTCATAACTAAATCTCTCAGATTTCCATAGACAGGCACCCAAAGTCTATCCATGAAGTACCGAATTCCATCCTCTTTCACCACTAGTTGTTTATCCATTCCCCGTAATGACTCAGAACCAATATTTCCTCTTTCAAGGCTTCTATCTGTGCTTCCTTAACTTGTTCAGGCAGATGGGTGCTGATTGTAAGCTGTAAGGCTCGCACCCGCCTGGGTTTAGTTGATTCTTTTCGGCTTAGGGCATCGGCAACTACGTTCGCCATTCCAGGATGGTACTTGATAGCACAATCATAATCATTCAAAAGTTCCACCCAACTTCATTGCCTCATATTCAACTCCTTTTGCTGAAAGATGTGCTGAAGACTCTTGTGATCGGTGTAGATAGTGCATTTGGTGCCGTACAAGTAATGTCTCCAAATCTTTAAGGCAAAAACCACTGCACCCAATTCCAAGTCATGGGTGGTACAGTTCTTCTCGTGAACCTTCAGTTGTCTCGAGGCGTAAGCTATCACTTTGTCATGTTGCATCAGGACACAACCCAATCCTTGAATGGATGTGTCACAATACACCATGAAATCATCTGTTCCCTCTGGCACTGCCAATATCGATGCACTACAGAGTTTCTGTTTTAATAGCTGAAAAGCCGCTTCTTGACTTTCACCCCATTTGTATGCCGTCCCTTTGTGGGTAAAGGCTGTGAGAGGTTGTGCAATCTTAGATAATCCCTCTATGAATCGTTGGTAATACCCTGCTAATCCCAAAAATTGCCTTATCTCGCTCGGTGTTTTGGGGGTAGCCCAATTCTTTATCGCTACAATCTTGGCAGGATCAACATGTATTCCCTTCTCATTCACAATATGACCTAGGAATTGCAATTCTCGTATCAAGAAGTCACACTTGGAGAATTTGGCGTACAGTTGCTCATTCTTCAATAGTTCCAAGATTAATCGTAGATGCTCTTCATGGTCCTACTTGGTCCTAGAGTATATCAGTATGTCATCGATAAACACAATAACAAACTGATCGAGATAGGGTTTGCACACGCGATTCATGAGGTCCATGAACACCGCAGGTGCATTTGTCAACCCAAAAGGCATGACCAAGAACTCGTAATGACCATAACAAGTACGAAATGCAATTTTGGAAATGTCTTCTTCACGGACTCTAAGTTGATGATACCCAGACCTCAAATCGATCTTCGAATAATAACTTGATCCCTGAAGCTGATCAAATAAGTCATCGATACGAGGTAAAGGGTATCGGTTCTTGACTGTAACCTTGTTTAACTCCCTATAATCAATGCACATTTGAAACATGCTATCTTTCTTCTTAATAAAGAGGACAGGGGCTCCCCAAGGTGAAGTGCTAGGTCGAATAAAGCCCTTATCTAAAAGCTCCTGAAGTTGTAATGACTACTCATGTAGTTCGTTCGGTGCTAATCAATAAGGTGCTCTAGCAATCGGGGCTGCGCCGGGAGTCAATTCAATTTGGAATTCCACTTGACGATGAGGTGGTAGTCCAGGAAGATCCTCTGGAAACACCTCTGGAAAGTCTCGTACCACGGGGATGTCTTCTATTTTTCTTTCCTCTGATTGCTTATCGGTGACGGGTGTCAAAATAGCCTAACGACCTTTTCGCAATAACTTTTGTGCTTTCATGTAAGAGATAATGCCCATCACTGCATCATTCCTATCGCCTCTGACTGTAAGGATTTCATCACCAACAGGAATTCGTATGATCTTCTCGTGTCATATGACTTCCGCTTGCTTATTTGAGAGCCAATCCATGCCTACCACAACGTCGAAACTTCCTAGTGTAACAGGCATAAGATCTATAGCGAAAGTATGACCAGCGAGATCTATCTTACAATCTCTAAGGATATGTGTCACATGGATCTGTTTACCGTCGGCCAATTCTACGGTGTATTTAGATTCTAAGGCAGAAGGGATATCACTTAGAGACTACAGAACTTAAAGGATATGAAACTCCTATCGGCTCCAGTATCAAACAAAACTGTAGCAAAACATCCATTGATAGAAAACCAACCAGTAACAGTTATAGGGTCATTTAGAGCCCCACCTGAGCCAATGATGATGGCTCTCCCTTTGGCTCCACTATTGTTACCACCATTTCCATTGCCGTTTCCATCATTGTTGTTGTTCTTGCCTTGGTTGTTGTTGTTTTGGCCATTGCCTTTACCGTTTTTCCTCAGCTGCGGGTAGTTTCGCCTGTAGTGCCCTTCTTTCCCACACTCAAAACAACCCTTAGGAGTCTCCTGAGGTTGCTGTGGCTTCTTCACCAACTCACCACGGCAATCCTTGGCTAAGTGTCCCATTTTGCATTACCGTTGACACTTGAAATTGTCACATCTTCCCACATGATGATAGTTGCACCGCGTGCACCTTGGTTGTTTACCACCGTAACCGCTCGGTCCTTGATTGTTCAAAACCGACTAGTTGAAATTACGATTGTTGTCGAACCTCCTTTGTTGTTGCTGCGGTGGTTGTTGCTGAGGTTGATGTTGACCACCGGATGATGATGATTATTGGTATTGTTGTTGTTGTTGGAGGCATCCCACTTCCTCTTGTTGTCGGGCACCCTCGCCGCAGCGCCCCGTTTTGGTAACCGTCCTTGCTCCACTGCTTCGTCGGTCAGTTTGTGGGCTAGGCGAATAGCTTGATGAATAGTAGCCGGGTTGGAGGAAGTCACCATACTCCTAATCTCGGGCACCAACCTCGAATTAGTGTTCCACCCGCTTGTGTATCTCGTTTACCATTCCTGGGCAGAGTGTTGCCAATTCATGGGTTCTGGTAGTATAAGCCCCGATTTCTGAACCTTGCATCTTCAGTTGCCAAAATTCCATTTCCATCTTTTGTACTTCACTTCGAGGACAGTACTCCTCGGTCATCATCTCTTTAAATTCATTCCAGGGGAGTTCTTCAGCCATGACTTGCCCAAGCATTTGTACCTGTGCATTCCACCAGGACAACGCGGCACCATCCAGAGTTCCAGTAGGGTATTTCACCTGGTCGACAGGTGGACAGTTACACTTTGAGAAAACGGACTCCGTCTTCTCGAACCAACATACTAGCCCTACAGCTCCCTCAGTACCACTGTAGGTGTGTGGCTTACAGTCCATAAAGGACTTATTAGTACACACGGGTGGTCCTGTTTTAACACGATAAACATTGATCAGATATTCTATACGATTAACTATGGCATTGGATTTAACTTCCTATTATCCTTTACCTGCTGGCTGTCCCACTTGGGCAGCAACTACCGCTGCCTGAACTTGTTCATTTATCAGGGCAGCTAGTTCAGCAGGGGTTATGTTGATATTACCACCGCCTTGATCGCCGACCCAATGTCCATGTCCGCGCCCGCGCCCTAGACCACGTCCACGTCCTCGGGCGTCCATCTGCTTTCACTTTACATTCACAAATACGATAATGTGTACATCAAACATATTTATCTCATTGAAGTAGTGTAAACAATAAGAAAGTAATGAATCATCACATCCACAACATTCATAACAAAAATGATAACCAAGATAAATAAATTGTAAATAAGTCACAATGTATTCACCAATGTCAAAATTTAAGTTTCTAGTTCAGGTAGGGAAACAACCCTTCCCACATAGGTTTCAAAAGAAAGAAACGCTACATAGTCTAAGTCATTTAAAAGGAAAAAGAAAAAAAAATTGAATCAGTCAACGATATCCGACCCGTCACTGTCATCTTCCATCTCCACAGGTTCTTCTTCAGGTTCCTCTTCAGTTTCCTCTTCGGGTTCCTCGGGGGCCTCTCCAGGAGCAGGACCTAGGGCGATCTGAAGCACCGCCAACTGGGCTTCCAAGGTAGCAATCCTATTGTCGGCTGCTTCGTCGCGTTGTTCTCGAGCTGTCATGCATCCACTAAGTGTCTGATAACAATCCCGCATGTGGTAACATCCCTCCAAGGTCTTACCATGTTTTTCCTCAAGTGTATCCAGCTGGTGTTGTAGTTTGTACACCTTGTGCTGTAGTGTACAAACGTCGCTCGTGAGTCGCCTGACTCGGTGCTGTTCTGTATCCAGTGCTACCACCAACATAGCAATCACTTGCTCGTTGACTGCACAGTCCGCAGGAGTGAAGGTAGTGGTTGTTCGGTGTTTGTTCTAGTTCTACACCTCGGGGTAGGTACACGTTCCCTATACATAATATGGTCCACGAACTCAGGATAAAAACTCCAGTCTCGCGGAGGGTCGCGTTCAGGTGGCAGAAATGGTTGATCCCAGTCAAACTCTCCTTGTGGATAGTCTAAGCGAGGCCAGTAGCATCCATTGTCGGGTACTGGTCCAGGAGGTTCGGACTCTGATCGAGTGGGTGATGCTGGTTGCTTACCAGGAGCTCTAGATGACGATGCCATGCTGCAGAGAGTGTGGTGTGTATGCCAATGAGTATACAGTAGAGAAATCAGAAACAAGTAACTAACTAACTGCGTGCGGTTATAGTCTAGTGTGTATGCAACCTAGTTCTCTATAACCAATGGCTCTGATACCAATCTGTCACACCCTCAAAATCCACGTGCGGAGTTTTACCGCAAGGCATGTGAACAAACCAGGATCATAGTCAATAGTTACTCGGAACGACTCTATATGCCACGTTTAAAATAAAACAAACCACAGTTCAAACTTTAAAAATCATGCGGAAGCGTTTTGTAAACAAGACAAACCCAAAGTATGTAAATATATAACATGGCAAAACACGTGCCAACCAAATATTTGAAAACCATAACTAAAAGAAGAGTAATTGTGTTTGTAGTTTAAATCCTTAGAATGCATGCTGACTCGTACTGTGCTCCTACCGGCAAGCTGGATTATCGACCTGAGAATAGCATACTAAAAAGTCAACACAATGGCTGGTGAGTTCAAGAGTTTTCGTTTAAACATAACAGTTTAACAATTATGATATATATAAGCATGTGTACTGTAACAGATAGCTAGTCTATTAACAATAGATATTAATACATAATGATTTCACAATTGAAGCTGACTGTGATATGTTTGCCTCCTGTCACGACTTACCAGGTCGTGACAAATGTTCATAGGACAAATTGCACCCGGTTGACCTCGAATCACACAGGTGGGGCTCGTCAGACCCAGTAGTACGACCCAAGTTTTCCCGCTATTCAATATTAACAATTCAAAAGTGTGAGGACTTTATCATGGTAAACAACACTATATTAATATCATACACAACTTAAATACATAAAGCATTTGTAGAGTTACTAGTATGATATCTCCCCCAATAGGAGATTAAGTAAACAGTGGGGCATGAACTCACCTGATACGCGTATTGAGTACTTAGAGTTTACTTGAAAGAAAAGTGGACAGTCAACCCTTAGAGGTTACCTAGATCATGTAAGTACATGAGTATGTGTAAACAGAGAATATGTGAAAGCCTAAGTGCACTACAACCAAAGACTTAAGGTTTTAGAAGAATAGACATGTTTGACCCAGTTGACCCATTTGACCCGTTGGTGACATCATGTGTTGTAAACCATTTAAACAGACATGAGCATATATCATACATGGTTAACATTCCAATGCATTGCTTAGATCACCATACAATGTAAATATCATACAATCTATGCAAGTCCTTAACATCTAGCATGCTCAGTGTATCCATAACACAACTAGTGTATCATATAAAGGTCAAATCATGCATAACCTACTTATATGACCTATAACCATGAATTAGCATATACGGGTCAAAATAGATAATTTACCAACTAATCATCCATACTAACCACAACACATTCAACATGTTGTTGGGTTTGTTGGACCTTAACAATGTTGTCAATGTTGTTTAACCATTTAAACAAGAAAAAAAAACGCAGCGGAATAAATGCTTAACATCATGTTTCATAATCGGAAAATTAAAGCTTATAACTTGGTTTCAACAAACCCAAAATCATAGGATCATATACATGTGAATAGACTAGTTATCAAGAAGTATAAACAACCCAAAACATTGACATACAAACTAGCTTTGTATGCTGCTGAAAAATCGTGGATGAAACATCATCCTAAAGGGCTGCAAAACCGTGATATTTGATGAAGAAGAAGCTGTTCTTGAATGGCCAAAACATCAAGAATAGATGCCCTCAAGTGTTCATACCCACAAGCCTCTAAGCAACACCCTTTTGCTAGGATTTTGTACACCAAAACCAAACCAAGGTTGTGCTGAAATCCGATTTTCAGCTTCCATTTTTCTTCAAGAAACTTGAGAGAAAAATGTGTTCTTGGTTTTTTTTTGCATGTTGGAGAGAGAGAGAGATGAGTGTGTGTGTTTTCAAGAGTATCTTAGAGATTAACAAAATGAACCAACCCCCATTAAGGTGGGGGGGGGGGCGGCCTAATGCCCTTTTCAAAAGGGGTTTCCCCCCAAAATTTTATTATCATTCCATTAACTAGTTATTAGTTATGCTATTGTATTAATCCTTTTAATTTTATAACTTACACACACACTTATATTATTTGATGTTATTTAACTAATTTAAATAACATTACAAATAATATTCTTGAACAAAATATCCTCATAAGTTGTTATATCTCATATGCAATTTATTTAGAAAACCCATTTTCTAAATTGGTGTTTATATTTAATTGCATGATCATATCATCAATTAAATATTAATCGGTGTTTACTAAACTTGTTATTGGGTATGACCCGACTTGGATCATGACATACTAACCACATCAATATTCTATGTGTCATGGGCATAAAGAATCCAACAATCTCCCACTTGCACAAGATTCATAGAAGATTGATGCAAGCAGTAAATACCGCCTAACATCGGTTTACTACCCTTAATACGCATGACTTAGAAGCCATTCAATATCATTATCCCCTTCAAGTATCCAACTTGAAATGTTTTAGGTGAATCAATCATTTATCCTTTTGTTACAGATGTCATGTTAAATCCAAGGACACAGAATGATCATTCCTTGTTGATTTAACTTAATCAGGCCTTAGACATCATGCTCTGAACGAATAAGAGGAACAAATTCCATCTTGACTACATATGTTTCTCACAATCACCTTATGTCATACCTGAACATAGCTTATGTACTGACCATTATTTCAGGTCAGCGAAGAACTAGCTCAAAGGTATAGCACTTGGTGAATATCAAAACCCAATATGTATCTCAGGTCGGAGGATACCAAATGATATTCGCCTTTACTCAAATTTACTTATGATCAATCAATAAGATTCCATGTAGTAAGATTTGAGATGCGGGTCAGTCCAATATTCGTATCCCACGAATATCTATGAACCTTGGCAGCAACCAATTGCTCTATATTCATGCCTTATGAATATCCACCAATCCAAGTTTATAATAGTCTTACGTTCATATTTGTTCCCACAAATATGACCGACTACGGACATTTAGAATAATAGAATTATTCATGGATGTAAACATGCTAAAAGAAACATAACTCAAATATTGTAAATACATAGATGAGTAAAGTATTATGACTGCTCCAGATTAATAATATTAATACTAAAACAGATCAATTCCAATCACTAGAATATCAAAGTCCTAAGGCACAAGTATGACTTTCATGCTTTGCCCTTTTGAGGAGCTTCGTGAGTGGATCCGCAACCTTTGATCAAAGTGAACTTTGCGAATACATATCTTTCCCTTTTCAACTTTATCCTTTATGTAGTTGAATCTCCGCTCATTTTCCTAATCTTTCGTGTGCACGGGGTTCCTTGATTTGAACAATTGCACCCTCGTTATCACAAAAGATTTCTAAGGGGTCTTGAATGGTAGAGACCACCCTTAGATTGGCGATAAACCTTTTATTCATGCAGCTTCCAAAGCTGCTAATGAGGCGGCTATGTATTCGTATTTTGTAGTGGACAATGCTACCATATCCATAATGGAGACATACCCCGATTGTGATCGAGGATCATCTCGATCAGTTTGGAAACTCGCACCCATGTAACCCTTTACAACGAGTTCCTCTTTCTCAGATCCGTATATTAGAAACATATCCTTAGTCCTCCTAAGGTATTTCAATATACTTTTAACAGCCATCCAATGGCTATTATTTGGATTCTGCTGATATCTGCTTATCATGCTTAACGCGCATGACACGTCCGGTCTAGTGCATATCATCGCATATATGATGGATCCTATAGCAGACGCATATGGGATGTCCTTCATACAAACTTGCTCATCCTTTGAGCTTGGACATTGAGATGCACTCAATATTGTCCCTCTTTGAATAGGTACCATACCTTTCTTAGAGTTTTTCCATCTTGAACCTTTTCAAGATTTTATCATGTATGCACTTTGGTTTAGACCTATCAACCGCCTCGATCTATCCCTATAGATCTTTATTCCCAAAATATAGGCGGCTTCATCGAGATCTTTCATGGAAAAACAATTTCCAAGCCAGGTTTTAACACCTTCTATGGTTGGAATGTCATTTCCAAATAGTAGTATGTCATCAACATACAATACTAAGAATGTGATTACACTCCCACTAGCCCCTTTATACACACAAGCCTCGTCAGCGTTCTTGATGAAACCAAATTTCTTGATCTCTTCATCAAAATGTTGATTCCAACTTCTTGATGCTTGTTTCAATCCATAGATTGATCTCTTTAACTTGCATACTTGATTAGGATGCTATGGATCGACAAAACCTTCAGGTTGAACCATATGGACAGTCTCTTCGAGATGTCCATCAAGTAAGGCGGTTTTGACATCCATTTGCCAAATCTCATAATCATAATAAGAAGCAATGGTAAACAATATCCTAATAGACTTTAGCATTGTCACCGACGAGAAGGTTTCATCATAGTTAACCCCTTGAGTTTGAGTGAAACCTTTTGCTACAAGTCTTGCTTTGTAAGTATCCAAGTCTCCATGCATATCTGTTTTCCTTTTGAAAACCCACTTGCATCCAACCGGTTTGGAGTTAAGTGGAGGGTCAACCAATTCCTAAATTTGGTTGTCATACATGGATTGCATCTCTACGTTCATGGCTTCCAGCCATTTGTCACAATCCGAATTGGACATTGCATCATGGTATGTAGTTGGCTCATCGGAGTCAACCACATAGCATCCATCATGAAATATCCATATCTTTCAGGTAGAGTGCTAATTCTACCAGATCTACGAACGTTCTGTGTGCATCGATCAACCTCTTGATCATCATCAACAACCTTTTATTGATAGCTAGTGTTAACCAAATGTGTATCGGCTTGTGGATCTTGATCCTCATCAAATTCCACTGTTCTATGCGTCATTCCTTCCATAAGGAACTTGGCATCCAAGAACTCTGCCCATCGAGCAATAAATTCCTTTTGCTCTGTTGGATCAAAGAAGTAGTATCCTATACAGTCTTTGAGATGTCCAACAAATATACACTTAGTGGATCGACCTTCCAATTTGTTTTGGGTATTAAGCTTAACATAAGCTTCACAACCCCATACCTTTAATATGATAGCGATGGAACTCTTTCCATGCCATATTTCAAAGGGTGTCGAACCCACTTTCTTAGTTTGGGCCACATTCAAAATACGAGCCGTGGAGAGTAGTGCGAAAACCCAAGATGATAAAGGTGGTAAGCTCATAGCCTAAATGAATTGAACCATATCCAAATAGGGTCCAGTTTCTCCTTTATCAGAATGAAGAACTTAGATAGTTATGTAGAGTTGATTTTCTACTTCATTATTGGAGATTTTGAACATTTCAAAAGCTTCATTCTTATGTGTCATCAAGGGCACACAATAATAGAGACTGTAATCGTCGGTAATATTAATGAAGTATCTTTCACCAATCTTTGTCATTGTCTTAAAAGGACCACATACATCCAAATGTATCATTCCTAATAAGTCTTTTGGTTCACACTTATCAAATGAAATATTTTCATTTGTTTCCAAAAGACCATTCTTTTGAAGTGTTTGAATCCAATTCTTATTTATGTGAACAAGATGACAATGTCAAAGATAATAATAACTTAAACCCATTTTAAGTTTCTTGGTGCTTAATGTGTATAATGAGTTATTATAGGATGAATTATCATGAAATAATTCATGAATATCATTAAAAGTCATGTCCTTAAAATGAAATGCATCATCCATAAAACTCAATACCATTATTTACAAACTTTAAATCATGACCATATTATTTTAATAGGAAACATTAATTATGTTCCTAGTCAAACTAGGTGCATACAAAATGTTTTGAGAACAACTTCCAACCATTTTGAAAGTCTCAAAATAGAGTTTCCTTCCTTGAAGCGCATATTTCTTTTTAACCCCTTTGCAACAATTGCAAGTATGAGTCTCACATCGGGTATCCAATACCCATGTGTTTGAAGAAATGACATTTAATACAATGTGAATCATGAAAACTGTATTTGAGGTTTACCCACATTCCTCTTATTTTTCAACTCCTTGTGTAAAATCCAGAATCCGATCGAACTCACTTCGTTTTATTGTTGCACTTGATAATATGCGAAGACGGGTGGACAATCTATTTTAAAGCAATCTAGATAACAAGGTGTTTTCAATGTTTACAACAAACTCATTGTAATTGAAATGTGTATTCAACGTCGAACGATTACAATGATAATCGATACAAGATCGACCTCACCCGAGGGTGGAAAATCACAACACGTGATCTGCTCAATTGAGCGAAATAAACAAAGAAAACACACAAACTATCTAGACTAATTTTGGTAATTGAAGCACACGTAAAACTGAATTTGCATGCGAATATATATACAAGTCTGCGAGTTTTCGCATGCATGTGATAACAAACCAAGTTTTCGCATGATATTTTCGCGTCAGTTTCTCGCATCAACAAATCGCATGCATGCGATTTGTTCTTCTTTCGCATGGCAAGTCGCATGCATGCGAGTTGTCTTCCTTTCGCATGGAACTTTCGCGTGCATGCAGGTTGTACTTCTTTCGCACGCACACATGCATGTGCGACTGGTTCTTCTGTTGCATGCATGCATTTTCGCATGCATGTAAACACATAAACACTATAGTGTAATCCAAAATGTTTGATCCTTACAATCTCCCCCTTGGATTATGCTATAGTTTTGAATTCTTCAATCTTCAACAAAACCTTTCTAATGAAGGTTCTCGCACACTCGAAAATTGACTTTGATGCAACAACCTTTGAGCTTCAAATCTTCATAAAATCATGCAACAAAGTCTCTTGAGCATTTACACAAACACTTGGTGTGCGGTCTACAGCTTTTGAGCTTGTTTAACATCCTCGAACGGAAGATCGCGGAATAATGATCCGTTGTATCAAGAGCAACACCTTGCTCTGATACCAAATGTAAAATCCAGAATCCGATCGAACTCACTTCGTTTTATTGTTGCACTTGATAATATGCGAAGACGGGTGAACAATCTATTTTAAAGCAATCTAGATAACAAGGTGTTTTCAATGTTTACAACAAACTCATTGTAATTGAAATGTGTATTCAACGTCGAACGATTACAATGATAATCGATACAAGATCGACCTCACCCGAGGGTGGAAAATCACAACACGTGATCTGCTCAATTGAGCGAAATAAACAAAGAAAACACACAAACTATCTAGACTAATTTTGGTAAATTGAAGCACACGTAAAACTGAATTCGCATGCGAATATATACAAGTCTGCGAGTTTTCGCATGCATGTGATAACAAACCAAGTTTTCGCATGATATTTTTGCGTCAGTTTCTCGCATCAACAAATCGCATGCATGCGATTTGTTCTTCTTTCGCATGGCAAGTCGCATGCTTGCGAGTTGTCTTCCTTTCGCATGGAACTTTCGCGTGCATGCAGGTTGTACTTCTTTCGCACGCACACATGCATGTGCGACTGGGTCTTCTGATGCATGCATGCATTTTCGCATGCATGTAAACACATAAACACTATAGTGTAATCCAAAATGTTTGATCCTTACACCTGAGATAGGAGGGACAACCCCTTTTATTGTCCTATCTCTCCATACTCAAAGCATGGATCGTTCTCCTTTACCTTAGGCTTCATAAGCTTAGGTTTTGAGGTTTCGCTTTAACCTTTGCTTTGATGTATTCCTTTCTTTAGGCAATAATTGCCTTAGGATCGGATTTGGCCATTTCTTATAGCCTCCCTCATTGATCAAGAGAATAGATAGAACCTCTCTACCCATCCCTGCCTAGGCTGCTTTGAGCATTGCGTGAATTTCACCGATGCTCTTGTCCCACCCGTTCATATTGCAGTTTATTATGAATGTCTCAAACTTTAGTTGGCAATCAAGGATCAAATCCTTGGCCAACTACTTTGAGACGAGACAGCTAAGCATCTTGAGGCGATCAGTTTTGCTTTTCCATCTTAAGAATATATAATGATATCGATTGGGTTTCTTCCATGTGACATGCATGAAGTGCTTGAACCGTTTCGAAGTAATCTTACTAGCGTTTGTTGAAGGAACATTTTCTTCAACTAGATTATCATGTCATGTGCCCCATGATGCTCCAAACCCTTTTGGAGTTCGGGAATCATATTCCCAACATGAGATCGGATGCTTTCACAGAATCCTTAGTGTGCTTAACGCAATCGTCAAAGGGCCTTAACATCAACATCTTTGGTTGGTGAGGTATGGGATCGTCAAGGACATAGGCCTTTACTCATTCTTGAGAACGATTCTCAAGTTTCAAAATTGAGTCCATAAGATAATTATGGTTAGGACGATCCCTCTCGAGAATAGATCTCAGCGATAGGGTATGGATGGTCGGGGTGGTAGCATTATTATTTGCGGCCATTCTACAAAATTTACAAAGTTTTTAATAGTATTTCTGAAAAATTTCATTTTAATTATTAATACCCTTTACGTCTCATAGACAATTAATAATTAAAATCTAGAATCCAACGTTACATTTAAATGATGGTTAGGTGACCTTTATCCCATTATTTAAATTAACAAGGTAGTCAACAGTTGATAATTGCAACCTATTGCAACGTCTAGTCTTATGGGATCGGTTAAACATCATATGTTTAGTCGGCATGTTTAATCCCATCAACACCATTGTACGCCATGCTTCGGTGACCCTAAGAACATGGTTTCCAATTCAAGTCGTCCTACTTACACACACGTGTGTGTTTTCACATACAAGCGGTTAGGTGACCTTTATCCCACAAGTACGTTAGACTTACCTCAAAGACACAAGTTCCCTACAAGTGGTTAGGTGACCTATATCCCACAAATAGTTCTCAAGTGATTCGAGGGTCGTGTAAAAGGATGGTGTAAATCTTGTTTCCAAAGGGATTTAAGTTTCCATCAATTCTAGTTATGAAAACACTATGTACCTTGTATTCGCATGCTTTCAAATACATGGTACCCTGTGGTTCTCTTTTAATAGAACCTCTTTTATTAAATCATTAATCCTTTTGATAACCTCTTATTAACCACTTAATGATTAGAAACCATAAATTTTCAGCTTGTTAAGTTTGCTAATGAGTTTGTTATGCATATCCAAATATCAAACAACAATCATACAACAAACAACCAAACAAGCATAATCATACAAACATATGTGCATAACCATAGCCACTAAGTTGACTACACTTGTTTGCCATCACAAGTGTTGTCATAAGGTCTTTCTTAAGGGTTCAACACAACACAAATGATGAGATCTCCAAGGACCCCCACTTGAACTTGCATCCAAATGCTTCAAGTCCATCCTTTGTCTTCCTTTTGTGCTTCCTTCCCGAGCATCTTCTTTTACAAAATATATATCCTAATACATATTTTCTAGTAAAAGAAAAATACTCCTAATCTATTTATTACATTGCCAAATGAATAAACAAATTACAACCCAAATAGAAACACAAAAGAAATTATTACAACCCATAAAGATGAATACAACAACATGATAAGATTACAATCAACCAAATCCATAACACACATGGTCAAGGCTATGTTATGCCCTAATACATGTATCCATATACATCATTTCAAGAACCAAAATGAACCCCATTTGACCCTAAATTTTCAGCCAACATAAACCAAGAATTTAGGGTCTTTTGTCCAAACAAAACACAATCAACCATTTTGATATCTTTCCTTTCAAGATTCAACATAAGCATGCATGACTTTAACCTTGAAAGGTTCGGGTATCATCAAATCATCACAAAACAGCCCTAATTTGGTTGTTAAAACCCTATAAAACCAATTTTACAAGGACAAATGAACTAGTCATCCACATATCCAGCTCTAGATGCCAATGTTGGGTTTGTTGGACCTTAACAATGTTATTTAACCATTTAAACAAGAAAAAAAAACGCAGCGGAATAAATGCTTAACATCATGTTTCATAATCTGAAAATTAAAGCTTATAACTTGGTTTCAACAAACCCAAAATCATAGGATCATATATATGTGAATAGACTAGTTATCAAGAAGTATAAACAACCCAAAACATTGACATACAAACTACCTTTGTATGCTGCTGAAAAATCGTGGATGAAACATCATCCATAAAGGGCTGCAAAACCGCGATATTTGATGAAGAAGAAGCTGTTCTTGAATGGCCAAAACATCAAGAATAGATGCCCTCAAGTGTTCATACCCCACAGCCTCTAAGCAACACCCTTTTACTAGGATTTTGTACACCAAAACGACCAAGGTTGTGCTGAAATCCGATTTTCAGCTTCCATTTTTTTTCAAGAAACTTGAGAGAAAAATGTGTTCTTGGTTTTTTTTTTGCATGTTGGAGAGAGAGAGAGATGAGTGTGTGTGTTTTCAAGAGTATCTTAGAGATTAACAAAATGAACCAACCCCCATTAAGGGGGGGGGGGGGGGCGGCCGGAAGCCCTTTTCAAAAGGGTTTCCCCCCAAAATTTTATTATCATTCCATTAACTAGTTATTAGTTAAGCTATTGTATTAATCCTTTTAATTTTATAACTTACACACACACTTATATTATTTGATGTTATTTAACTAATTTAAATAACATTACAAATAATATTCTTGAACAAAATTTCCTCATAAGTTGTTCTATCTCATATGCAATTTATTTAGAAAATCCATTTTCTAAATTGGTGTTTATATTCATTTGCATGATCATATCATCAATTAAATATTAATCGGTGTTTACTAAACTTGTTATTGGGTATGACCCGACTTGGATCATGACGTACTAACCACATCAATATTCTATGTGTCTTGGGCATAAAGAATCCAACACATGTCCATTACATATGCATACATCAATATGATCGATTTCCAGTCCCAAACATGATGTCCTAGTTACTAATCTACATTCAGTACCATACATGACCATCAAAGTACATAAATCACACATAACCAAATAAACATTCCATGCAACCTAATTAACAGGTTCTATCACGTTAGGCGTGCACAACAATCATTCTAGCATGATCCTAATGTCATGAAAATGTCCAATTCCAATATCCAATGTTCAACCAAAATAAAGTTTCCCTTTTGGGAAAGTAATCCCAAAATCTACTAAACACCCAATGTATATACAATTCATCAATAATACACTATTTCAAGTTCATAACAACATCTAAACATGATCAACAACATCAAACTAACCTAATTCATCAATTCATATCTAAAAAGTTTCTACTTTTGGCAAGATATGAACAACAACATTCATTCTAAGTTTTCTAGCATTCAAATCAACAATCTAGCACCTTATCAACATCATAAACACATCCATAACATCAACACATTACCAATTCAACGTTACATGCAAAATAAAGTTACTATTATTAGTAACCTATGAACAAAGCCCTCAATTCATCAATTTCTTGCAAGATTCATGTTTTGTAGTATTCATACTATCTAATTAACATCTCAACAACGTCAAGCAACTACCAATTCCACATAATCCACATGAATTTCGAATTAGGGTTCATCTAGCATCAAAAAGTATGAACAACCAATCAAAAACGTAATCTTCTTGCATAATCAACATTAAACACATGTATACAACCTAACAAACATGTTAACATCAACAATTGATCAACATTAAGCCCCATGAACCCCAAATTCGCAGCTTACGCTTCGGTTATATCAACATACATGAAAAACCCATAAAATCTAACCTTTAAATTTGTAATGGCTTGTAATTGAAGGTTCTAACATGTTGTAATGCTTGTAATCGATAAAAACCGTGCCCAATTGCTTGTTCTTGGCTGTTTTTTGCAAAGAGAGGGAGAGGGAGAGCAGGTCGCGATCGATGGGGAGGGTGGGGGCTAGGGTTTTGTTTGTTTTAATTTAATTAATCACATTTACCCTTTTAACCCTTGGATTTTGTATTTTATGAATTTTAAGCTTTTAAACTCTTTGTAAGGTGTCTTTAAGTTAATAATATAAACATATAACTAATGGTAACACTTATATGTTTTAATTTTATAAAAACACAAGATATACAAATTAACACACGCGTTTTCACGTTATGCGATAAAATTCATTGTTAACATTTAAATCGCGTAAACACATAAGAATAACACAATAATCATCAAGTCCACTAGATTATTATTAATTTAACATTATTAATTATTATTAGGTCACCAACGCCAAACGACAACTAGTGGTGCTTACGACACGTGTATGCAAAACTTAACGGAATTAACGGAGTTTGGTAACGGAAAATTACCGGATGTCACACATATGCCTGTACATATACTATACATATGCCTGTACATATACGTATACATATACATATACATATACATATATATGCATATACATATACATATAGATATACTTATACATAAACATATACATACACTTATACATAGACATATACATACACTTATACATAGACTTATACATACACGTATACATAGACATATACATACACGTATACATAGACATATACATACACATATACATAGATATATACATGTACATCTACATGTACATATACATACACATATACACATATACATGTACATACACAGATACACATATACATACACATATACATGTACATATACATGCACATATACATGGACATATACATGCACATATTGCACATATGCATGCACATATACATGCACATATACATGCACATATACGTGCACACATACATGCACATATTGATGCACATATACATGCACATATACATGCACATATACATGCTCATATACATGCACATATACATGGGCATATACATGGGCATATACATGGGCATATACATGGGCATATACATGGGCATATACATGGGCATATACATGGGCATATACATGGGCATATACATGGGCATATACATGGGCATATACGTAGGCATATACATGGGCATATACGTGCACATATACGTGCACATACACGTGCACATATACGTGCACATACACGTGCACATATACGTATACATACACATGCACATACACGTATACATACACGTGCACATATACGTATACTACACGTGCACATATACGTATACGTACACGTGCACCTATACGTATACGTACACGTGCACCTATACGTATACGTACACGTCTACCTACACGTACACGTACACGTCTACCTATACGTATACGTACAGGTATACCTATACGTATATGTACACGCATACCTATACGTATACGTACACGCATACCTGTACTTATACGTACACGCATACCTGTACGTATACGTACACGCATACCTGTACGTATACCTACACGTATACCTGTACGTATACCTATACGTATACCTACACGTTACTATACGTCTACCTATACGTATACCTATACGTATACAATACGTATACATATACGTATACCTATACGTATTCATGTACACATACATAACATATACATACACATATACATACACACATACGTATACATATACATACTATACGTATACGTATACGTACACATATAAGTAGACGTATACGTATA